>CM077287.1:63183415-63600915 GCA_039654925.1 Anguilla pacifica
GCAATTGTTTCGGTGTTTATTTAATGTTTCCATTTGCGGCGGCGTGTCCTCTCTCTGAGCGCCGGACGGCATTTTCGGGGGGACTGAAGAATGGAAGACGAAATGAGAGCAATCTTTCAAACTGCGCTGCCCCCCCCCCCCCCCCATCACTGCAGTCCCTGAATCCTAGGAGTGTTTTTTTTTTCCTTTTTCTGATTGTATGGATAGTCTTTCTTGTCAAGCGCTCTGAGATATATACAAGGAGCCTGTCTTATGATAGCTCTCCTGAGACAAGCAAGGTTGATGGAAGAAGCACCAAATGGCGCTAGACCCCTTTGCTCACTGCTAGAGGGGAAAAAAGCTCTTCCAATAATGTTTCTTTTTCTCGTTTGAGCGCAAAAAAACCCGACCGGGGTCAGTTCTAATTAAAGCTACAATTACAACAGCCTCGTGGATTAGGCTCACAATTACAGCGACGCTTAATTAAAAATACAACCTGGCTGCCAAGATTATGGTTGCGGGAGGAAGCAATAAACACAGACTTTTTAATTGCCGCTAATGCAAATCCCCCTGCCCCGTGGATCATTCATCAAGGAGCTGAAATATCAAGCAGAACTCTGGTGTAAATGGAACGCATTTAAAAACATTATTTTTAATTGGACGGCTAACCGACCCCAGGATTTGCTGCTGATCACATCCAGCCGACAGGAGTGGAACTGAAAGAGTTCTGTTCATTTAAATTAAAGCTGGCTTTGCCTGATCCCCGGTGGGGGCAAGCGGCAAGCTGTGGTGTTTGCCCCGGGATCAGCGTAGCACACTCCACTCACACACACACTTTACCGCTCCGTGTCCCCCCCGGGGGACAAACGAGGAGCACGGGGCGATTTGGGCCAGGGCGCCGGCTGGGGACCAGGTAATCTTCCACAGGAAGAGACAGACAGCGGCGCATTCTTTCACGGGCAAGGGAGAGGAAAGCTACTGTTCCCAGCGCTGACCTGACGGTGTGTGAAGGGTTCCTGTGTTTCCTCAGCTTGTGTAAACATCCTCTGCGTTCAGTCACTAGCCATGTGCGCGTACTGTAAATGACTCTGAAAACTACCGCTGTTTCGCAGTGACACACAGCAGACTTACGCGCAAGCATTGCAAAAAGCAGCTGACGCGGAGACCGGCCAATGACAAAGAAGCGGGAGGCAATGGAAGTTTTCAGTTTTTAAAAACTTTATAGACCAGGTTTCTCGAGCACAGCTCAAAATCTCATGCTTTTTAATAGGGGCCTTCACCCAGAGGACAGTATGCCACATCTACCAGCGTGCTGTCAATCATACTGTGGCTTCAAACAGGAAGCAGAGAATATGCTTCCTGCCTGGCCTGATTCTGGCTGCCAGAATGAATCAGCAGCAGAGAGGGATGAATGCAGAGACAGGCAACCCTCCCCACTCGCCAAGATGAACAAACGAGAAATCTGAACTCCAAATGAGAAATGTGAGCCCCAAACTGGAATCTGAACAGCAAATTGGAATCTAATTTCAAACTGGAATCTGGTATAGGGTAAATCTAATTCTAATTCTAATTCTAAACAGGATTTTTTTTTATTGTAATTTTTTTTTTTTAAACGAATAAATAAATAAATCATCTCACTGAAAGAAGGTGTTTGGCTCGAATCCTGGCTGGGGCCTTTCAGTGTGGAGTTTACATGTTCTCCTGGTGTCCATGTGGGTTTCCTCTGGATACTCCAGTTTCCTCCCACAGTCCGAAGACATGCAGGTTGGGCTAATTGGAGACTCTAAATTGCCCATAGGCAATAACCTGCGATGAACTGGAGAACGAGCAGATAGATTGATGGATGGATAATAATAATAATAATAATAATAATAATAATAATAATAATAATAATAATAATAATAAAACCTGTATAGCAGAGTTCAGAACAAGTTAACAACCTGACAAAGAAGACTTTCCGGATAACCATATTGTACAAAGAATTCACCGACTCATAAGTCCATAAAACAGATTAAAGCTTGAAATATGCTGAACGCTGAGATGCTGGGATGCATCTGGGGCCACACAGGGCCAGGCGTCACGCAGTTCTGACTTCTGTGCTCTTTATGGCACATTTGCATGTTCTGATTTCAGAGTCCTTTTCTGAGTCAGCCCTCCTCAAGCGAGAAAAGCCCAGTGCATTCTGGGAACTGTCTGTCGGCCTTTTCACACTGATTGTGACCGCCGTCCACATGACAGGGCGCTGCGGCGGCAGCAAGCGCGCGTCTACAAACCAGATGCATCTCTCTGCCCCGGCCTGATGATCGTTCAAGGCCATATAAGGTCATTAGAGACGAGAGCAGACGAGCTCTGCGGGTTTGTTTCCCCCGCTCTTCCGTGGGGTTAAAGCAGCCGGTGACCCCGCAAGGCCAAGCCCATTCATCACGCCCCCGAACTCCCGCCTCCGTCTCCTTCACCTGACTTTGGAGCCGCCCGGGTTCCTCAGACTCCCGCTTGACCTGTCGCTACGCGCCCCGGCTTTCACCGCACGCTTCTGGGAGGCCTCGCTTGCCCTCCGCGCAGCCGGGAGATCTGCTCTGACACCGCAACGCCGCATAACCCCCTCCCCCCATACCCCATACCCCCCCCCTCGCCCCCCCGCAGCCGCATACTAATCACACAGCCGTACGACAGAGAGCGCTCCTTAACCAAACAGAGTGCCCCTAAACTCAAACACCCAATCAAAACACCTAACGTAACAAAGAAATATAACCCGTGCACCTCTTCACTAATCAGGCGTATCGCGTATCGCATTTGACAGGCAAAATTCCGCATTTATGTTTTTTTGCCGTGATAGTCCCAGATCCCCGCAGCCAGACTGATGATCTCCGATGCTTGTCCTGGAGACCTTCGGGCCGGGCCGTTTCCATATCGCCCTAAATCAGCCGCCTCGGGGTGGCGGGGGGGGGGGGGGGGGGGGGGGGGGGGGGCGGGGTCGCGTGGAAACTGGCCATTATTAACCCGTGTCTTGCTCAAGGGAACTGGGATGACTGATGTCTCAATGCAATGCTGGCAATGATTAAAATGCTATCTCAAGGGTGTGCTGCTCGCCCGTTCCTACACAATGTGTGGGTTACTTTGTCAATGTTATTGAAGCGTGAATTTGAATTAAACATGTCCAATACATGCCCTTTTGTTTGATGAAAAATATTGCTTGCAAGTTGTCGTTGGGAGTCGTCTTAACTCATTTAAGCTTCTGCTTATTCAAGTATTGCAGTCACATGAATACCATTGAGATTTCTGGAATCTTGTTTCCTCCTCCAGAAACTGCTATTTTAGTTTGATGTGACAGTAAAACTAAAGTTAGTGACAACCACACAATCTAGCCCAAGCCTTCCCCTCCCTTAGGATTCTGATGGGGGGAGGGGGGTCAAATTCCCTCTGTAATACACACACACACACACATAAGGAAGGTGCCCTGAAGAGATTCTGTCTAGCACCTTGGCAAGAGGCTAAACTTATACCCCTGGCCTAAAGTAATACTAACAGAGAACATGGAACTCACATAAACATGTTCAGCATTCCAACCTAGACTGCGTTTATATTTTCACTCCAACTAAAACATTGAACGCCCCTCCTCAATTCACATTTGTGACAGAGGCTGACTATTTTATGTATATCCATCAGGGTCACAGGATATGTTTTAACATATTTTTAGTAACATCACCGTGCATAAGCCTCAGCCGGTCACCCTGGTATTTCAGCAAGAGCGGGAAAAATGGTGAAAGAAGCATGCTGAAAATTGACAAAAATACACACGGTACTCATCAGAATCCAAAACACTATTGAAAAAGCTTGCTAAAAGATTCCATGACAAATGTTTTCAATAAAAAAAATAGTGGCAGGTGAAGAATTAATTGCAAGAGAAGTAGAGCCATTGATCTGCATTGCCTCCTGATCACAGGTCCTGGTGTCTTTGAAGGCAAACAGAGACGCGTTGGCTGGGACTTCATTCTCCAATCAGGACAGGGTGACATTTTGATCTCAATTCCTCTCTCGGGTTCACATCTTGAATGCAAATAGTCCCACTAATGAACTTCCCCTGACCACAGTAATGGGCAATGCGCAAGCTAATAACTGAGAGGTGGAGACATCAGCCAGACCTGGGAGGGGTTCCTACACAGCCCCACCGAGCAGCCTGTCCTGCTCAGGCATTTACAGGCACTACAATAAAAATGATATATCTCATAAAGCTAAAACAGCCTGAATAATAGATGCACTCTGTGCCAGAATAAATATATATATTAGGGATGAATAATTAATAGATTAATTTCACAGACCCTCCTCCCCATGGGAAGCACACCCCAGCTAAACGAGCACGCCCCGAACCGGGGAACGGCTGCTGTCTCTATCCTTCATGCCTTTGACTCGTATCGACATATTGCGAACCCGTACATCCGAGAACACCGGGAAAACAAGGCCACCCTTAATTAACCCTCTGTGTTAATGATCGGCTCCACTGGGGGGTGGGGGGGGGAGGGTTTGAGGGGGCAGGTCTCCTCCAGCTGGACCTGAAGATGAGAAGAGGAGCTGATTGGCTGCAGGACGCACTCCTCTGTCTTCGGGACAGAAACAAACTCCTGAGACAGCAACTGGTGGAAAACAATGGAGCAGTTGCAGGACTGACAGGCCGCAATCAACCTGTAAAAACAAGGGAGTATGAATATCTCTATTATATTCACATGGGGTGTGGTTAAAGCTTATTTTATTTGAGTGTGACCTGGGTTGGAAGGGCAGCAGAACAATGGAGTTCAGTAGTTTTGGGGTGGGAGGCTCTGTACTGTCCCAGACCACCCAAAAGCAAGAAACTCTTGGTTCCTGTCCTGTGAGCATTTCCATAGCAACGCAACGCAGTGGCCCCTCTCTTTGACATCGGGACTAGCAGGTGAAATGTTTTGTTGTCTTCATTGATTATCATGCAGCCCACACCTGTTTGAAATTCCAATAATAGCTGCTCAAGCTTCATTGCTGTTGGAGAAATTCACTCTACCCACAGTGCAAACTTTGTCTGTCTGGCATTTTGCTGGATTATGGATGTCTAAGACCCAGTGCTTCGTTTCAGGGACATGGGACTAAACAGCAAAATGGGACACAGAAGTCATTTAGTGCAGCACAGAATTACAGCATTTATATTGCTAACTCATACGAGCTAGAAGGACTTTGGCTCTGGAACACATTGTACAATAGGCTAATGGAATAAAGTTCTTGAGCAGCTAGACCTTTTTAACCTTTTGTTCAAATGTTCCGTAAGTGGATGAGGAGTTCAGACAGAACAGCTCCAGGAGGCATCAGAGATCGGAGTACAGCCACATAAACCCAAATAACATCACTCATCGCCACGAAAGGACAGCTCCAGTTCCTCTAAGGTGAACTAAATAAGGGCCATACTGTAAACAGGTTTTCAGCCGATTATAAACTCAATGCAGATTTATGTTGAATACTGGCCATTAGATACATGCAGTCCACACAGGGCACATTTATTTAGCTCAAGCCAAATATGTGCACGAGCACATGGTGTTTGTTGCTTTTAGACAACTTGTAGAATTTCAATGTCATCTTTTTGGGACTCTGTTGCACTACAGATTGGTATTGCACATTTCAGTTATACAGTAAGGCTAAACTGTTTAAATATAACCTCACAAGTTGTGCTATTCCACAGATGCCCAACCCTGTTTGCTACAATATGGGGCGATATGGTGGAAAGGGGGTTGTGATTTGCCGGGGTTAGGATGATTCCAAGGGCCCTGACTGAAAGGGTTCCTCAAAAAATTGTGCTGTAATTTTGCAGGAATGGGGCAGCCTGGGGGGGGGGGGGGGGCCTTAAATCCTTGGTGGTACCCCTGATGACACACAAGGTTTGAGTACTTGTTATATCAATTTTATATGAATCCAATAGAAGGTAACAAGGGTAGTGTTGATAATTGTATTGCTTTGACAAAACCTGAAAAGACAGCAGAGCTCCCCCCCCCCACCACCCCCCACCCCCAAATGAAAATAAATAAAAAATGAAATGAGACAGGGAAAAAAATGCCCTAAAGCCTACCCAGCACTGCCCAACACAATGGATTGTGTAGCACAGAAAGCCAGACAGTGGATGTGTGTGAAGCAGCACATTGGTGGTTCTGGTGCTCATTGTGGGTTGTCTGTCTACTGAGCAGAATGTCCTGGCGCCAGTTTTTAACTGAAGAGTTCCTGACTGGGTTAAAAGGTTGAAAAATGGTATTACACCCCACTTGGAATGAACATTCTTTCCCAGCCAAAAGAACTGAATTTAAACCTGGTCATGATCATTTAAAATGAGACAAACACTGACTCGATAGTCAAGCCAAAACTTTGCTAGGCTTACTAAGACAAGCAGGACTGCTGCATCAACATCTTCATTCAAAGAATATCTCTCAGCCCGCAGTGAAGCACTAAACTGTTTGCTTTTGAATGTAGAAAACAATACCCTACTGTCCTCATGTCCAATTTCTTTAGTTACCTGCTTTGAGTTGCAGTTCCTATTTTTATCACACCCAGTATGTTATTTAGTGGGTACCCTGCTCAACTCAATTAAACAATTAGCCACAATATATGCAGTGCAACATGGTTAAACGTCTCTTTCATGATTAAAAAGCCTATTTAAAGTTCATAATAATACTGATGCAACCCACAATCTCAAAATTATTCAATAAATAACAAAAGGCCTGTTTGAAAACAACAGCTAAAAATGTTTTATCTAATAATGTAACTTCTATTTCATGATTGTATCATTATTTTCACATACATCTGTACAGGAGCTGTCAAATCGAACAGGCCAGAACATTCTTTGCATATGATCTATTTCATGTGTGTGTGTGTGTGTATGTGTGTGTATGTGTGCCAGAACCATGCTATAGTACTAAGATAAGCTGCCAAAACTTTTTTTTTTCTTTCAAGGGAAGGGGAGAGGTGTGTTCCCTGTGGGATCTTGGAGATAAGAAGCTTAAACAAAATATATTGCAAGCTTACTTCAGCTTGCTTTTCGTAGTTTGTTGCCTAGTACTTTTTTATCTCAATTGATCTCGCTTTACAGTGTCGATTTTTTTGAAAAGGTTTATTTACTCGTATACTGTATATGCAAATTATCATCACACTAGTACATATCTGCCCACTTTCCCATGGACAATAAACACTGGAGTTCATAATACTGGCCAGACTCATAGCTATATAATATAATAACTAATAACTAATAGTTCAAAGATAGCAAGGAACTGTGATATTGACAAAGTTTGACCTAAATCAAATATTGATTTGTCACACCTTTTCTTGAGAGCTGACATTGGCCAAAACGAATGCCAAAACTTTTCAGCATTAACAAACAGCAAAAAAATAGGGACGCACCCAGAATAGCAAATATCCTCGTAAATGAATTAATTGTCATATACGAAAGGGCCCTGCATATTTTGAGAGGTAGCCTACTTTATTTAATGGAAAGTCGTATTAATGTCTTCTTGGTTGACGTCGGCAAATCTTGGTAAGGAAAGGAAGTAATGGAAATTTTTTGAATATGCTGGCATTGAACTGTGGTTGGCAAAGCAGGTGTTGACGAGGGATTGCTGTGTTTCCAAAACAAATAACAAAGATACATCCACGCCCGTCATGTTGAATCATGCAAATATATATATATATATATATTTTTATTGGTGCCAAAATTGAGAAGAGGAGGAAGTTAATGTAGAAACAGGAATGTAAATTGAGAAAGGGAATGTGAACTTAGATGGGATGAGTCAGGTTAGGCAGGTCATATGCTAACGACTTTCCAGAAATCCAGTTCATATTGAAAGAAGGAGTGGTGGGGATATGGTTGAGGCAGATTCCTGCAAGGAAAACTGATTTTTCTGTGTCATGCCAAAATTATGTAATTACAATTTTATATGATTAAATATGTGCTAATGACATGCTATTTCCTCATATTCAACATTTCATTATAATTATTCATTATGAGAATTATTGCAGCACAGAGCTATTTTTGTATATACAGTACCAGTGTAATGCTAATGTAACAGCTGGTAAATTGAAATGATCAGCCTTCTTTGCCATGGAATTATTCTCCGAAATACTCAGAACAGTACTTTAAACCAAAAACTAGTCTTCCAATAAATGAAGATTAAAGTCGCAATGAAACAATGTATTTAAATAAGTTTAAAGTTCAGAGAAAATCATTAAAGTACTAAAAATACTTAAGTGTTCATTTTTTTATGTGAACTGAAAATCATCATAAAAGGATTCACTTTAAATTCCTGCCCTCATAAAATGAAACAAATACTAACTGAACAAACCATAGGCATGCTATAAATTCTTTTTTTAAAAATGACTATTAAATAAGCATCTCTTTGTTTTCATGTACTCCTAAGACCCAGCAATTCACTTTTGTCCTCCTGTAGGGGACATGATTCTGGTCTTAATCTCATGAACCATGTACTCTACTATGCTGAATCCTACACAACAAGGTATGGTGGTCTGAGTTATGGTGAAGGTCAATGGTTGAGTTAGCCTGTTCAAAGATGATGGATGATGTGATATAATGGAAATGTTAGTCTGTAGTGTAATAAAGCACAGTGTTCAGAAGTTGTACTGAGGCTGTAGTCCACTTACTGGACATGTATTTAGACCAACCAATCTTTGTATATGAATATTTGCTGGAATATTTAAGCAGAGCAAAAGTTTTTAGCTACATTGAGAGCTAGCTCAAAAGTACGCCTGTCAACGGCATGTAAGCGTGACAGCAGGAACGAATCCATTATATTATTCAATCTGGCCAGAAACTTCCAGAAGAAACGTCAAACCTGCTTCATAAATATGGATGAGAAAGGACTATATAGCGCGACGCTAGTGCCACATAAATGTATTTTATCACAAAGCCGATCTATTGTCAAATAGGCATTTTCATCAGAAAACGTTCTTGACCACCTAGGCATTACTGATAAATTATTCAAATATACTGCTCCTTTAAGCCTGTGAGAAAAAATAGCTTGCTTGTGATAAATTTACGGGGGGAAAATCCCATTGACACTCATTCAAAACAGAATACTACTTCTGCATAAGATTACCGCTCCCTCAGACAGAAAATCCAGCTAGTTGGCACTCAGCATTGTCTTTTCCTGTCTGGCATGAATTTTTACAGTTGGAGAATCCCCCCAAAAAAAGATTATTAATAGACAGATGTACACGACCATTGGCTTATTAGCGAATCATTTCCACAGAATTCGGGCACACCTATCTCTCGTCACAGCGCTTGACTCATAGCACAGCCGAGTAACGGGACTGACAGGAGAAGCTACCAAAAGTGAGGAAAGCCGTTCGGCGCTGGCGGAGAGGGTGCTGCCATGCGAACGTGCCCCGTGGGGTCTCTGTCATCAGCTTCATTTCTTCATCTCCTTATTTTAAGTTTCGTCTCGTTCCCGTTTTCAGACTGCACTGTAAATGCCGCCATGCCACTCTAGCAGAAATGAACTGCGTTATTTTATCAAATCAAAGAACAACACATTTCATTAAAAAAAAAAAAAGAATTAGAGGAAAAAACTAATTAACACATTAGTATAGACCACTGTTATCTACATACCCATTACCAATTGCGGTGATGGCGTGACTTTAGGTCTCAAACAATCTTCAAGAAATTATATGAAACATTTAAAGAATGTTTAATATTGTTGTTGGTATTAATAATTACCAACAACCTGCCAATAATCGCACCTTCATGACTTTGGCCTGCATTCAAGCAGATAAAGGAATGTTAATCCCATTTGTACACTCCTCAATTTAAACTGTGATGGTATTTACTGCAACCGTAATTTTACAAGAGTGATGCTTGTAATAGTGCGTCCACTTTAGATGAACACTGCACTGTGCCCAGAGACATGGGGGAGGGAGCCAGAGAAACTCTTTTGTGCAGAAAAGCCATGATGAACTGTGTTTAATCAATGCCTCTCCATTGCTCTCATTTCTGGTCTGGGTTTATTACAAAATAAAAGAACTAAACTTCTCATAAACCAGCAAACAATTCTAACTTGGAAAAAAGAGAAAATGTGCGTAAGACCTTTCAAGATGTTTCACTTCTCCATTTCAGCAGTAGTCGTGCACTGCTTCTGAGTTTTGAGGACCCTCCCTGTCCATGTTGTCTCCCATATGCAGTTTATGACTGCGCAGTTTATAGCGCATCCTCACCACGCAGAACAAGCATTTCTGAGCAAACCGCTGGGAAACTGAGGAGCTTTTGTTTCCAGTCGCATCAAATTTTGCACGGATGGGAGGAAGACATTTTTTTTTTGTCTGCTCTTCGGTTTTTGGCCGCCCTTCAAACCCATCCCGTATCCAGGCATAAGGGCCCTCTCTGTACATCGTCCCACAGCCGGCCCAAGCCATGTCCCTCTCTCTCTCTCTGGGTCACTCCATGGCCCCGTGGGGACAGAGTTCGGCTTTCCCCTTCCCTCGTAAATCAGGCCGTGTACAGGGCTGAGTATGCCATTAGTCTTCAGGACAAAGCACACACTTGTCAAACTCAGTTCTCAGTTCCGACACACTGCATTGTTTACTGCCTTTGAGGGCACTTGGACGCGACATACCTTTTTCTTTGTTCAAATTATATTTTAAAATATATATTTTTTAAAATTTCTTTAAAACACTGCTTAGCAATTCGGTTAACACAGCTTAGTATAAGTACAGCTACAGAAGATCGCACTTTAGCTTCATGGTCACACTTCAACTTTGTTCACTGCACTAGACAACAAAGCCACCTGTAAACCAGCTAATGCGGTGGGGGGGGGGGGGGGTACATTTTTTTAAAGTTATTGCAACGGTTTAGCAGATTTAATGGGACCAAACCCCAAAGCTATAAAGTGAAAATGATTAGTGAGACTGTACAGAGACATGGGGGAATGCTATTCAGGCAATAAACAGAATGGTCCTGTCTGACTTCTGACTATCAAATTGAAAGTAGGAGTGACAAAGAATTCTCAATTCATAAACAGAAATGATAACAGGCACAATGCCAAAATGTCCACTGGGTGGCAGTATCAGATTTGTAGAATGCTATCTAATCTGTACAAATATTAATCTTAATTGATATTGTGCATATAGACTCAATCTGTATGTGATAAACCTTTGTGAAAGGGCACTCCAGTATATTGTTTAATTGATTTATTACCTAACAGAATTTGAATAATTTACATTTTAACAGATTTTGATTTGTTTATTTGCTTATTTGGCAGATGAGTTATAGAATTACACTTTGTTCAATGGATAAATATTTGGTATGCGCAGTAGTGTACCAAAAATAAATCCACAAAATACTTCTTGTTCTAAAACATGATGCAAATTATATTAAACTACAACATTAATGCCACTGCAGTGTTTTAATTTTATTAAATCAAGCAAGGCATTTAAGAATCAGAAATAAAAATTAAAAAAAATAGATTAACACACAAGGCTTTTAACAATTAAATCCTTCTCTATTGACAAAGAGCCCATCTGCAAATAACGTAATCAAATACTGCCCTCCCATGGCTTGACTGAGTAATTCAAACGGTCAAGTTAACGTGCGCGTTGAGCTTGAAGCTCTCAAAAGCATTTCCCGGTACACCGTTCTAATAATTAGATATGTATTATTATTCTCAGCTATTGACAGTGATAAAGGGGAGCAGTAAGTTACGTTCCCCGAGGGAATTAGGCTGAAAATGACACTGCATGACCGGCACAGGTGCTACATGCAGAACTGCACAGCCAGCAGAAAAATCTTTATAAAAATAATAAATAAACAAAATTTAGCGTATGTATATTTTATTTATTTTTGAAGTTGGTCATGCATGGAACATGCATGCAGGACTGTTCTGAGTGAAAGCAAGGCTGGCAGGTAGGTATTTACGGCAAGGCCGTCCTGGGTTTTTTGAAAGACATCAAGAATGAGAGGGAAGAAACGCAGTGAGAAAACTACGGAGACAAATGAAATAAATCAAACGAAATAGACGTTGTGCACGTAAGTTGAAGGGAGCAAAGGAATATAAATGAGATCATAGAGGGATGGATAAAATGCCAGAGAGAGGGAGATGGATCACAATTTCACATCACAGATGCAAGGTCATGCATTCCGTATATGGATCCAATAGAGAGATTCAGATTTTCAGAAAAATTTTTTCCCCAGTTTTTTAAATTATTATTTTTTTACGTAATACCATTATGGAAAGTTAGCCTGACGAGTGCAATCACCCAGCAGGTAGAGAACGGTACAGGGAGGGTAATGATGTAGGTAAATGTAATTAATTAATCAGTGTTACTGGTGGAGTGAGCCAGCGCTCAAGGTTGATCTGGGTTCTTGAGAGGTGGCAACATATGTTAAATTAAGCTGTCTGGGAGATCAGAGAAGACCTGGCTGTTGAGTCTGCAAATTGGAGGGGGGTCCTGGGGGGGGGGGGGGGGGGCAGGTGCTGGGAGGAGGAGGGGGAGGGAGAGGAAAAGAGGAAGACGGAGAGGGGGGCAAAGTGAGCAAGCCAGAGGAAGAGAGAAAGGGGGGCAAAGTGAGCAAGCCAGAGAAAGGGAAAGAGAGAAAGGGGGAAGAGAGCAGTGAAAGAACAGGGGAAAGAGGGAAAGACAGAAAGGGAGGGAAGAGGGAGTGAGAGGCACACTCCAGGCTGTGGGAGACGGACTCAGGCCAGGCCGGACCTGCAGGTGGACCGAGAGAGAGAGAGCCGAACAGGGTACGGGGCACATTAGAGGGCCCCTCAGAACCCCCCCCCCCCCCCCCCCAGGGCAGAGCGCTCTCAGGACAGGACCTTTTATCTCGGCTGACGTCCCAATCAATCACGGTGGCAGTGATGGAGGCCTGGGTGGCAATCCGCCCCCCTCCCGCCCTCCCGAAAACAAGGGAGACAGCAAGGCCCCCCGTGTCCTCCCCATCCTTCATCATTAACCCCTTCCTGCCTGCCCTGTTCCACACGCCGGCGAACAAGAGGAAGCCTGAAGCCGGGGGGGGAGGGGGAGGGGGAGGGGGGTGGGGCTACACTCCCGGCCTCCATCAAGCACTTCAGTATCACTGCCTCAGTGGAACCCCCATGACTATCATGGGGGGGTGGTGGGGGGGGGGTGCGAGAACGAGTCCGCTTTGAACCAAAGCCCAGCCAGCTCGCCCGCCTCTGTGCGTTCCCTTAACTGTGTTATTAGTCTTACCGCCACAGCCGGCCTCCACACTGCGCGCAGGTACACACATCAAAGCCCAGCCAGCTTCATTAAGTACCTGGCACCTGGCTCCGTGAGAGCAATTAGAGACCTGGCGAATGCACACAATAGCATATTCCTCCTGCGCCATATGGCTGTTATCTGCAGCCTGGAAGCCGTCATGCGAGGATGAATTATACTTCAGACACGGCAAATCCACCCGTGACGTGCTGTATATGCCACAGCAACGCTTCCTCTTATGCCAGTGTGTTTAAAAAAAATAAAAAATAAAAAAAAAAAAACGGCTGAAATTTCACAGAGCACCTGTCTTCTCGCGCTCCATTGTTGATGTTTTTGGGACGTTGCCACGCAACACTGGCCGACACTTCCTTCTGTTGACCCAAATGTTTCTGCTCCCCTCCGAGGCTGGCTGATGTACTGCGGTAGGCCCTAATCCAGTAACGCTGTGGGAAAGGCTCACCTGCAGGGGGCGTCCAAGGCTCCCCTAAACGGCACGCTGCTCGCTCCCCACCTGCTTCTCCTCCCTCACGTAGCCAGGGGGTCTGAGAACAGCCAGGGGGTCTGAGAACAGTCTGAGAACAGTCTGAGAACAGCGGATTCCTACAACAAAGGAGAACTTTACCCACAGCCCCCCCCCACGCACCCCGCCCTCCCCCTCCTCCCCCCCACCCCCTGCAGACACACTCCCCCCACCCCCCCCCCCCCGCGGCACACGCGCTCTGTCTGTTGTCAGGAATCTTGTTTTCTGCCCGGTGCTCTGATGCGAGCGGGGGCGGCCCCGCCCCCCCGCCGCGCTGGAGGAATGAGTTTGCCCGCTCATGTAGAGCGGCGTCAGAGAGCGGCGACGGCGGCAATTCATCACCGGGGCGGCGGGCTGTCAGCAGCGCCGGCGTAGCCGGAGGGGCCCCGGGAGCTGAGGGGCCCGCTCGCGGCCCCCCGGGGGACCTGCCGGGATTGGGTGGGGGGGGTGCCTCGCCTCGCCTCGCCCGCACACTGACAGGGCCTCGGGACGGGAGACCAATTATCCCGCGGCGCGCGATCGGAGCGAGGCCCTAAAACGAGCCGGGCGGGGTCCGACCCCGGCGTCCAGCCCGCGCGGGGGGGGGGGGGGGGGGGGCTTCCCGGGGCTCGCGGGGGGCGGGCCGTAGGAGCTAATGGAGGGCCATTACGGCCTGGCTCCTAGCCACGCCGCGGCTAGCCGCCGATCAGGCCCGAGAGCGCGCTCAAGTGCGTCTGAAAGCGTCTCTGGAGCCCGTTAGCGACCGTGCTGTAGTCTCCGAGGCTCGGACACGGGACGCGATCCAAAAACCCGGGACGCGATCCAAAGACCCGGCTGCTCAGTGTCCATTTAACTCGACGCCCCAGGAGCGTCAGCTCCAAGCCACTTTGCTTAAAACAAGCAAGCCGGGCTAACGCCCAGAAACCTCTCCCCGCTCCCCAGTGACTCACTGTCACTTCTGTTTATGCATATAAAGCAAACGCAGCCGACACAAATGGGTGCACGCAGCCTCTCATTCACAAAGCAAATGAGCCGTCCATGAAGAGGAATAATAATATTCATGGAGACATTTTGACATATAGCAAAAATAATGCCGATGTATCTTCTCAGATGAGAACAAAAAATCATGTCGCCATTGCATTAGAAAACTGAAAGCAAGAGGGTTTCTCCTGTTGAGGCTCAGCTCTAGTGGATGGGCGGGCCCCACGGCCAGGTGACCAATCAGAGCTGTGCCAGCGCTGTGACTGGCAGCTCTGCAGGGTAGTGCACAGTTGGGTCTAGAATCTCCCAGGGATGAGAGGGTTTCGAGAGGAGGGCCGAGAGGACAGCGCCTCATCACAACACCAGCGCCACCCACTGGTCAACTGGGTGGCGAGCAGTCTGAAAGTCTGCCCTCCTTTGGTATTTTTTCCATTCTATTCGCATAGGGAAAGTAGAGACAGGTATGGGGAAGGGGTCATGGCACAAACAGTGCCATGGCGGGAATCGAACCCGCAACCCCACAGGGGAGGGGATTCACGTACAGCCTGAGAGCTGGCTACCCTCTGAACCGTTCCACACATCTCGTTTGTTAGTATTAGGAGTTCAGACGGTTAAAGACTGTACAGACGTGTTTGATAAGAAGGACAATGGCAGCTTCTTCTCTGAATCAATCAAAGCAGTGTAGAGCAGACAGTGCAGACTGGCATAAAGCCACAGGTCAGATCAAGAGAGGGACTGGAGACAGAGACACCTTTTACATAAAAACTTTTATTATTTATAAGGGAAGCTTAACAACAACATGCAGTTACCACATTAAAATGAACAGATATTGCACTGGTTTCACACTAGCAAATTCTCTCACCTTGCTCCCCCCCCTCCCCTCACCCCACCCTCGTACCCTACCGCACCTCTCCCCTCCCCCTGAAGAGACAAACACACAGACGGCGCGCACACACACACAGAAGCCCTCTCCTCATTGGCTCTCAGAGGTCTATGGCACTGGTCTCTACACCCTAACACTGCAAACCATTACCCGCCAGTATATACAATTACACAGCCGAAGTGCGTCACTCCCAGAAACGCAGAGATAAAATCACTGGGGGGGGGGACTGTTGCACACTGTATAGCGTGTGGTACAGTGCCCGGGGGGGGGGGGGGGGCAGACACAGACTGTTGGGGGGAGAAGTCGGGGGTCTGGTCAGGCAGTGGGCACCCTACAGCAGGGAGTAGGGGGCCCTGAAGCCCCTAAAACCGCCCCCTCCAGCTCTGGTGGATGGGGACGGGGCAGAGACATCGTCCACAGAACTGCACAGTCCTTAGTCAGTCTGGCCACCTCCTACATGGGCACAAGTTCAGTGGCACAGGACAGCTGTCACTGGATAACTTGGTGGGGGTGGGGGGGGCCGGCAGGGATTATATGGAATTATGGATATAGTTTTTAGTTTTTCTCAAATACATTGGTGCGCATAGACTGATTGTAATCAGAGGCATTTTTTTTTTGTCCCCTTGTGCCAGGGACTTTCATTTGATTCACCTGTGACTACAAGTCCCAGCAGGCCATGCGGCTACTGAGCCGCCAGCACGAATTTGAGAGGGGGCTGTAAACCATGATCCCCTGCAGCAAGTCACACCTACACATGGTAAATCTCACACTCCGCTAAACTACACGAAATATAAATACAGCTCACAGTATGTACAGACCACACGTACTCCTCTAGCACGCTTGTAAACTTTTTTTGAAAGGCTGTTTGTGTGTTTTCGCTGGGGGGGGGGGGCAGGGGGGCCACACAGTCGTTACAGAGCTTTGGTCTTCTGCAGAGGGAAAGCGTGGGTCACTGACCGACTCGTTTTCAGGACACTGGACATTGTACCGACGGACGTGCGTTTGGAGAGTGGACCAGCACAGTGACAGAGCCAAACTCATATCGGATGCCTGCTGGACCCAGGGAGGGAGCAGAACCACACTTTTAAAAACACAATAATGATCCTTTCCTCAGCTGACCTCCCAAAATGTCCCCAGGTAAAAGAAAACCATACACATCCACACACAACACAAATTTAATACAAGTCTTTACCAGCCAATGAGGGACAGCTGGTTACCAGCCCTGGCGAATAGACTTACTGCAGATTCTATATTCATCAGACTGACTGAGAGAAGAGTTTCTGCCAGTGAAGTAAGTCTCTCTCGTGTTCAAATTTTCCACGTCAATTTGCCAAGTCCATGCATTTTTTTCCCACTGGATATTTATTTCAAGTATTTAAAGGAGTTTTTACTCAAGAGGCCAAATCTAAGCAAGCTTATATTCCTATTTATGCCGTATGCAGTATAGCAATAAGCCCAAATTCAATCGATTTCACCCATACCTATCAATACAACAGCAATGCCCTCTAAAATATAGTGAACAAGAGGTACGAGTCACTGAAATGCTAGATGCAACACACGTCGCGCAACTAAACTGGAATGCAACTGTAACTGTGCAACAATTCATAGTCAATACTGTTCATTTCATTGCTAATGTAGTTCGGCTGAAATGTCGACAGGGTGACGGATTGGTGAAGAAGCTGAGGACCGGAAGACTAGGCTCCGCGGTAGCAGCGGCTGAAGCTCTGTGAGTGTAGGGAGTGGGGCGGGGCTTTAACACACCGCAGGACTACAGGCTGGAGAAGGCGCTGGACACGGGGGAGGGGCGGGGCAGAAAGCGCACGACTCCGCCCTTCACCGGTTCCGGTTTCGGCTTTGTGACCTTCTCCTCCCTGTAATCGGCCATCAGCAGGTCCCTGGACCCACACGCCTCACTGAGGAGCTCTTTAGCTCCGCCCACTCTCACGGCCAGCCAGTCAGGCTTCTCTGCGTTCGGCCTTGTATGCGGGCCACACCCACAGGGGCACGGGCCACACCCACAGGGGATATGCTGGCCCCACCCACAGAGGCACTGGCCACGCCCACAGGGGATATACAGGCCACGCCCACAAGGACACTGGTCACACCCACTTTGGTGGCTGGCCCCACCCACAGGCACACAGATCCAGTCACTTGACTGGTGTCCTGTGTTCAGTCTGACAGGGCATCAGCTAAAAAATAGGTGCAGAAAATAATAATAGTGGTGTTCAGCAACGGCAAACATCTGTACCTCAACCGAGGGCCAAGGGTCTCACTGGCCTCTCTTTCATTTATTTAAAAAAATTTAAAAGATATGTGCAAAAAACCTGGGGGCCTTTCAATGCTGGCGTTTATAGAGGGCTAGAAGCTACTGGTTTAGTGCCAGGAGCTATCCTGCTACACACACTCTCTGAACACAATGGAGTAAAAAGCACAAAGAACAGATCGCATGTGTGTGTGTATGTGTGTGTGTGTGCATTGTGTATGCACACACGTATAGTACGGACACATCCACTCATTCACCAGCACACACATATATACACGTTTAAAGTTCGCTAACCATACAAAATAAGAACCAATCACAAAAAAGAACACAGCAAGTTGGTCCAGATATAAAAGAACAGCAAAATGTCAGGGGAAAAAAGGAGGGCGATAAAAAGCAGGGGCTAGAAATAAAGACGAGGGTTCTCCTCTGCGCTCCCCAAGTCAGCGCTCAGCGCCGTTCGGCTACAGCGAGCGGGCGGACCATGATTCAGTGCGGCAGCCCGTCTGTCCGGATCCACGCCTCACTCTGTGCCCCGGCCCGCCCTCCCTGCTGCTCTGCATCAGAGCGAGAGAGTGAGAGAGTGAGTGAGAGTGAGTGCATGCGTCAGTGAGTGAGTGAGTGAGTGAGTGAGTGAGTGAGTGAGTGAGTGAGTGTGACCCGGGAGTGATGGTCGTGCGGCAGACTGTGATCCGGGGGCTAAGTGAGTAGGGAGCGGGGAGACCCCCCTACAGGCTGCGGGATCACGGGGTCACCGTTGCTACGGTAATGGGCTCCGCTCGGCACAAACACGCGCGCCGTGGCGGGGAGTGCGCGGCGATGGCTCTGTTAGCCTGTGGCCATTTTGCCCCGGAGACGCCTCGCCTTGCCGGCGCTCGACAACACGCTCGGATACGAGACGCAAAACAATTTCGACAATTTCGACCTTTTTTTTTTTGGTTGACTGTTTCAGCAAAAAGCACTACGGAGGTCACTGAAAGTGTATCACGCTGTGAGAACAGACACAGCTACGCTATCCGTCTAAACACAATATCAGTTAAAACCCACATGTGGTAAATTCTGACTGTGGTACGAGAGGGAATGGATTCAGAACATTAAAGTGTTTGGGGACATTCGAACATGAAGCACTGCACACACAAACTCCTGTAATAATCTACTTGCTTCTTCCGCCACGTTCAAATCTAAGCTCGGTTCTACTCCGTCTGGACTGCCAGTGAGTGCGATGAGAGACCCTACGTGACAGCATGAGGCAGGAATGGAAATAAGTCACCACGTCGCTCGGTGCAGATGGAACAGTGGCAACGCAAGTTCCTCATAAACTCGATGTGTTTTTACAAATTGCTAAGCATACGCTACTTATTGCTGAGATACATCCTTTTTTTTCCCCACAGAAGTTGCTCTCAAGCAGATGAGTGTGAAATATCGTCTTCGTTAAGGCACAACCAGTTCTATTAGCTAGAAACGCGAGCGGTCTGGGACATTGACCTCAGAGCGGAGAGCCATGACAGAGAGTTTGAGAAGGTCGTTAGCGGGATGGCGGACCGGACCGGCGAAGCCAAGCGGTTTATTTCTAGCCCCCGTCTCTTTGCAGAGAGAAACTCTGACGTCACAAGAACAGCAACCGATGACCCAAAAAACAGGAACAGAGTCCAGATATAATTAGGATATGAAACATAAAACACGGACGACCCAGAATGCAACAGTTGGGTTTCTCTTCTTTTTTATCTTTTTTTGTAACAGCTAATAGCTCGGCTGAGTGAACTGTGAAGTCTATGTTGTTCTGTTACTCCAACATGCATTCCTTAATTAAAATCTGGAGTCAGCAGTCTGTGTGGGGGGGAGGGGGGGGGGGGCGGTGCTACGTTTTCTTGCAGGCACTGTCCTGGGGCGCGGCGGCGGTTTTGGGAGGGGCCTGAGGCTCCGGCCTCTTCGGCTCGGCCGCCCCGGCAGGCCCCGCCCCCTGCCTCGGGGAGCCGCGCGGAGGCCCCGCCCTCTCCGCGGGCTCCGCGGCGACCGGGGCGCAGTCTCTGGCGGGCGTCGGCCTCTTCCTGTCCGCGGCGGGGTCCGGGGCCCGGGGCGGGGGGGCCGGCGGCTCGGCTTTGGAGGGGGGGGAGTGTCTGGGGGGCGACTCCATCAGGCGCGGCGACTGAGGGCTGGGCTGCCTGGGGGGCGTGGCCAGGGGAGGGGTGGGGCCTGTCGCCGGGGCGACCAGCTTGTCCTGCTCCCTGCTCTTTGGGTGGGGGGGCTCGGCCAGCCTGTCGAAGGTCTCCTTGGCGCCGGGGATGCTGAGTTTGACCGGGCCCAGCACGCTCTTGGCCACCGTGGCCAGCTGGGACACCACCTTGTCCACGGCGGGGGAGGCCGCCACGCTCAGCGCCTGCCTCCTGTTGTCAGCCTCCTTCTTCTCCTTGCTGGTCCCTGACGCGGTGGGCGTGTCCGTGGGCGGGGCCGCAGGGCCGGGTTTGGGGGCCTTGTCCTCGCCCGTCGCCACGGCACCGGACTTCCCCCTGAGCTCCGGGAGCTTGGGGGTCTTCCAGTCGCCAGAGGGGGCGGAGCTGGGGGCTGAGTGGGCGTGGCTCAGGGCCAAGGGGGAGGTGCTCAGGGCCGAGGGGGCGGTGCTCGAGGGTGAGGGGGTGGAGCTCAGTGCCGAGGGGGCGTGGCTTGTGGCAGAGGGGGCGGCGGGCTTGAGGACGCAGTCCTTGCTGACGGAGGTGAAGGCGCTGCCGGGGGTGGAGAAGGCGCAGGGCAGCTTGCTCTGCAGCCCCAGCGGGAAGGGAGTGGTTCTGGCGCCGGGCGACGCCCCGCTCTTTAACCCCGCCTCCTCGGCGGCCGCGGGGCTGCCGGCTCCGCCCCCCAGCGGGCTGGGCGCGGCGGTGTGAGCGGGCTTCAGCTCGGCGCCCCTCCCCCCCGGCGGCTGCCTGCTCAGGGCGGGGGACAGCGACAGGGCGGGGCCCGGCCTCACGGTGGGGGCGGGCCGGAGCACGGAGGGCGGGGGGACGAAGGGCTCCTCCTCCTTGGCCTTGAGCCGGCCCTCGCCCCGGCCGCCCAGCCGCCGCCCGTCCTGGCTGTCCTCGGAGCCCTCGTCTGTCTCGTCCTCGGACGAGTCCACCTCGTGGATGGCGTCCTGCTTCTGCAGGGACTCCCGCCGCTCCGCCCGGTCCTGCCGGATGGCCGACAGCTTGTCCTTCAGCTTGCTCTTCCCCGAGGCCAGGCCCAGGGCCCCGGGGCCGCCCTCGGGCCCCTCCTGCCGGCCCAGCTTGCGGGACGCGTGCTTGTGCAGGCCGGCCTTTTCCAGGGCCCCCAGGGGCCCCTCGCTGGCCGACTCCTGCAGGCTCTGCAGGCTGGGATCCCGCTGCATCATCTCCTTCTTGAACTCGGCGTGCGAGACGTCCAGGCTGTGCTTGCGCGCCGCCGCCGCCGCCGCGGGCAGCTTCTTGTCGGCGGCGGACGAGGGCGAGGGCGAGGAGGAGGAGGAGGACAGCGAGGACGCCAGCTTCTCGGCCGACTGCACGCGCTTGAGCAGCGGCGAGCGGGGCGGCTCGGCGCTCTTGGGCCGGGAGATCTGGCGGGCCAGCGGCGGCGAGGAGTGCAGCTTGACGGGGAAGGCGGCGCCCAGGGCGTGGCCGGGCAGCGGGGAGGGCGAGCGCTGCGGCGAGGTGCTCTGCGGCGTGGGCGAGGGCGTGCGCGCCAGCGGCGACAGCGGGATGTTGCCGGCGGACTTGCGGCGGGGCGAGCGGTACTGCCGCTGCAGTTTGGGCGCCAGGCCGTGCAGGGAGCTGGGCCGGATGTGGCCCGAGCTGGCCGGCGAGTTGGGCACGCTGGAGCTGGGGGAGCTGCTCTGGGACGAGTTCCCGCCCACTGAGGAGGAGGAAGAGGACACAGGCTGAAGGGCGGGGCCTTTCAGAGACCAACACATTCAGGCATTATAGCGCCCTGCACTGAAACACTGTGACTGAAACACTCTGATGCAGATCAGCTCTGGTTTAACACTGGGTAAGTTCCACTCTGATACAGTGCATTTGATCCCATAACGCCACACATCTAATCTGTTTTTATTACTCAATGACAAACATAAAATCAGCCTCACAGAACAAATATTCACACACATTCTGCAGTTAGGTATTCACAGGCACAGATAAACACAGGCACACACACAGACACACATGCACACAGAGGGTGCGCACACACACACACACACACACACACACACACACACACGAGCACACGCGCGCACGCACACACACGCGCTGTGTGAGGCAGGCGTACCGGAGTGTGCAGAGTCGGGGGTGGAGCGGTAGCCCTGTGTGGGGGAGCGGGGTGAGAGGTTGTGTGTGGGGGACCCAGGGACACTCTCTCCAGAGGACAGCGAGCGGTTGAGGGAGGAGAGACTGCGGCTGGTGTGCAGAAGGGAGGCCTGCTTAGTGATCTTCCGGAACAGAGAGTTCCTCTTCTTACTGCTGCAAACACACACAAACAGCAGCATTAAACACTACTCTACAGTCATACTGTATGAACACACACACACACACACACACACACACACACACACACACACACACACAAACAGCAGCATTAAACACTACTCCACGGTCATACTGTACGAACACACACACACACACACACACACACACACACACAAACAGCAGCATTAAACACTACTCTACAGTCATGCTGCAGGAACACACACACACACACACACACACACACACAAACAGCAGCATTAAACACCACTCTGCAGGCCTTTTGTAAATCACCCAGAGCAGTGAAACAGGACGCCCATGCAGACACACACACCTGGAGTCCTGGCCCTCCTTCGTCTTGGTCTTCTTGTTGCGGCGCGCCATTTTGGACTTGTAGCTGGACTTCCTGGCGGGGCCCACTTTGATGGAGGTGTTCTCAAAGGGCGTGGCCGAGATGGAGACCTTGCTGCCACTCTGAAGGAGAGGGAGGAGTCACAGAGAGTGTCAGACCTGGGCTCGGTGCGTTCCAGAGAAGCGTGTGTGCGTGTGTGTGTGCCTGTCTGTGAGCATGTGTGTGTGTGTGTGTGTGTGTGAGCGTGTGTGTCTGTGAGCGTGTGTATGTGTGTGTGTGTGTGTGTGTGAGCGTGTGTTCATGAGCGTGTGTGTCTGTGAGTGTGTGAGCATGTGCGTGTGTCTGTGAGTGTGGGAGCGTGTGTGTATGTGAGCGTGTGTGTCTGTGTGTGTGTGTGTGTATCTGAGTGTCTGCGAGTGTGTGTGCGTGTGCGTCTGTGTGTGTGTCTGTGAGTGTGTGAGCGTGCACGTGTGAGCAGCGAGCGTGCACGCGTACCTTGATGATGAGCTCCACCACCTCGGTGTGCACCAGGCCGTGCACTGGCTCCCCGTTCACGTGGGTGATGAGGTCGCCCTCCCTCAGTCCCGCCTCGTGCGCAGGCCCGCCCTGCTCCACGTGCTGACAGCCAATCAGAGAGAAGGGGGCGGTCACTTTGGGCTGGCGTTACACCGGTGCTGACCTCTAACACTTCACAAACTGCACTTAGTCCTAACATAGCTTACAGTCACATTACCACAGAGAGTCTAAAAGGAAAACTAGACTAATCTACACCACACACACAAACAGCCACATACACACACAAACACACACACACACACATAGACACAGACACACACACACACACACGCACACGCACACAAACAGGCACAGAGACCGAGACAGAGACAGAGACACACACGCACACAAACAGGCACAGAGACAGAGACACACACACACACACACACGCACACAAACAGGCACAGAGGCACACACACACACACACACAAACAGGCACAGAGACAGAGACACACACACACACACACACACACACACACAGTGTGTGCTCTGGCTCAGCATTAGCTCTCAGCCCAGCCCCTGTCACTGGATCATTAACAATCTCTCCACTCGGCCCTGCTGGAAGCCAGCAGCTCTTTCTCTCTGAAATCTGAAGAACCCATTCTCTCCCCACTCACAGGTCCCTAATGGTCTAAACAGACCGAGAACATCTAAACGTGAATGACTGTACTCAAATCCGCAGCGTATCTCAGGGCAACCGTCGTCCGGGATACGGGCGGAAGGCAGTGCCATCGCATTCAGAATGATGCCTTTCACCGGCACAGGAACAAAGACACTGTACACATCCAGATGTACCGATCCCCATTAAAGATCCCGCGGAGGCCTGACCATTAGTAACTAATGTATTTATTGTATAGTATGCTATTCATCAAGCAGATTTCTCACCAAGTTAAACTAACATTTCCCGTGATAACTGTGACAAATCATGCAGTGTGTACACTGCACCCTGATGTTCCTGAAGACAGGAACAGAGAGACGGCTCCTCTCTCTCTCTCTCTCTCCCCCGTCCCTCTCTCTCTCTCTCTCTCTCTCTCTCTCTCTCTCTCTCTCTCTCTCTCTCTCTCTCTCCTCTCTCCCTCTCTCCCTCCCTCGCCCTGCACTCACCCAGACCATGTGGTGCACGGTGTAGATGTCGGTGTCGCCCATGTAGACGCGGATGGCCCGCAGGGTGAAGCCGTACTTCTTGCCGGCGCGGTGGATGACGATGGCGGGCTTGGCGCTGCAGATGGCGGGGGACAGGTCCCGGCTGGGGGACGAGTCCCGGGAGGAGGGGTTGGAGGAGAGGGAGTGGGGGGACATGGGGCTGGCCAGGGGGGAGGCGCCGTGGTGGTCTGAAAGAGAAGGGGGAAGGGGGAGGGGGGGTAAAGTCAGGAACGCGCAATGCGCCGCACAGCCACAGGGTGGCGCCATTCTGGCGGACGCGCGGCCTACCTGCGGGGATCATGAGCGACAGCGCGGTGGCCGAGGCCGACTTGATGACCTTGTTGAGGGGGCGGGAGGCGTGCTTCTCCACCGACTCGCCCGAGAGCAGCCGGTGGCGGGCGCGGCGGGCCGCCAGGTCGCTGATGGCCTTGGGGGTGGAGCTGTCCGCCCCGTCGCCGCTGCGGGGGGACGGGCGCTCCCACACGTCACCTGAGCTGCCCGCTGCGGGGGGGGGGGGGGGGGGGGAGAGACAGAGAGAGAGAGAGAAAGAGAGAGAGAGGGAGAGAGAATCAGTCCGTCCTACTGTGTTTCCGCCAGTACTAAAACTGAGTAAAAGAGTAAAACCATTTCAGGTAAAATCTGGGGAGGCAGCCCTGAGCTTGCTAATAGGTCATGAATGTGATAGCCAATTAGTGAATAAATGAAAGATTTGCTGCAATAGAGAAGATGAAAGCCTGACGTGAGTGAAAGACTGTGATTGGCTGGGTGAGTCAGGCCTAAGGTGAATGAGAGATGGTGACTGGCTGGGTGAGTGAGGCCTGAGGGAAATGAGATTGTGATTGGCTGGGTGAGTCAGGCTTAAGGTGAATGAGAGGTGGTGATTGGCTGGTTGAGTCAGCCCTGTGGTGAATGAGCGCTGGTGATTGGCTGGTTGAGTAAACCCTGAGGTGAATGAGCGCTGGTGATTGGCTGGTTGAGTAAACCCTGAGGTGAATGAGCGCTGGTGATTGGCTGAGGACTCACGGGTGAGCGTGGCTCTGCTCAGCTGGCTGCTGGTGGAGCCGGGCGTGGTGGGAGACTCGTCCAGCTTCAGCTCCCTCTCCACGGGCAGCTCGGGGATGGACAGGGGCAGGTCCTCGGCCCGGGGGCCGCGGGCGGCGGGCTGGGGCAGCAGGGCGGGGCTCTTCCGGCTGCCGCCGCCCCCCTCCTCCTCGGCGGAGATGGCGAAGCGGGGCATCTCGATGATGGCCGAGCAGCACCGCCGCCGCACCGTCAGGGGGGGGCTGGAGTCGCTCTCCGTGTGCGACGACTCAGAGACCGAGAGACGCTTCCGCAGGCTGGAGAGAGAGAGACACACACCAGCATACAGACACATACACACCCATATACACACACACACACATACATACACACCAGCATACACACACATACACACCCATATACACACACACACACATACATACATACACACCAGCATACACACACATACACACCCATATACACACACACACACATACATACACACCAGCATACACACACATACACACCCATATACACACACACACACATACATACATACACACCAGCATACACACACATACACACCCATATACACACACACACACATACATACACACCAGCATACACACACATACACACCCATATACACACACACAGGAACACACACACACCCACACACACACCCACACACACACACGCATACACACACACACACACACATATACACCCACACACACACACACACACACACACGCGCACACACACACACACACACACACACATACACCCACACAGAGG
This sequence comes from Anguilla pacifica, assembly GCA_039654925.1. Lineage (NCBI taxonomy): Eukaryota > Metazoa > Chordata > Actinopteri > Anguilliformes > Anguillidae > Anguilla > Anguilla pacifica. Next base: position 63,209,573 of record CM077287.1, read on the forward strand.
CACACACACACACCCACACACACAGTCGCATACACACACCCACATACACACACATACACACACAGACACACACACGCACAGGAATACACACATACACCCACACACACACACGCGAACACACACACACATACACCCACACAGAGGCACACACACACACCCACACACACAGACATACACACACACACACACACAGAGACACACACACACACACACAGGAACACACACGTGAACACACACACAAAACAGAAATCTGTGAACCAAGCCAATAACATGGATATCGTCCAGGTTGGTAAAGTTCTAAGCATCTGTGTATAGATGCCTCCTGCACGGGTGCAGGTAACTGAGAGCAGAACATTCCGGATCAGCGCGGACTCACATTTCGGGCGAGCCCACCATCCAGCTGCGGTCACGTGACCGGAGGCCGCTGAGGCTGTCGATGCGGTCGCCGCCCTCCTCGCTCAGGCTGCGCTTGGTGGGCGGGGGCGTCCTCTTCTCCTCGTGCAGCGACAGGCGCTCCATGCTGCTGTACACCTGGCAGGGGGGGGCACACGCGCAGCAGTGAAAACACACACTTCCTTTATGAGGGAGGGTACTTCCTGTGTAATCAAGCAGGACTCACGGCAGAAACAGGCAGGGATGTGTGTGTGTGTCTGTAGTTGAGTGTTTATGTGAGCTTGTGTGTGTATGTGTGTGTGTGTGATTGTGTATGAGTCCTACATTACCTTGCTGAATCTTGGGGAGCAGGAGGAGAACTGGCGGATCTCCACGTGCTCGTCATCATTAGTGTCCTCCTCTTCCTCAGAGTCCACATGTGGATACCGGTCTGAGCGAGCTGCACGGGGGGGGGGGGGGGGGGGCGGGGGGGTAGAGGGTTACTCACACAGCCAAGCAGCCTGGTCCTACTGAAGCCACACATCTTAGAATGGCACACTTCTGTATTCTGGATGATGTAAATGGCAGGAGCCCCTTGAATGTCTGACAGCGCAGAGGCAGGCAGCGTTTGAATGTCTGACAGCGCAGAGGCAGGCAGCGTTTGAATGTCTGACAGCGCAGAGGCAGGCAGCGTTTGAATGTCTGACAGCGCAGAGAGAGGCAGCGTTTGAATGTCTGACAGCGCAGAGGCAGGCAGCGTTTGAATGTCTGACAGCGCAGAGGCAGGCAGCGTTTGAATGTCTGACAGCGCAGAGGCAGGCAGTGTTTGAATGTCTGACAGCGCAGAGGCAGGCAGTGTTTGAATGTCTGACAGCACAGAGGCGGGCAGCGTTTGAATGTCTGACAGCGCAGAGGCAGGCTGCGTTTGAATGTCTGACAGCGCAGAGGCAGGCAGCGTTTGAATGTCTGACAGCGCAGAGAGAGGCAGCGTTTGAATGTCTGACAGCGCAGAGGCAGGCAGCGTTTGAATGTCTGACAGCGCAGAGGCAGGCAGCGTTTGAATGTCTGACAGCGCAGAGGCAGGCAGCGTTTGAATGTCTGACAGCGCAGAGGCAGGCAGCGTTTGAATGTCTGACAGCGCAGAGGCAGGCAGTGTTTGAATGTCTGACAGCGCAGAGGCAGGCAGTGTTTGAATGTCTGCCAGCGCAGAGGCAGGCAGTGTTTGAATGTCTGACAGCGCAGAGGCAGGCAGCGTTTGAATGTCTGACAGCGCAGAGGCAGGCAGCGTTTGAATGTCTGACAGCGCAGAGAGAGGCAGCGTTTGAATGTCTGACAGCGCAGAGGCAGGCAGCGTTTGAATGTCTGACAGCACAGAGGCAGGCAGTGTTTGAATGTCTGACAGCGCAGAGGCAGGCAGCGTTTGAATGTCTGACAGCGCAGAGGCGGGCAGTGTTTGAATGTCTGACAGCGCAGAGGCGGGCAGTGTTTGAATGTCTGACAGCGCAGAGGCAGGCAGTGTTTGAATGTCTGACAGCGCAGAGGCAGGCAGTGTTTGAATGTCTGACAGCGCAGAGGCAGGCAGTGTTTGAATGTCTGACAGCGCAGAGGCAGGCAGCGTTTGAATGTCTGACAGCGCAGAGGCAGGCTGCGTTTGAATGTCTGACAGCGCAGAGGCAGGCAGTGTTTGAATGTCTGACAGCGCAGAGGCAGGCAGCGTTTGAATGTCTGACAGCGCAGAGGCAGGCAGTGTTTGAATGTCTGACAGCGCAGAGGCAGGCAGCGTTTGAATGTCTGACAGCGCAGAGAGAGGCAGCGTTTGAATGTCTGACAGCGCAGAGGCAGGCAGCGTTTGAATGTCTGACAGCGCAGAGGCAGGCAGCGTTTGAATGTCTGACTGCGCAGAGGCAGGCAGCGTTTGAATGTCTGACAGCGCAGAGGCAGGCAGCGTTTGAATGTCTGACAGCGCAGAGGCAGGCAGTGTTTGAATGTCTGACAGCGCAGAGGCAGGCAGCGTTTGAATGTCTGACAGCGCAGAGGCAGGCAGCGTTTGAATGTCTGACAGCGCAGAGGCAGGCAGCGTTTGAATGTCTGACAGCGCAGAGGCAGGCAGCGTTTGAATGTCTGACAGCGCAGAGGCAGGCAGCGTTTGAATGTCTGACAGCGCAGAGAGAGGCAGCGTTTGAATGTCTGACAGCGCAGAGGCAGGCAGCGGGGGGACTCACTGTCGAAGTAGCTGGTGTCGTCCTCAGACTCCAGCTGGGGGATGAACTCGGCCTTCTGCCTCAGCAGGCTGTTCCAGTCCAGGTCTGTGAAGAAGCGGTGCTGCTTCACCTCGAAGGCGCTGCCTGCACACCGGCACACGCACCCGCCAACACACGCACGCGCACACGCACACGCACACACACGCACCCGCACCCGCACACACACACACACAGCAGAGAGAGAGAGGGACTCAGAAAAGGGGCCTGGACACAAAAATGGGCCAAACCGAACCCAAACCCAAAGCAGCGGGCGGAGGTGGACTTCGGGGCTGGGTACCGGTGCCGAGACGTTCCAGCGGGTTCTGCCGCAGCAGTTTGGAGATGAGGTCCTGGGCGTCCGGGGGCAGCGCCTCGTCCTCCTCGGGCCAGATGATCTCGTCTGCGGGGAGCACAGCAGGCTCAGCGCGTGATCCCACACACACACACACACACACACACACACACACACACTCAGCAAGGGTCAGGCTGAACCTATTTACCCTCTGCATTACTAGTGTTTACATTACTAGTGTTTACCCCGCACCTGTATACACTACTGCACCTGCGTATCTCTGTCCTGTCCTCTCACCAGGCTTTCCCCTTGGGGGGCAGATTCTTTTTAAAAATGGTGCATGTTGGCCTAATCACATTCCAAATAACATTAAAGCCGCAAGCGGCGTTGGGAGGGGTCCAAGCATTGGCACCATCGCGCCCCCTATGGAGCGATTTTAAAATGGCTTTGTCCTCATGATCATATGCCTTCACCCAACATATCTGCTGAATATCATGATGATCGTATAAAAAATTGATGACTTATGGCCAATTTTGTGCTAAGAGACGCTGTCGGATGACTTAGTTGCGTCGCCATAGATGTGTCCTGGCCGCTTCCCGTAAAGGCCTTTACTATGTCGTAACGCTTAGATGGCATGTCTTAGCACTTAGATGGTCCGGCGTGTATGCACAGCTGCAGTGTTTCTGCGCCGCAACTAAAAAAGGCGTCACACTAGTGTTGTCACGATACCAAAATTGTGACTTTGATACTGATACCAGGTTTAGTATTACGATACTCAATACTGAAATGATACTTGAAACTTAAACGATGCTAATTCGATACTCGGTACCTAAAGATACTGAAATTACCTTAATAGATCAGAAACGTAATGTCCACATGGATTGACCTCATTTTCCAATTCATGGTTTATTAACAACCTGGTTCATTAACAACCTTTAAGTTGAAGCCTCTTTAACATATTAATATGCATAGGCCTATAGTGTTACAACACTGAACAATAGAAAAATATGTTAAATATATTTCAAAAATTAAACAGTTGTAAAGTAAATAGTCTTTAAAACAGGTCTTTCTCCTTTAAATAGATTTAAAAACAGCATATTTTAATAACAATACAGCATCTATCTATAATAAAATATTTCCAAATTGGAACACCTATTGCTACTGAAGTGAACTGAGTCAAAGCTTGCGCTGTATCAAGGAGCAACCTTAGTTGCTACTGCCTTCTAGCGAAGATTCTGACAAATTACACTTTTCATCCTCTCAATGAGTAATGCGGGAGACAATTTTCCCTGGCTTTTACATTTGAATCAAAACTACCGAACGTCAGAATATTCTAATACCGAACCGTTTATTTTTCTTTATTTCTTTTTTTAAGTACCGAGAAAGTGCTGAAGTTTTGGTATACCGTGCAACACTACGTCAGACACATATTCCAATCCATTGCTCAGCTTAGCAGAGAATGCACATTTCAGAGCGCCACAGAGACAGATAGAATAATAACACATAAATGCACATTTCAAATAATAAATACGACATTGAGAAAAAACGGAAATAAAAGACGTAATATCAACTCGCGATCTGCGTGCTGTGCGCAAAGTAGCCTACCGTGTTATTCATTTAGACATTGGCAGATAAGAAAAATTTTGGTTACGCTGACCTATAAAACGCTATTCCAAAAGCAAAATCAGACATGTTATACATCGTTAGAAAGCTTATACTCTCACCTACTGAATAAATGAATTGTCAATCAAGCCAAATTGCACTAAAAAGAGCGACAACGCAGTAAGCAACAGGTGTGGTATTACGCACAGCTATTATTGAAGATAGCCGACCATGGCGTCACAGATGCGCGTATATTTCGCTAACGGCTTGTCCAAGACAATATATGACCACTCATTCGCAAAAGGGACATCTCTACGCGTAAAACCAATGGTAAGAGTGTACATTTATTCAATGTTTAGTCCCAGATATTGACTGTAGAATGACATGGTATAATTTTTTAAAAAATTGTCTCGTTTATTTCGTTTTTCAGTGAGCAGCGTTGTCACTGCTGTATTGGCATATTTTAGGGCTAATGTCGGGTTTATCTTGTTGCTACGGAATATTGCATTACATTACATTACAGGCATTTGGCAGACGCTCTTATCCAGAGCGACGTACAACAAAGTTTATAACCATAACCAGGAACAAGTGTGTCGAAAACCCTAGAGAGAAATGCCGTTCCAAGTGCAGGGAACAACCGTTAGTTCAACTTGGACCCTGTAGGTTAAACTGATTAACACTAACACAAACAAGAACAGCAACAACGCAGTCTATGCAAAAATACAAGCAATAGTTAAGACGAGTGCATTAACTAAGTCACCAACGAAACAGCTAACTAGTTACAGCCCTAAGCTTACAGTCAATTTAGAGATTAAATTGAGAAAACAATTTCTGTCAGCATAATGACGGATTTAAAGACTAAACGAACTCACCCGATATTGTCTTCAAATGGACCGTATAATTTATTTAGACATTGGCAGACTACAGCATAAATTGCGTCTTTTGTGTATATTCAATATTAGAAATTGCAGCGAGAAACTGCAGCTGTAGACACAAGATAGTTTGTTATGTTATGGTAGCAACGGCACGAAGCGGACTATATGCATTACCGTCATTGTTTCATTGGACCAGCGTGTTTTCGCGCGTTTGCACAGAAACTCAGAATCTATCAATAAAATGGTTTAGCTATTTCTCAGCATAATGACAGATTCAAAGACTAAACGAACTCACCCGATACTGTCTTCAAATAATGTCTGGCACTGTCTTCCACTGCTTCCCCGACGTTCAGACCGTCCCCTCACTGATAAAAACTAGACCCTACGGTGTCGGATTACTTGCGTCGCCATGGATGTCGCTTGCCGTAAAGAAGTTTAGATGTCGTAATCGTTTAGATTTGGAGCCACAGCTCTTCCGCACCCCACCTAATAAAAAAGTCGAAATGGCAGGCAAACAATATGGCGGAGATATGTAGCCCCAACAGCAAAGTTGTAGAGCACATTCACATGCGTCGGTCTATGAAGTTTTGTGTTGATCTGATTTACGGTGTGGGAGTTATGACCTTTTAGGCAAAACCCTTTGTTATAGCGCCACCATCTGGCCGACATAGGTGATTTTTAGTGCCTGAGTAGTGGGGGGCCATAGGAACCCACCAGCCAAATTTGGTTGCTCTAGGACTTATGGTTGCTGAGCCGCAGACATTTTAGCAGAGAAAGCTTCCACGCCCCAACGTAAAAGTTAAAATGGCGGGCAAACAATATGGCGGACATGGGTGGTGCCAATGGCGAAGTTGTAGAGCACGTTCAGCTGCATAGGTCGATGAAGTTTTGTGTTGATCTAACTTATGGTGTGGGAGTTATGGCCTTTTACGCAAAACCCTTTGTTATAGCGCCACCATCTGGCCGACATAGGTGATTTTTAGTGCCTGAGTAGTGGGGGGCCATAGGAACCCACCTGCCAAATTTGGTTGCTCTACGACTTATGGTTGCTGAGCCTCAGACACTTTTAGCGGAGAAAAATAAGAATAATAATAATAATAATAATAATAATAATCCTAACAAAAACAATAGGGTTCCACCAGCTTCGCTGCTTGGACCCCTAATTAACGAAACAACGTATGAGTAAGATCTGCTGTACGTGTGTGCACACAAATGCAGCGTCCTTCATAAAATATGTATGCAGACACATATGCTGTCACTTGGGAGATGTATGCTGACTGTGTGGATGAGGAGTCATCACCTAGTCACAGCTCACTTGGTCATGTGACCTGTTTTGACCAGGCTATTCTCCTTTCTCAGTAACTGAAGGGCTGAGAGTAAAAGTCTGGGGGGGGCGTGTTTGGCCCCCGGCTCCCCCCCCGGTTGGGGTCGGGCGTTTCGGCGGCGGGACTGACCGCTGATGACCTGTCCGAAGAGCTCCTCGGGCGTGTCCCCGAAGAAGGGCGCGCAGCCCACCAGGAACTCGTACAGGATGACGCCCATGGCCCACCAGTCCACCGGCTTGCCGTAGCCCTGCCGCAGGATCACCTCCGGGGCGATGTACTCCGGCGTGCCGCACACCTGACCGCACACAGCACAGAGGGGGCGGGGCTCAAATACGCGCCAAAGGGATTGGACGCCGGGGCGAAGGAAAAGGGGCTGGAGGGGAGGGGAGGGGAGGGGCGGGGCTCAAACCGCGCCATGGGATTGGATGCCGGGGCGAAGGAAAGGAGGCTGGAGGGGAGGGGCGGGGCTTACCTGCTTGTCCAGGAACTCGCGTGTGTCCCTCTCGATGTGCCCTTCGTACAGGTTGGTAGTCAGGCTCATCAGCCCGATCTTAGAGAGCCCGAAATCTGTCAGTTTGATGTGTCCCATCGAGGTGATCAGAAGACTGTGAGGCAGAGAACGCAGACAACATGTAAATGCTGTCTAAAGAAAAGAATCAGATCTGTAAAATTTTTTATTTAGTAATTAAACTGAAATTACTACAAAACTGAAATGGCAGAACACTCGAGGACAATATTTGGAGTTGGTAACCCTGTGACAAACAGCCAACAGAGACCTGTCCACTCACGTGCGCGCGCGTGTGTGTGTGTGTGTGTGTGTGTGTGTGTGTGTGTGTGTGTGTGTGCGCGTGTGTGTGTGTGTGTACGTGTGTGTGTGTGTGTGTGTGTGCGTAGGTGTTCCAGTACTGGGGCAGTGGGGGGACTCTTACTTGTCAGGTTTGAGGTCTCTATGAACGATGCCATAGTTGTGCAAGTACTCCAGAGCCAGGACTGTCTCAGCAAAGTACATGCGTGCCAACTCCAGAGGCAGAGCCCTGATGTTCTTCAGAAGAGTGGCACAGTCCCCACCTGCATGGGAAAGCCAGCCCATTGGCCACAAGGTCTCACCACTACATTCTACATTCTCACAGATACCAATAAACCTAGTTACCCCTTAAAGGAAGAGCTAGGTCTCTACAAGTTTATTTTTCACTTAAAATTGCCTAACAAAATTTAGCATGACCAGAAAAATAAAAAAATACAAGCAAGCTATTCCACAAACCGAGCCTTATAAAGAGCCTTATAAAGCACACGCAATAAAGTTTTGCAGGGTTTTTGTATTCGACCCTCTGAAGCGTACCTTCCACGTACTCCATGACCATGCAGAGGTGGCGGCGCGTCTCGAAGGAGCAGAACATGCTGACCACGAAGGGGTTCTCGGCGAAGGTGAGGATGTCGCGCTCCACGAAGGCCTGCTGGATCTGGTTCCTCAGGATCAGGTTCTGCTTGTTGATCTTCTTCATGGCGAAGCGTTGCCGGGTCTCCTTGTGCCGCACCAGGAACACGGCACTGTGGGAAGGGGGAGGGAGCATCAGTTAAACCGTATCTAACAGCGGTGGAGGTCTGTCCCACACGCAGGGAGGTACAGAATCGGGCCCAGGCTGCCTCACCCGTAGGCCCCGTTGCTGATCAGCTTGATGTTCTCAAAGTCCTCCTCCCGCGGGGTTTTGGGCTTGGGCTGGATGGGCTGCACTGTGGCACCGCGACTCTGGAGTGAGGCAGGGTGCAGGGAGAGGGAGGCATAGAGTTACAGACAATACATAACATACTGGTATACATCAGCACTGCATCTCACATCCACACTGGTATATACCAGCACTAGTGCCCACATCTACACTGGTATACATTACCACTGCAGCTCACTCATACTGGTATATATCACCACTGTACCCACATCCACATTGGTGTACATCGGCCCGACTCACATCCACACTGGTATATATCAGCACTGTAGCTCACATCCATACTGGTATATATCACAACTGGCCCCACATCCACACAGGTATACATCAGTACTGTACCCACATCCACACAGGTATAAATCAGCCAGACTCACATCCACAGAGTCGTCTGTTTCCGGGGTGTCTGGGTTGCCGCTGTCGTAGCTGCTCAGCTGGGCCATTTCTGCAGGGAGACAGAGCGGCGAGAGTGAGAGGCCAATCACGAGACAGGCCTGACCTGAGCTCCCAGCACACGGCCAATCACGAGACAGGCCTGGCCTGAGCTCCCAGCACAGGGCCAATCAGGAGACAGGCCTGACCTGAGCTCCCAGCACAGGGCCAATCAGGAGACAGAAAAAGGCTGCAAACTTTGAGCTCTGTGGGCTGAAGCTCACAGAGACTGGCCTCTGGCTGGGACAGGAGACATGCTCTACAGAAATCTGCCCACACTGTTAGGGTTACAGCAGTAAGAGCTCTCCTGCCCTGGAGATAGGGTCTAAACCTACAGACCCAGCGGAGAGAGCATGCCATCTCTGCTCTGCCAGGGGGCTGGGGGCCACGCCCCTGCCGCAGACTCACCCTCCAGGGGATCCCGCGTGAGCCCCAGCTGGCTGATGATGTAGCGGGGGATGTCCGACTTGATGCCCTGGCCCTCTTTGGCATGGCCCTCCGCGGCTTCCAACAGGTGGTAGAACTCCTCCGGGTCGAACTCCTGCAGGACGGGGAGGAGGGGGGGAGGGAGTGGAGCCCAGGGTCAGGCAGGAAGAGTTCGCTAAAGCTCGCTAACTGCGCTGCCCGCAGCTTCGCCGTTCATATACAGCCTCCCTTAACGAACGTCCTCAGGGCTCAGTGACTTAACGCCTGCCACAGCACACGGCAGAGCAGGGACAGCATTCCCTTCAAATCCAGCCGGGCCTGGGAGATCGAACCTGAGCTCAGTGCTAGCGGAGCCTGCTACTGCGCCTCGGCCTTTAAGACAAAGGCTTTCGGCCTCCTCTCTCTCCCAGCCCCACAGCTGCCACGCTTTCTCTGCACGGTGTCTCACCGCTGCCATCAGTCAACATTACAGATGAGGGGGTACACCCCAGTGAGGACCCCCGCCCTGTGTGGAGGAGGGGGGGGGGGGTGTAATGAAGCACAGTGTGACAGAGGGAGAGCCGCAGTGTGTAGGGGGGTGATTGAGAACGAGGCGGGGGGGCGGGGGAAGGGGGGGGTAAATTCGGCGATGCAGTGCTGCTAGCATGCAGGCGCAGCAGCTGTGACGCTAGGCTACGGTAATTAAGAGAGCTCCGCCATTTCTCAACTCCGAGGCTCTGTTCCCACATGTAAATCTTCCCCACTCAGAACGCGGGCCCATTACCATTCGTTTCCTGGGCGACAGCCTTATCCAGAGTACGCCAGGCTGATATGATCTACTGAGCGCTCGTAACATTCACTCTGAATAAAAGTTAATTATTTTACAATATATGTCCACCCTTCACCCTCTCGTACTTAGCTTCCCCTCAGCTGATTGGAGCCAGTTGGGCCCTGATAGTATGGACCGATAATCACTCCACCGTGATTAAATATGGACTGATCCCCACCCCAGCCCACAATCACAAACCTCACTATTCAATACTCACTGATCCCACCAACAAGCCCAAACCGTACAATTACCCCTTTGAAGAGTAGGTTTTTGTTTTTCTCTTCAAAATTTTAAGTCAGTGTTCTCACACATTTGCGATTAAAATGTTCAGTTAAATCACATACTTGCGATGTTACACTTTAAAGGGTTAAATACTGACCGATCCCCCCCAACAATACCAAACCTCACAAGTATATACAAACTGATCACCCCAACAATTTCCAGCCTCACAATCAAATGATCACTCATCCCCCGCAATCAATCCCAGAGCTCCCGTCTCTTACCAGACACTCCAGCAGCCGCGCGGGCCGAGCGATGACGATCATCAGCTTCCTCACCAGCTGGGTGACGAAGGCGACCTCCGCGCTCTCCGACCGCTCGTGAGCCTGAATAGGAACAGCGACCCAGAGAGCAGCGTTAGAGACGACACTGATCTGTGACGGCCTGGGCCGCTCCCAAGGCCCAGCATGCACTGCCAGCGAGGGAAAAAAGAACTACCAAACATCATCGCATCAGCACAAAGGTAGGGTCGCTTTTATACTGCTGCAGCACGGCTGCTTACTGCCATTCTGACCTGCGGTAGGAATGAAGCTGGAGGATGACATCACAGCAGAATTCAGCGCTGGAGAGCTACAGCAGCTCTATATGCCATGTCAATCATTATTACTAGCATTCTCCAAAAGGACTCCCTGTTTCTATAACAACAAGTGCTTTGTGTGAGTATGTGTGTGTGTGCGCGCATGCTTGCATGTGTGTGAGAGTGTGGGTGTGTGTATGCGCATGCGTGCGTGTGTGTGAGTATGTGTGTGTGTGTGTGTGTGAGTGTGTGAGTGCATGCGTGTGTGTGTGAGTGTGTGTATGTGTGTGTGAGTGAGTGTGAGAGTGTGTGTATGTGCATGCGTGCGTGCGTGTGTGTGAGTGTGTGTGTGTGTACATGTATGTGCTTGAAACAGCCCACTGAAACGCATGGCGATCCAGAGCCTCAGAGCGTAGCGGAGGGCGTGTGGGTGGCTAATAAATAACAGGGCAGGCAGGTCTGCTAATAGAAAGATCCCAGAATGACAGGATGCCCCGGGGTTGCAATCAGCCGCTGAATAATTTATGGAGGTAATGAAACCCTCAGAGGGGCGCGGGGGCGGGAGGCAGGGGTGCTCCCGGACGGGTCGGGACAGGACGGGACGGGAGCGCGTGAGTACTGGGCGGTCACGGCGGCCAGCCTGACGAGCGGCGTGGGCAATTAGGCGGGCGACGGCGCGGACGTCCCGCTGACGAGCGGGGCTGAGCTGAGCTGGCGCTCCGGCCCGGCGTGGCCAGGTGCGCCGAACCCCCCCCCCCCCTTCGGGTCTCCACCCTGGCTCCCTGGCTCCCGCGGGGGAGGGGGGGGGGCGGGGAAGTCATGAATACAGAGTGACCGCCCGGCGAGGTCACAGATTGGCCCCGGTGGCTGCTAACGGCGGCGTGGCGGGGGGGGGCCCCGGACCCCGCGAACCAGAGGGGCGGCAGAGAGGGGACGCGGCCACTTACGGAACCCCCCCCACCCCCCCCGCCCCGAGTCGCAGGCGTCGGACGTGCAGATGGGACACAAACTGCATTGGTGCTGGCTGCACGTGAGCGCGATACTCACTGGACCGCATGCACAGAAACACAGCCTGTACACACACCACACCTGGACCAGCCGTTAACATTAACCACATAAAGACACACAGCACCACTGGACCACATGCACAGAAACACAGCACGTACACACACCACACCTGGACCAGCCTTCAACATTAACCACATAAAGACACACAGCACCACAGACTACACCAAGCCAACGCTTCACGTAAAACAAAACTGAGAAACAAATTTCTCATTTCTCGTCATCTTAACAAATATTTTAATAGCCGACCCCTATAAAGGAATGTGGATACGACCCACATGAACAAGAACATAAATCTCTACCTGAACCCACAGGCGGCAGTTTGAGCCTGATCTACGCCAGGTCTGTGTGAAGCTCAGAGGGAAAGCAGGCAGAGGGGACTCAACTGGTAAAGCGTCATCGATGAAGGCGCTCCATGTGCGGTTCTCCAAGACGCGATGAAGAATCTCCTCTTCCTCCAGCCTCCTCTGCCACGACGTGTGGGACATCTTTCCGAAAAGGCTCCGCTTATCCCCCGCGCGACCCCCGCGTTGCCACGGTTTCACCGCCTCGCCGCGCCGCACCCGCCGTTAGCGTCTGCGCTCCGCCAGGTCTGCCGCTAATTAGCATCCCCCGGTGATGTCATCGCCCTCGCTCTGCACTCGGCACCGCGCTGTCTGACTGGCCAGAGCTCCTCGCCGCGCCGCGGAGATTCTACCCGGAGTCTCTGGGACCGTTTAAACAATCGCCCGCCCCCCCTCGCCAAAAACGAAACAGACAGCGAAAACGCTCGCCGCCCCTCTTCCCTCCCCCCTCCCCGCGCCCGCCCCTCCCTCCCTGCAGGCTGGCTCAGAGACTCATCCGTCACTAACAGTGAGCGCTGGGGCGTGAAATTAAAATCAGGAGCCCCCCTCCTCTCCTGACTCCAGGGACGCGGAGGGGGCCGGTGGGATGTGGAGGGGGCCGGTGGGAGCAGTAACGGGGGGCCGGAGCCCCCCAGGCGCTGTAATTGAGCTAATACAGACACGCAGAGCCGCCGTTCTGACTAATAGACATGTGACAGGTCTGAAGGAATCCGCTCTGCGGCAAGTGGGGTGCGCGAGGGAAAGCCCTTTCCCAAATCGCCGTGGTGCCGGCGTGCGGACCACCCTGTGAGCGGGACGAGCCGCGTGCGGGCGAGCGCGGCTTTTATAGCAAACATTTCACAAGCAAAACGTGTGGATGTTCCTCCAGCAGAACCTCAATTAACCCACCGCTATATGTATGTAGGACTGAGGTGAGCGTGTTCAGTTGACCTAAATGATGACCATGCTCCACACATCAATGCTAACAGCAGTGTGCCACGTACTATATAACTCCTATACCTGTAACACCTATAAATCACATCAAATCAGACTCAACACCGTCAGCGCAGCTTGTGAGGACATGGTTGACTGCTTTAACACCCGGTCCCTGCTAGCGGAGCGCGGTTAGCGTCTCTCCCCTAAAGCCCGGCCCTCCCTGGGGCACTCACGTCCTGCAGCAGCTTCTCCAGGTTCTCCTGCAGCTCGTAGAAGTAGCGGGAGGTGATGAGGCCCTCGCGGGACTTGTCCAGGCAGTCGCGGGACAGCTCGATCACCTGGTGGTGGATGAAGCTCAGCACCCCGTCGGCCAGCGGCATCACCTTCTCCGGCATGGAGGAGGCCAGGAAGTCCGCCAGGCGCTCCTCCATCTGAGCCGTCGCCTGGGGGGGGGGGATGGATAGGGGGGGTCAGCGACAGAACTGACCACACTGAGAACATCTACACATCACAGGTGGAGCTGGATGTGGACCAACTTTTCAATGAAAGGACTGCTACTGTCTGCCATAAATGAATAAAACTCGCTCTCAACCATCAACCTTCCTCTGAAATTCTCCCATAGCAACCCAGACATCCCATAAAGCACCCGACGACTGCGCCAGACGCTAGCGGTAGTGAGGTAAATGATGTGTGCAGTGGGGACTCACCTTGGGGAAGCGCTCTTTGTAGACATGGTTCATCATGACGATCTCGTGGTCGAAGGAGATGGGCGAGCGACCGGGGCTGCAACACAGAACACAGGGGACATGGTGGTGAGGCGGGCGGCCCGGGGGGGGCCAATCAGGCAGGCGGCACCTGACAGCTCTTAACGCGGAGCGCCCTGAGAGAGCTGACCACGCGCACGGGGGGGGTCACCCCACGTTTGTCAGGATTGGGGGGGGGGGAAGAAGACAGCCGATGATCTGGTCACACGCTCACCATCTGCTCTCTGAAACCCGGGGACTTTCCAGAGGAGGCCTGAGGACCACGTCATTTGCTCAGATCCGATTTGATGCGTCTGAAGAGGCGGGAAAGGTCAGCGCTTACAGACCAGGGCTGTACCCCCCTGTCACCCAATCATACGGTCTTCAGGCCGGGGCTGTACCCCTCTGTCACCCAATCACACGGTCTTCAGACCAGGGCTGTATGCCTCTGTCACCCAACTGCAGTCTTCAGGCCAGGGCTGTATGCCTCTGTCACCCAACTGCAGTCTTCAGGCCAGGGCTGTATGCCTCTGTCACCCAACTGCAGTCTTCAGGCCAAGGCTGTACGCCTCTGTCACCCAACTGCAGTCTTCAGGCCAGGGCTGTATGCCTGTCACCCAACCGCATGGTCTTCAGGCAGGGGCTGTACCCCTCTGTCACCCAACCGCACGGTCTTCAGGCCGGGGCTGTATGCCTGTCACCCAATCACACGGTCTTCAGTGGACGACCTTCACCCTCAATCTCATCAAACCGCGTCTCTGAAGGGCGGCCAGCGAGGACGGAACCCTCCGACCGAAATAAGGCTGACAGCTACAGGCTCCCGCGCGCAGAGGCGACACAGACGATGATGTCACAGAGGATGCCTGATGTTTACGCGGCGTGTCCGGTGTGGGGGCTGGGCGGAAACGAAGGGGAATTCTGGGGGAGGACGGCCCAGTGGCATCATCAGCGCAGAGACAGATGTGACCGGCTGAGTCACACGGGCTGAGGCCCACGTGTGACTGGCCAATGAGGTAATGCATGAGGTCATCCCCGAACAGCCAGAAAAAAAACTATTACCTTCCTAATTGACTGGGGGCAGACAGAACGCGAGGCATTATATGTCAACTTCACGGCTGCTGTCTTCATGACACACACACTCACACACAGACAGGCTCTCTCACACACACACACACACACACACACACACACACAGAGTCCCTCTCTCTCACACACACACACACACACACACACACACACACACACAGACCCTCTCTCTCTCTCTCTCTCTCACACACACACTCGCCATGCATGTGCCAATCACCAACCAGTTTGACAGAAAGGTTGACAGCCAGCAGGGAGACAGCATCAATGTGCAAAGTCCTCCTTTCTCCAGCATTCTCAAACATCACTTTAATAAAAATAAAAAACCTCTAATCAAACCAATGAAAAGGTCGGCTCTGACAGAGATTGATTCATTGCCTGAGGCAGCCTCAAAAGATGTCAAATTAGAAAAAGACTGATCGCACCTCTATCCATTAGAGAAAGATGTGCAAGGGTTTCGCAGAGTGAGAACACGCTGAATTCAAACAAAGGGCAATCTGAGAATTCAGTACACTTTTGTGGGAAGAGAAATTCCTAATAAAAAAATGACCGTGAAGCATTTTTTTAAATCTCCCCAGTGTTTCAGCAAACACGTCTTTAACAGCAGGTAAACGGAGCAGGACTTCTTAACCTGCATGGCTGTGTCCCTCCCCCAGCAAAGCACGTTAAAATACATTATGTGTAGAGTGACAAGCTGAAAACCCATACCCCTCAGCTCTCTGTGATTATTAGCCACTGCAGTAGTGTGTGTGTGTGTGTGTGTGTGTGTGTGCATCAGTGTGTCAGTGTGTGTGTGTGTGTGTGCGCAGTAGCGTGTGTGTTCGTGTCAGTGCGTGTCTGTGCAGTAGTGTGTGTGCGCGAGTGTATTTTTTTGTATTTGTGTGCTTGTTCCTGTATATTGTGTATGAACGATGCGTACGCATGTGAACTGTGTGTGTGCATACGGTATGCATACGAGGGTATATGTGCGCATGTTGTAAAGGATTCATCCGTGAGCACGTGTGTGTCTCCTTCTGAGAACAAACTTCACCCTAAACAGTGAATGAGGAGCCCTGCTGCTTATGGGCAGCCACACCGCAGTCTTCATCACATGATCACATACGCCACGCTTCACATCCAGAGCCCGAGCCATAGCGCAGCGCTTTTTCCGGAAGGATCCACCGCGACGCACACCGCTTGAGGAGCGCGAGGTCTTGCTCGTGTCTGCGCAGTATGAAAGCGGGTGGTCAATGTTAGCTTAACGTGGGGTAAACAGCCTGCGTGCGGGGCCCGGCGGGCTGGGGGCCTGGCGGGGTGGGGGGCCCGGGGAGGCGGTTAAGAGGACGAACGGGGCGAGCGTGAGAGAGAGAGAGCCCCTTCATTAGCCGTCCTGTAAATAACGGAGCGGTCCCGCACACGGCAGGGCCCGGCAGCTCCGGCTGCGTCACCGCGGCGACGGCGGAGGCAGCTGGGGAAATTACAGGCCTAACTGACTGTGACAGAGGAGCCGGCCTGCGCGGGGGGGTCATAAACACACACACACACACACACACACACACTCACACACTCACTCACACACACACACAGTCACACACACACACACACACACACACTCACACTCACACTCACACACACTCACACTCACACACACTCACACACACACACACACACTCACACACCCCCCCCCGCGCCCACCGCCACCCCGGTGCCATCAGAGCTGAAATTACACGGATAATTGATTCGTTGAGCGGAGCCCGGTTTGGGCTGTCACACCGAGCCCTGACCACCGCTGGGGACCGGGGGGGCGCGGGGGCGGAGCAACACCCCCGGAGGGAGGGGGCGGGCGCACGCGTGTTCCGGCGTCCGTACCGCCGAGAGAGGCTCGCTCGGTACCCGCGCGAGCGAGCGGACGGTCCGCCAGCGTCTCGGACACGGCGAAGAGCTGTAATGAGTCACTCAGAGCTCAGAGGCATCACATTATCAGCTCCAAAGATAAACAAAGACCAGCGAGACAACAGAAAAAGCAGTTTGATGGAGCAAAGAGCCCGTCACAGTCACTCAGAACCTTCAGCCCTGTCCTCCCAGGACGGGTCTGACCTTAAATCCCTGTCAGACCTGAAGGTCGACACATCACTGCAGGCTGGCGGAGAAACAGAGGCGTCCCAGACGCTGAAATCTGTCTGAAGGGAGCCTGCTCTGATGCCTCGGTGTGAGCGATAAGGGGGAGGGGGCGGGGCCTGAGGCTGCAGGAGCGAGGCCGCGGTGGAGAGGAAAGAGGGGGTGGAGCAACAGGGGAGGGGGCGGGAACAGGGGGCAGAGCTACAGGAGAGGGGACAAGGACTGACCTGAGGCTGCAGTAGGGAGGAAACGAGGGGGCGGAGCTACAGGAGGGGGGTGGGGCGACAGGAGAGGGGGCAGAGCTATAGGAGAGGGGGCGGGGCGACAGCAGAGGGGGCGGAGCTACAGGAGAGGGGGCGGGGTGGCGGGGCGACAGGAGAGGGGGCGGGAGACAGCAGAGGGGGCGGAGCGACAGGAGAGGTGGTGGAGCGACAGGAGAGGGGGCGGGGCGACAGCAGAGGGGGCGGAGCTACAGGAGCGGGGCGGGGCTGACCTGAGGCTGCGGGAGCGGGGGCGCATGGCGGGCGAGCGGCGGCCCTCCTCGTCCGTGATGCTCTCGGAGCTGAAGTGCTTGGTGAGGAAGTGCAGCTCGTCGGCCGTGGGCTGGAACGGCAGCTGGTGCAGCTTCTCCTGGGATGAACATGATGACTGTGAGAAGCAGAGAGGGAGGGATTACAAGGGTAGAAGAAGGCGGAGCACGAGGGAGGGGGGCGAGGGGAGGGGGGGGGGGCGTGTGGCAGTACCCTTGCACTAGGGAGTCACTGTGACCTAGACCTGGACCGCTGGACCCCTGGACCCCTGTCCAAACCCCTACACTCCAAGGCAAATGGACCTGTCCTCAAACCGGGCCTAGACAGCATCCAAGGCACAAGTGCCTTTGTTCCCATTCACTGCCAATGCCAGCCCGCTTCCAGTGGCTGCTGAGCTCTTGGCTCAGGTATGCGACCTTCACGCACAATGTGAATGACATTTCAGCTCTCACTGACAACTCCCTCAGCACTGACACGTCCCTGATCTGCACAAGCACTGCAGCCCTCTGCTTCACTTCACAAGAAGGTATACACTGCACTACAGAGAGAAATGTCTCCAAATACCGTCTATGATGAACTTATCGTCTCCCTTTTCCCTAGAACACTAAAGATGCAATGAGTTACACAGCCAGGGGCAGGTTTTGATGGTGCTGGTAATGGTACGACAGGTGTCTGGTGTTACTGGCTCACCGAGACTGTGGAGCTGGGCGTGTTGGTGCCATATCCAGAAGAGGGCAGGGAGGCCAGGGACCAGCGCCGACCGTCAGTCCTGAGAGAGAGAGAGAGAGAGGGAGAGAGGGAGAGAGAGAGGGAGGGGGAGGGAGGGAGAGAGAGAGAGAGAGGGGGTGGGAGAGGGGAGGAAGGGAGAGAGAGAAAGAGAGGGGGGGAGGGAGGGAGAAAGAGTGGCATAGAGAGAGAGAGGGTGGGAGAGGGGAGGAAGGGAGAAAGAGAGGGGGAGAAGGAGAGAGAGAGAAACGGAATGAGAGGAGACAAACAGCCAGAAGCAGACTGAAGTGGAAAACACAGCAGTACTGGAGTGCAGCACCAGGTTTATAATGGAGCACTGACACCAGTTCATCTGAAAGAGGCAGCACCCCCTCCCCTTGCAGACTTTTACCAAAGCCACACAAAAAATGATAAATTAACATCATCAGCCCTCACTCCTGGGGCTCTTCAGTCAGGGTGCTGCTGAAAGCTAAAAGCTAAAATCTCTGTAAACACAGTCTGGCCATTCTTAACAAAAGACAGGGAGCTGCGCACAGTAAACATGTAGACAAACAGCACGCATGTAGACACAGAGCACGCATGTAGACACGCAGGGAACAGCGCATGTAGACACACAGCACGCATGTAGACACGCAGCACGCATGTAGACACGCATGCGAACACGTTACAGGCAGGAAATGACACGTTAGGGAAAGCAGGAAACCCTGTAACGACACAAAGTCCAGCGACCCCTGAAGAAGGAAGCAAACCAGACGAGAGGCCGGAGGAGGCACGCGTCGAGCGCCTTGCGTTCCCTTCACTAACCATGAGGGGGCAGCATTCACTGGGAAAAGCACATCACCGCCACAACCGAACACAGCGGCGGCTGATGAGCTCCTTCCCAACGGCAGATTACTGAACCAATGAGAAGGAATCCAGGAACCAATCAACAGGCTGTGGAATGGGTGAGCCATACGTGGCCTGTGAAATGAGCAGCACTGCCTAATGGCATGTCCCACACTCCTGGGAGCTCTGCTAATGACTGTATAACTGTAACGGAGGTGTACGCAATGTTCCTTATCCAGCGCCTAAAGTGGACCGGAGAGACCTCCTGATGGCTTTAAACAGATGTATGAATATGGACGCGGGTTCTTATCCCACGTTTTAATCGCGTTAGACGCAGGAACCGTGAGACTTCGGCAGAATCGCGGAGGCATTTCTAACGCTTCAGACGCTGCGCGGAGCGCGCTGTGAACGCCCCGGAGGAGCCCACAGGAGAGCCGCGGCTAACGGCGCTCAGCGCTAGCGGCGCTCAGCGCTAGCGGCGCTCAGCGCTAGCGGCGCTCAGCGCTAGCGGCGCTCAGCGCTAGCGGCGCTCAGCGCTAGCGGCGCTCAGCGCTAGCGGCGCTCAGCGCTAGCGGCGCTCAGCGCTAGCGGCGCTCAGCGCTAGCGGCGCTCAGCGCTAGCGGCGCTCAGCGCTAGCGGCTAACGTCCTGAATATTAAAGAGAGCCATCCCCATTAAAAACGCAATCTGTGCGCGCCCCCCACCCCCACACCCCCCGCTCGGTTCAGAGGGGGCCGTATGGGCACCACAACGCGTAGCTGCATTTCAATTACGGGCTATGAAGGCGACATCAGATAGACAGACAAACATGAGCAGCAGTAAGCAGATGCTGTAAAACGTAGACTTTCCAGGTGGGCAGCCATGCAGGGAGGGGGCGGGGGGGGAGGAAGTGAGGTGGTGAGGAGATGATGGGGGGGGGGGGTTACCTGTCTGCCCTGTGCCCGTGACTGTGGGGGAGAGAGGACAGTGTTAGCGCCACGTAGCAACAGTGTGACCTCAGAAGTATGAGCCAATCAAACCCTCTCTCTCTCTCTCTCTCTCTCTCTCTCTCTCTCTCTCTCTCTCTGCCACACAGTTGCACCCCCCCCCCCCCCAAACGCACACATGCACGCACACACACACACAGTCACATTTATTTAGTCCGTGAGAAGCACGACGGAACCATTCCATTTCCACACTGACAGGAGGGATTAGCGTCATTGTCACCGACGCGCAGCTATAGTTCTGACCACTGGGTGGCACTAGTGCATCAAAAAACCCGGCTCACTGGGAGTCCTTCACTCTGAAATTCCATTCCGGTCAGAAAAAAAAACGGTGCTTTATCGCTAAAACAAAATCACACCGAGATACTGCTTACATCCCTCTCCCATCCAATTTGAATTCAAAAACTTGCAAATCCTTTTTAATCTTTATTGCTTTTAATTACCAGCTCACCCTCCATCAACCGCAATCAGCATTCATTATTCACAGACACAGGAAGATAAGAGGATCCCACGATAAGATTCCAGCACAGTCAATCCTCTGGGGGTCATTAACAAAAGAGCTCCAATTATATTTTAATAAGGGGAGCAGATCTGTTATTATTCTGGGGGAGATTTTGGAGGGGAGGAGGAGGAGGGGGAGGAGGGCGGTGGAAAAGGTCGGCGTGGGGACGCCGGGCGGCCATGGCGGCTCGGAGCACTCACCTGCGGGCGGGGACGAAGGAGAAGTGGGCCGCGGCGCTGGGGGAGAAGTTCCGGGGGCTGTCCAGCGGGCTGCTCCCTGCGGGAAGAGGAAGGAAGTCTTTACCCCAGCTCATCACACTGAAGAGTGTATTTAGAGAGAGAGCAGCATCCCTCAGACCCACCCAAAGAGGAAGGAAGTCTTTACCCCAGCGCGGGACACTGAAGAGCGTATTTAGAGAAAGAGAGCAGCACCCCTCAGACCCACCCCCCCCCCCCCCCAAAGAGACGGCACTGAAGCAGCTTCCTGACTGAGAGACAAAACTCATGGTAGTTACACACAAGAATGGACCGTCCATGTGTTTCTGCGAAGTGAGTGTCAAGCCCATAAACCACACCACAAGCACATTCTCACTGCGCACCATATTAGGCTTTTCAATTACATTCTTTCATACATCATTTCATGTAAACGGATTTTTTAAGATTACAACGAAAGGGCGGCCAGCGGACAGGAAGCCGCCTGGTGAGCGTCACGTGACTGGGGCCCGCGCGGAACGTTCCGGGCGGATCCGGATCGGAGCCTGGCGGAGGCCGGGGAGGCGTGGGAATGAAAGGAGGCCGAGCTGGGGTGTTTAATTACGCGTCAAACGAGACGCGCGAGAAGACCTCCCGCGAAAACGCGTCCCGGGGCCCCCGCAGCCGTCCAATGGCGTCGCGCGCCCCCGCCGCGTCGTTAGCCTCGCTGCGCAGAGGACCGCGGCGGCGGCGGACGGGGGGGGGGGGGGGGGTAATTAATCACCCCCGTCAATCGGGGAGGCAGGAGCGCCAACGGCTGGCTGTGTAAGGAACCGTGGCGGAACCCGGGTTCGACACCTCCGTATTAATTATGCACCCCACTCCCAAGGCCGGCGCGGAGCCTTAAATATTAATAAGCGCATAATTCCCTGTCAGAAAGTAACCGCTCCCCCCTCCCAGGCACCGCGGCGCACAGCTGGACCGGGACGCGGCACGCCAAGGCCGCCGCGGGTCTGTCAGAGAGGGCTCCGTCTAACCGAGGCTCGGGCCTCAGAAGGACGGTTAGGGAAGCAGCAGGACCGCGTTCACGCTCAAACAGCCTAAACGCACGGCCCCAGTGCTGCTGCTGCCCGGGCGGCCATTTCTCATTCTAAGGACGAACGTTATTCAGATGGAGGATCGGTGTGGGGATGGGAGGTGTGGAGTAAACGGAGAGGATCCACCTCGCGCTGCCGGGGGGGAGGGAGGCGGGGAGCGTGAGCGTGTGCGTCAGAACGGGTGTGACATCACGGGGAGGCGTGTCTGAGGAACGCTCACGCTGCTGCTGCTGTGTGCTCCCGCAGAAAAACGTGAGCATGTTCCTCTGCACACTGAGCAGAGACAGATGAAAGGGCCAGATCCAGCACACACACACAGGCACACACACACGCACACACCCCAATACAGACACAAACACACCGCAACACATACACACACACACGCACCCATACACACACACACACACCCCCCAATACAGACACACACACACCGCAACACACACACACCTCAATACACACACACGCACCCATACACACACGCCAATACAGACACACACACACACACACACACACACACAGGCACACACACACGCACGCACGCACGCACGCACACCCTAATCCAGACAAAAACACACCGCAACACAGACACACAGACACACACACACCAGTATACACATGGACACACACACACACACACACACAGTATATTACCATGCAGAGTGCAGCCCCAGCCCACCTGCACACTGACGCGGCTTCAGAGAGATCAAACAAAGGGGGTGCGAGGGTGGCCTGCCCCCCCCCCCCCCCTCACTGCCAGCCCCCGCCAGCCCGCGCAAACAGCGGCGGCCCACGCTGACCTTCTCCCTCCACGCGGCGTCCTGGCGCGGCGTCCTGGCCCCCGTCGCCGTGTGGCCGGGTGACTGCCACAGGCCCTGCCGAGCCCCTCGACCAATCAGCAGCCGGTGCCAGGGCTCGGCAAATACCAGGCTGACCTTTTATCAGGCGCTCCGAGTGTCAGCCGCCAGAGAGGGGGCATTTGCACAGTACCTGCGTTTAATGGAGCCTTTTCAAACAGGAATTAAACATGTCTGCACCGAGCCCTTTTCAGCTCCCCCCCCCCCCCCCCATCAGACTGTCAGACTGTGTGATGTCAAAAACCTTCATCCCATTATCAGCTTCATTAGGGGCCGTGGGTTACAGCAGGGGGACAAGACGGGATTTTTGGAGCTGGGAGGAGGGGGGGGGGGGTGTGACTGAGGAATGAGGGAATGAGACGTGGATGGCATCAGCCCCAGGGTGGGGGAGCTGAGGGGTGAGGGGGAAGGGGTAATCTCAGCACACAGGCCTTTTTCTCCTGCTCAGCACTCGAACCCCATTCAGCCGGCCCTCAGAGTCCAGCAGCAGTAAGCTGACCCCTGACCCCTGACCCCTGACCTGGCCTACAGTACAGAGGCCATAAACAGGGTCCCTCAGCGGCGGTGGCCATTACGGCTGGGTACCTTACCTCAGCAGAGCCGCGCGGAGCGCAGGGGGCCGGAGCTTATTTCACAGCGCTAGCGCTTCATTAGCAGTTGGCGGCTGTAAACCGCAGCGCGGCGTTAGCATTCGCACAGCGGCCGTTAGCATCCGCACAGCGGCCGTTAGCATTCGCACAACGGCCGTTAGCATTCGCACAGCGGCCGTTAGCATTCGCTCAGAGGCCGTTAGCATTCGCTCAGAGGCCGTTAGCATTCGCACAGCAGCCGTTAATAAAGGCCGCGTAGCGGGGAGCGCGCCGCTGGATTTATCTCCCCACTTCTCCCGCTCACGGCGTTAATAAGCTGCGCTCCCCCCAACTCCCCACAGGGAGGCGCACTGAGGTTCGGGGTGCCGCGGTACGCTTAGGCCCGGGGCAAGAGGGGGTGAACCTGAGGGGGCTCGATTCGGGGGAGCTCGATTTGGCAGGGCTCGATTTGGGGGAGCCCGCTCAGCTCGTAGCCACGCTCGCGCTGCTAGCAGCCGTGCTAAGCGGCAGAGACTGGACTTCGTTCCTGAAGCTCACTTCCTGGTCTTGTTGAGAGACGGTGCTCACTAGCACTAGTGCGCTTGGCGCTAGTATAGCTCTTTCAGCCACCCGTCTCAATGCAAGTCAATGGCACCAACACGGTCAAGATACGAGGTCAGTCATTTACTCCCACAGGAACACGTAGCAGCAAAACAGGTGTTCTTCCTCGTAGTAGAGCCCACGCCGCTCATAGTTCTTAGCTTGCTTCTCTGATCCTTTGCACTGAAGCCCTGGCACCTCCTTCCATGAATGCTCACCTTGCCGTCCAATCACTGCAGTGAGCTCTGAGGATTTATTCTCTCACGATGAAGGAGTAAATATTTAAAAACTCAAAGGAATGCTACTGTAAGGAGCTAGCTAGGACCCATAACCAGCACGCTTTAGCTCCTGTAGCAGGTCCCTCCTCTCTCCCCTGGCAGCTGCTCCCTGGCCCCCTGGCCCCCTGGCCCCCTGGCCCCCTGGCCCCCTGGCCTCTGTTTAAAGGCATTAGCAGCTGAGCTCAGCTCTGGAGCGCCGCAGCACAAATCCAATTTCCCAGCTGGAGCCGGGAGGACCAGCCATCAGCGGTGCGGGAGAGCGATCGATACGGCCCTGTGATTGGCTGAGGAGGGCAGGGCCGTTAGCACTGCTAATACCCATGCTACAGCCTCATCTGTACACACACACACACAGGCTGATTCACACACACACTCACAGGCACACACACACACACACACACACACACTCACAAACATACAGATGCATGCACACACACACAAACACACACGAACAGACATAGAACAGACAGATAGACACACCCTCAAACAAACACAGATACAAGAACACACGCACACACATCACGAACGGACAAACAAAAATCCAGGGCAGGAAGACCACTGTTCCGATGGGTAGGCCATCACCGTGGAGACAAGACAATTGGCTTCTGATATTAAAACAACACGGCCGCTGATTACTTCTCACTTTGTCAACCCCCCCCCCCCCCCCCCCCACCATATCCCCCTCTGGTCCGAGGGTGAGGGGAGGGAGGGGGCGGACATAGCTGGGGCTAATGTGTGATTAGAGCCCAGTACAGGCTCCAGATCACCAGGAATGCAGCACACACACAGGGCAGGAGGGGACAGGAATAGCTGCCCTGCCTGACCACAGCAGAGCAATCACACCCAGGTAGACACGCCTTCCGAGAGATTAGCCCAGGGCCACACTGACACGAGAATTCCACAGCCATCGTTTGGTATCTGGGCACCCGGGGGCCCGGTTGGGTGTGTGAGTCAGTGTGTGCCTTAGTGTGTGCCTTAGCGAGTGAGTCTGTGTGTGTGTTAGTGTGTGCGTTAGCGTGTGAGTCAGTGTGTGCATTATTGTGTTAATTAACCTTTCACTCAACTGCAAGCTTTACTTTGAGTCCTGCTGTCAGAAGACTCCTACAGGTACACCACACAGACTCTCTGCTCCTTCTGGTGATGCACAGAGTGTAACTAACACACACACACACACACACAATGTCTTCGCGAAAACATCCTGTCTGTTCTGGAGAGCCACTTGAGCCCTGACACAGGCTGACGGGCTCTCTGATGTGCTGGTGAAGGGCGGTGCTGTCGGGCTGGGAAATGGAAAAGCACTGCGGATGGAGACACTGCGCACCACACCTGTACTGCAGAGAGAGCAGCTGAGAGAGCAGCCAAGAGTAGCCAAGAGAATAGCTGAGAGGAGCCAGAACAGCAGCCAAGAGCAGCTAAGAGAGAAGCCAAGAGAGTAACAACAGACTAGCTAAGACAGCAAATAAGAGAGCAATCAGGAGAGTAGTAATAGAGTAGCTAAGAGAGCAGCCAAGAGTAGCCGAGAGAGCAGCCGGGCTGCTCTGTCTGCACCAAAGCTTTAGCGGCACTCCCAAATGGCCTTCAGCATCCTGCTACTTAAACAGCACGACTAGGATGGAATCTGTGGACTGGTATGCTGTATGAGAAGAGCAATGCTCTCCGGAAGAGCACGGGTTTGAGCGATTAGCATGCTCCTGTTCTAGTAGCATGCCTAGTTCTATCACTATGCCTGTTCTATTGGCATGCCTGTTCTATCACTATGCCTGTTCTATTGGCATGCCTGTTCTATCACTATGCCTGTTCTATTAGCATGCTTGTTCTATCAGTATGCCTGTTCTATCACTATGCCTGTTCTATTGGCATGCCTGTTCTATCACTATGCCTGTTCTATTAGCATGCTTGTTCTATCAGTATGCCTGTTCTATCAGTATGCCTGTTCTATTGGCATGTCTGTTCTATCAGTATGCCTGTTCTATCAGTACGCCTGTTCTATCACTATGCCTGTTCTATCAGTACATAAGCACACAGAACCTTGCATTCCCTAACTGTCGGTGCTCCTAACCTGTGTGTGGCACAGACTCTCAGCCAGATCTAGATTGTGTGTTGATTCGCATTAGACTGACAGGTAGAAGTGAAAGAGCTCACTTCTCTCACACACGGTGAACAGAGAGCCCCATGAAGCACAAAAGGCAGATAAGAGCAATTAAAGAATCTCTGCGCAGACAAAAGAAAGGAAAAGAAGGGGGGGCGGAGGGAGTGGGCTCTTGCAGTGGGGGGGGGCGGAGGGAGTGGGCTCTTGCAGTGGGGGGGGGGGCGGAGGGAGTGGGCTCTTGCAGTGGGGGGGGGGCGGAGGGAGTGGGCTCTTGCAGTGGGGGGGGGCGGAGGGAGGGGGCTCTCGCAGTGGGGGGGGGGCGGAGGGAGGGGGCTCTCGCAGTGGGGGGACGGGCTCTCGCAGTGGGGGGGGGGCGGGCTCTCGCAGTGGGGGGGGGGGGGCGGAGGGGGCTCTCGCAGTGGGGGGGGGGGTGAGCGGGCTCTGGCGGTGGGAGGGGGGAGGGACGCGGAGGGGGCTCTGGCGGTGGGGGGGGGGGTGAGCGGGCTCTGGCGATGGGGGGGGGTGGGAGCGGAGGGGCTCTGGCGGCGGTGGGGGGGGGGGTGAGCGGGCTCTGGCGGTGGGAGGGGGGAGGGACGCGGAGGGGGCGAGGCCTGTCGTGTGGCGCAGCGAGCTGTCAGATGCGCGGGGAAGCCTGTCACAGTTTATTACTGGCTGGCTCTGGCCTGTGGAGACGCAGACGTCTTAGTGGGTGCTGGGTCACAACGGTTCCTTACCCCGCCCCCGCTCAACCCAACTCACTCACTGCCCTCTGCCCCCACTGCTCTGAACTACCCAGACACCCCACCTATCCCCGCTCAACCCAACTCACTCAATGCCCTCTGCCCCCACTGCTCTGAACTACCCAGACACCCCACCTATCCCCCGCTCAACCCAACTCACTCACTGCCCTCTGCCCCCACTGCTCTGAACTACCCAGACACCCCACCTATCCCCCATGCAAACTGACGCCATTCCACTCACCACTGTGCTGAATACACACTCGGTACACACAGATTCGGGTCTGGGTAAAGCTCTACAGCCTCGTTTCACTGTCCAGCCCCAAAGACTCCTCATAGCAAACTGGCTCCTGTATTTCTGATTTTCAGAGCACGAACCCCATTCCAGACGAAGAAAAACAGCACTTCATACTGAGTAATATAATTCTGCCTGAAATGCTACTCAATATTACCACACCGGTGTAGTGCTCAATGTACACAGTGTGTCATACATCCAAACCCAGGTGAAGCATCACTGTTGCATCCAAGATTATTCTCAGTAAAACCACAGCCCTTTACACAATATGCATACTAAAAACATTACTATGTATGCTATAGCATTTTGAACATGTTAATGAACTCACAATCAAAATGGCAATCTTGAACACGTGAACGCAATTTGACTATAAGTGATATGAAGGCATAAGATGATGGTATAAAATAGGCTGCTTTTACAGATGCAGCTGCACTGAAGAAGACCTCAGTCCCTGACAGGTTTCAGGACGCGGGAGACCAGTCTCCTCTGGGGTGATTATGTCTGGGGGGGGGGGGGGTGTGTGTGACAGGTTCCTTGTTCGTGCGGAGTGCTCTGTCCCCAGACCGTGCCGCAGTGTCAGTTCAGAGCAGTGTGACACGCGACCTCTGAACCCCGTTTGGGAGCACAGACGCACTGGCGCACGGCGAAGGCCAGGCTCCTCCGCACATCCACCCCACACACAGCACGAGCCACCGCACCTCCCACCGCACGTCTCTCCCTTCAGCGTCTGCGCCGATCGCCATGGCAACTCTGAGGCTTTCATAATTAAACTATCTTGGTCTCTGACAGCATGCAGTCGTATGTGAGTGTGTCACAGTGAACAGGTTAAAGCCATGAGCAGAGGAAACAATGGGAGAAGTCAGTTTAATGTACATTTTGTACATGTACATGGAATTTTAATGTACTCCACCTTCCATTACATACACATCTTTCCTGTGATTGGGTTACTCAAAATTACATATTAGGTGTGTGTGTGTGTGTGCGCGAGCGTGTGTGTGCATGTTTGTGACGTGAGTGTGTGCGTACGTGTGCATGTGTGTGACGTGAGTGTGTGTGAGTGTGTGCGTATGTGCGTATGTGTGTGTGTGCGTGCGCAAGCTGCTCACCGGGGTGACCGTGCAGTGGGAGTGGGGCGGGGCAGGGTGGGGGAGGTGCTGGACGTCACAATCAGACTCTTCCTGTTGCTGGTTCGGCAGCTGGAGGAAACAAAAACAAAATGGCGGTTAGTGGGAAAGCAGGAAGCACTGCGGCAGTAACCCAAACTGCAACTGAACACAGAAACCCATAAAACACTGGGAACACACTGAACACTACAGCTCTGCAGCCTGAGCACAGGACCAAGCCCAAGGCCTGCAGAGCAAGTCTGTGTCACGCCTCTGCTTCCGCTGCACGGCCGGTTTGGGGCATTCAGACCAATCACGGGCGAGCCGCTCCATCACCAGCTTCTTTTTCCCCACGGCGATCGCCCCGCCTCCGTCCGCACCCAAGCGACCCGCGACGTCACCCTGCGGCAGGGGCGGGGCCAGGGAGAGAAGGGCTCAGACAAACCGACACAGGTCCTCAAACACCCAAACGACTCCTGTGCGGAAATAATAAATAATCCTCCCTGTTATTCTTCCATATACCACATTAAGCTACTGCTCAGAGACACTGTGAGAGTGAAGTCCAGTCCAGCCATTAAGCGGCCAATCACAGAACAGCGGAAGTCAGGAGGGCCAATGGGGAGACAGGAGTCAGTGGAGGTTTGTGAAATACACGACGGCCTTGAATGAACCTGAAAGGGCAGCTCAATCCCACTGGGCTGGGATTTGGCCAGCTGGTGAAAACAGGAAATTGAGGGGGGGGGGGGGGGGCTCAGTTCTTAAGCAGAAGAGCAGACTGTTAGCTCAGTGCAATGAGAGAGCTGTGTATGAAGAGGGACAGCCACAGGACACTTATAAAGGGCTCAACAGTCCTTATCCGGCACTGCCAGAGGACGCGAGAAACAGAGGGCAGAGAGGGCAGAGAGGGCAGAGCCGGGCGCTGGTCTCTACAGGCGGTGTGGGGCACAGCTGCCAGCCCGCTGCCCGTCCACGCGCTGCCCACCTGAACATCTGCCCAGGAACAGCCGCTCTGCCCCCTCGGTGGCCCCCGGATTAACGGGCAGCGGCGACGTGACCTCACCCAGCCGCTCGCTAAGAGGGGTCTTTAATATTCCACACCGGCTCTCAACGCCTGCATTATCCCACTGCCGAATTCAGCGCATGTCTCTCTCTCTCTCTCTCTCTCTCTCTATCTCTCTCTCTCTTTCTGTCTCTCTCTCTCTCTCACACTCATTCTCTCTCTCTCTGCCTCTCTCCGTCTTTCTCTCTTTCTGTCTCTCTCTCTCTCTCTCTCTCTCTCTCCCCCTCTCTCTCTCTCTCTTTCTCTCTCCCTCTCTTTAATGCAGCTTCACATATGAGCTGGAGGGAGCTGCAGAGTGTGAGGACTGATCTGTATCTGCCGATCTGTGTGTGTGTGTATGTGTGTCTGTGTGTGTGTGCATACGTCGTGTGTGTGAGTGGTGCGCGTGTGTGTATGTGTGTGTGTGTGTGTGAGTGCGTGTGTGTGTGTGAGGCAGTGGGCTTTCCCATTTGGTTCCACACACGTGTGCCAGGGCATTCTGAGTGATGCTGAGGCCTGACCCTCTCCACATCACTGTGTGAAACTCCCTGTACACTATTCAGTGCAATCTCAGCTAATGGCCCAGTACACAGTGAAAGGCTGTATAACATAACATCCATTAACTAAACCTCCCAGAATATAAACAGCAGCACAAGAACACCATATAAGCACGCAACGGAAAAGCAGGGCATTTACTGATGGCGTGGAGCCAAATGAATACAGCGCAGACTTGCATGTATTAACTGCACATGTATAGCCGTGATTACATTGGCAGATGTGTAATTATGAACAACAGCAGACTTCACCCTCCCTAAAAAAAAAAAAAAAAAAGGTGAATAAATAAATGACAAACAGGCCTTGAAGTGGACGTATAATAAGAGCAGCTGTGTGGAGGCATCAGAGTGAAGGTTCCGCCCTAATTACAGTAATCCAGAGAGGAACCGCTTCTCCCCGCGTCTAACGCCAGAGAACACAGCGCTAATTAGCCGCTGTGCTCCTCCTCGCCTTGGTTTTGTTATTTTAACTCCTGAGACGCGTCCTGGGCGTTAAAACCCTGAATAGACATCAATCAGGCGCCGTCCCGGAGTCCGAACTCTTTGTGACGCTAGCAGGTGCGGTTAAAAAACTCTTGTGTTTCCGCACGTCCCTCTCCCACACACGCACGTACGCACGGTTTATACCCACACGCCTCCTCACCCCACGGCAGAGAGCTCCTCACCCTCTTCTGTGTGCGACGGGGCTGGGCTAAGATCACACCAGCAGACGCAGCAGGAGAAGACACACAAGTGGCTTTGAGAGGGCCCAAGGGATTCTGGGTAGGTTTAATGTAAAGGACCGGTGCGTAAATGACTAGGGAGGGATGACAGCAGCACCACACGCCCGTCCCGCTGTGGGCCAGGGGGGCCTCCGCCATGATTTTAACATTTTAACAGGCAGGG
Organism: Anguilla pacifica; assembly: GCA_039654925.1. Taxonomy (NCBI): domain Eukaryota; kingdom Metazoa; phylum Chordata; class Actinopteri; order Anguilliformes; family Anguillidae; genus Anguilla; species Anguilla pacifica. The sequence continues at coordinate 63,240,562 of CM077287.1, forward strand.
ATCTGAGGCTTTAGATGGGCAGAGCCGGGAGATTCGCCTGAGACAGTAATCCTCTCACTCCCGTCTGTGCGAAGCCCGCCTTTGTTCCCGCGCACAGCGCTGAGATTCTCCCCCATGATCCTTAGAGCCGTAATCAGACACAAAGTCAAATTCCTCTCCAGCAGCGCAGCCGGCTCGCCGTCACCGAAAAATCCCAGGATGCACTGCAACGCGTAACTAAAAATCTTCGCTTTCTCAAAGCAAAAACGACTGACTATAAGGACCGGCTCCAATAAGCAGCTAAGGGTGCGGAGGTCTGTTCGCGTAACGCGCGCACGCACACGCACACGCACACGCGTCACGCATCAAAGCAACACCACCGGCTGTCATCAACCACGCAGGATACACATTTCAGCAGATGGTCGGATCTTTAGCGGAGCTAGGCTTTCCCGGGGAATTCGCCGAGACGCACAAACAGCCCTCACGCAAGTGCCCCCCCCCCCCGTCTGTCAGACGAGGTACTCCCACGCCGGGTCACCGGGCGCGGCGTAACTAAGCAACACACCGCAAGAAACAAGACGTGACCGCGGTCAAACCGACACATTATCAACGAGCATTAGCGTCGTAGCATTGACAGAGCACGGCCTCTCGGTCTAGGGCTCTCAGCCAATCAGCATCGAGAGCGAATCAGCATAATGATCGCAAACAGATGGGTGGGCCCCATCAACATAGAAACATTCTAATTATGAATCCACACCTGCTGCTGTTATACTTTGTCTTCTCCGCTGCGATAACCACTTTTTGCTGAGGTCCAAATACTTTTATTCGGACTACAACAGCAGGATTTGTAAGGTACTAAACCGTGGTAGTTACATGTGGGCCTGAAAATAAATGCACTGGGTCAGGCTCATCCTCATTATTTCTTGTACAAAATTCAGCAAAAAATAAAATTAAATTAAAAACTAGGAGACACACCTGACCCATTTCAGTTCATCAGGATTTTAAGATTTTCTACATCAATGCAGTAAAGCTACCCAAGCTCTTAGGGAAGGAATCGTAGCTTCTTTGCAAAAGCTGTCAGGCAGCTACAGTCTCCAGATAAAGGGGGTTTTGTGTGACTAATATTACACAGTCAAAGAACGGGTGAGTTATGACACTCATTTCGCCTGTATCTTTGGGTCTGCAGTGCAAGATTCCCGCAGAAGTGCAGAGAATGAGTTCAACTCCAGGATTATTTGGGTTTAGATTGCTCACACAGTGGAATGAGTAACACGGTCATCCACGCCATTTTGAGTTAAACGGAAGCCATTCCTCAGCGTGCCATAAACGGGTGAATTTAGCCCGTTCTCCGTTAGCACGACCGCGGCGGTATCGGCGGAACATGAAATCGCGGAAGAGCCGTTTCGCGGCCATTTTGCGCCCATCTTCCCAGCCGAAGCCCCGCTGGTCTCGTCATGTGACGGCGCCGAGCGTTCGGAAGCGATCGACCCGACCGCTCCGCTCGGCACCGCCGTGGAGCTCGATCGGGCGTCGATAACCCCGACCGCTCTGTCTGCTCCCCCGTCTTTGTCCAGAAGCTCGTTGTCCAAGACACAATGGGAGGAGAAAAAATAAATCCATCTTCTCCTCCTGGAGGGAAGCGGTTAAGCAGCAGGCAGGGCCGGTATCTCCGCTGTCACCCCCCCCCATGCCCAATAGAGAGAGGGACAGGGAGAGAGAGAGAGAGTGTGAGAGAGAGAGAGAGAGAGAGAGAGAGAGGGAGAGAAAGTGGCGGTTGTGCGCGGCTGGGCCTAATGGCCTTGACTCCCAGGGTCCCAGGATGTGATGGGGGCGGAGAGGGTCGGGGTGAGAGGCGCTCATTTAGCCATTAGAGGCGCTGGTCCCGGGGGCTGGGGGCTGGACGAGCCTGTGCGGGGGGGGACCGCGGCTCAGACACAATCAGCGCAGAATGGTTTTTCCGCCAGATTTGGGGCCCCGTGGCGAAGCGGCTGATTGCACAGCCAGAGGACACCCGGGGCTCTTCAGACAGTCACTCATCTGAGGGGGGGGGGGGGGGCTCCATTTTTTAAAAAGCTTGGACGACGTAAACGTACAGCGAAGCCCACCGCTGCGAAGACGAACGCCTGAGGAATCTCCAAGCGCTGGAAAAACAGAAGGCAGGAAAGAGGAAGCAGAGACGGAATGTACTTTTCGATGCTGGCGAGAGCGCCCCCTCTCCCCCCTCTCCCTCCTCCCCGCTCTCCCCCACCGCAGGCGGTGCAGACCATACTAGGACGCCTCTGATGAGTGGGCCGCTGTGGTCCGCAGGCAGTGTGGGTGGTCAGCAGAAAAGCGGCGTGGGTACATGTACACACGCGCCAGGTTAAGGATGGAGCCTGCTGCCTCAGCACCTCAGAGGACAGCACTGAGGGGACCCTCTACATCAGGGTGAGGGATGGCCAGCCTCCCAACGCATCTTCATCATCGCGGTGGACGCTACGGGGGGGGGTGGGGACGTTGCTGGGGAAACCGCGGGGCCTCGTCTGCAGCCCACATGGACGAGCTGGGAGTCTCATAAAATAACTGATGTTTCCGTGCTTGTGTGATTATGGAGAGGAATGGAAGGAGGCGACCCGCTGGTGACGCTCCCGAGAGTCACACTGTGCATCTGCAGCACGGCGCTAGCAGGCTAACGGGGGCCCAGCGTGCGCTGTGGCTGACGCACAGAGCGCCAGCGTACCCAACAGCTCCTGAGCGCACAGGCAGCAGCACAGAGCTCCACACTCAGGCCCAGGTGAGCAGTACAGAGCTCCACACTCAGGCCCAGGTGAGCAGCACAGAGCTCCACACTCAGGCCCAGGGGAGCCGCACAGAGCTTCACACTCAGGCCCAGATGAGTCCAGCGCACACATCAGCTACTGGGCATAGACAGCTTCCAGCTCGCCCTCGTGCGGACTGGACGGTCCTAACCATAGATATCAGTTCTGCCAGCCCTCAGTAAACGTATGAGGTCAAATCTGATCGCCACGCGCAGACCCCCTGGGCCCTTAATTATACAGACACACGCTGTCCCAGTGCAGCCCCCATGAGCAGACCACCGTTCCCCTAATGCTCAAATACTAACAGACAGTCACAAAAGGCAATTAGGAAAAAGGTGCAGTTTCAACCCCAGCCCCTACCCTCCGAGGCCAAGCAGGTCCTGAGACTGCGGGGGGGGGGGGGGGGGGGCGCTAACAGTGAGGACATGTCGTAACCGCGACGACAGACCAGAGCGGCTCGGCGACGGCCGCGGAGACGGTGACCGAGTCAGACAGCTGGCCTCTTCGCAGGGACACACTCTTCCTCCCTCAACAGGGCGGGATTAATAATGCAGCCATCTTCACCAGCCGAGAGAGGGAGCACAGGAGGGGAGAGAGAGAGAGAGAGAGAGAGAGAGAGGGGGAGCACAGGAGGAGAGAGGGAGAGAGAGAGAGAGAGAGAGAGGGAGAGAGAGAGAGAGAGAGAGAGAGAGAGGGAGCACAGGAGGAAAGAGAGAGAGAGAGAGAGAGAGAGAGAGAGAGAGAGGGGAAAGGAGGGAGCGAGAGGAAGGGAGACAGAAGGAAGGACAGATATGGAGATGAGAAAGAGAAATGGGGGGAAAGGGAGAGGTACGGAGAGAGAAGGAAGTAGGAGGGAGAGCGCAAAACAGAGAGGGGGAGAAAGAGCAGAAAGAGAGAAAGAGGGAGGAAGAGGGAGGACGGGAGGGTAGAGAGGAGGAAAACAGAAATAGAGAGAGCATCACAATGGCAGAGACAGTGATTCAGAGGCACAGCGTGAGCACACTCTGCATGAGAGTGCTGCTGAGATTTCTCAGTGTTCCAGAACAGTCTCTCACATATTTTTTTAAACCACGTGTCGTAGTTCTTCTTTAAAGTGTTGGGCAAAAGAGGAGCAGGTTGAGTACACACTGTAATCAGTCTGCAAACAGGCCACCGTTTTTGTTTGCTTAACTTTCCATTAATCTTTTTCGTTGTTTTTACCCACAGGTTGGCCAAAACGGAACATTCTACAGGCGTTTTCTTGTGTTGTGTACAGAAAAGGTCTGCATCATACAATCGACCGATGCATCACCAGACCGCTCCTGACCTGAGTATTAACAGCACTGATAGGAGCCGTGTCCGTAGCTCTAAGTAGCCGAGTCGGCCGACACAAGCCCGCAGATCAGCCATTTTGTTGGTTTGTTGGTAACTTAGTGCTGGAACTGGACGTTGGCAAGATGGACCCTTGGCAAACTGGGCAGTGACAGCCACAGTGGTGACAGCTCTCTCTCTCTCTCTCTATCTCTCTCTCGCTCTCGCCAGCGGAAGAGAACGTAGGCGTCGGCACGGCAAAGGAAGGGAATTCTGACAGGTTGGGCCCCGGGGGGCTCGAACCCGTGCGTTAACGCGGGACAGGAGGCACGGCGTCCGTGCGGAGAGGGGTCCCGGAGCGCAAAGAGAGAAGGTCCCGGGATCCTGCTCTGGCAGGGCTTTAGGGCGCTAGTGAAGCGCAGAGCGCACAGCTGCAGGGACCTCATCAGCACACTGAGGCCCTGAGGAGGGCTCCGAAACGCCAGGGCTGCACACCTCAGAGAGCACAGACCGCAGCACAGACCGCAGCACAGACCGCTGCACAGACCGCTGCACAGACCGCTGCACAGACTGCAGCACAGACCACTGCACAGACCAGTGCACAGACCGCAGCACAGACCGCTGCACAGACCGCTGCACAGACCACTGCACAGACCGCTGCACAGACCGCAGCACAGACCGCTGCACAGACCGCAGCACAGACCGCTGCACAGACCGCTGCACAGACCGCTGCACAGACCACTGCACAGACCAGTGTACAGACCGCAGCACAGACCGGTGCACAGACCACTGCAGAGCTGGGCTTTCTGTGTCAGTAACACCGCGGGGCCCGTAGGCCTAGTCCGGCACGGGGAAACAGGCCTTCTGGGAGCTGAACAAACACACGAGCAGGAGGTGGGCAAAGCTGCGGGACAAGTTTGAACCGCGCCCCCTCCCTCCGTCCCCTGCTGGGGCTCGCACCCGCCCCTATAGGCTCGTAAGGGTCTGCTGAGAGGCGCTAACTGTAACTCAAACACAGTATTCCGATTCTGTACTGAATATTCCCCTCGTGTAAGACGCCGTGGTCAAACAGCGGAGGAAGGCACTTCACCCGAACACCCCCCCAGCACGAGCGCGGCACGACCAACAACAACAGCAGCTGAGGTGATGTCACAGAGCCTGCGTTTCCGTAGCTACGGAGGAGCCTGCCGCTCTCTCCCTCTCATCCCTCGCAGGGCTGAAAGAGGGCTCTGTGAGTGGCTGTGGTCCAGGATGCGGTTGCCAGGCGCTGCATCACCTGTGCGCATCACACACAACATCACAACACACACACACTTCAGTCTCAGGGGCAGCAGAGGGTGAAAAACAGGAAGCAGAGGGGAAGCTCTGACCACATCCTGAGCTCTCCGGGATGCAGCAGACGACAGGGGCAGATTGGGCATTAAAAAGTCATGGAGCTCGCACGTCGATAAGCCCGATTTCCTTCCTGTTCACAAATCACATCAATCCCAGGATAGGGAGCACGGTTTACCCAGCATGCATCCCTCTTCCTGTCCCCCCTCATGTCCATGCCCCAGGCTCAGGGGATTTACGTACTGGGTGATGCTTTCGCAATCCGAGCCAGCAAACTCCCAGGCTCGGCGTGGCAGGGCAGACGGCCCAGGGATTCACATTCCAGAACTGTCCGTCAGCGTCAGAACGGTCACGATCAAAGACCCTGACCGTGCGACCGGGAGCGCTCAAACACAGGCTGGAGCCTCGCGCTCGCCCGGGCCGTGAGCCGCAGGGCTGGACCGGCGCTGCGGGCCCGAGCCCGGCGGCCACCGCCTCGCGCCGCGCCGCGGAGGTACATCTAAACCCGCCACGGCGACCGCATCGCGTCCCGCACAGCGCAGTCCCCCTCTAACTGGGTCAGCCGGGTCTCTGGATTTTAACACCGGCCCGACGCTGGCTGTGTTTGCGGAGCTCGTAATCCGCCCCCGCGCGGTGTCGGAGAGAGCCGGCCAGGAGAGGCCAGCCGCGCGCGGATCAGCACGCGGGCGGGGGGGGGGGGGGCAGGGAGCGAGACCCCGCGCTAACGCGGTGCTCTGAAACGGCGTGGAGCTCGACCCCCCCCCCCCACCCTTACAGCGGCTATAAAACTAACGGGCGGCAAACGACTGAACCGCTCAGGACCGAGCAGACGGCCGGCCTCGCTACGCACTCCTGTCGCTAAGAGACCCTCACGGGCGGGAGACAGAGAGCATGCTGGGTACCCCGTCCCTGTGAGGCTGGCCCCCCGCTGGAGCTCTCTGTGCTGCAGCACAGCGCCCTGCGCTCACAAGCACAGGCTCTCCCGCCCGCTGACGCCTTCCCACACACAAGCCCAGTCAGGCAGAGACGGCAGACAGAGATAAGGCGCTATCTGAGCAATCAAAATACCAAAAAACAACGGTACTGAGACGTACCCTGGCGCACACACACACACACACACACACGCACGCACGCAAGGAAGCATACATGTGTACCATGTACAACTAAACACACTTACATGGGCGCGCACACACACACACACACACACGCACGCACGCACGCAAGGAAGCATACATGTGTACCGTGTACAACTAAACACACTTACATGGGCGCGCACACACACACACACACACACACACGCGCACGCAAGGAAGCATACATGTGTACCGTGTACAACTAAACACACTTACATGGGCGCGCACACACACACACACACACACGCGCACGCAAGGAAGCATACATGTGTACCGTGTACAACTAAACACACTTACATGTGCATGCACACACACACACACACACGCGCACGCAAGGAAGCATACATGTGTATCGTGTACAACTAAACACACTTACATGTGCATGCACACACACACACACACACACACACACACGCACGCACGTGCAAGGAAACATACATGTGTATCGTGTACAACTAAACACACTTACATGTGCATGCACGCGCACACACACACACACACACACACACACACATGCCAGGAAGCATACATGCCCACACGTACACACAGTACCAGAAACTGCCTGACCTTCAGAGCAAAGCAGCCCCAGCAGAGCCGACCAGAGGAAAAACACAGAGTGGGGGGTAGAGAGGGAGAGAGAGAGCGGGAGAGAGGGAGAGAGGGAGAGAGAGAGGGAGAGAGGGAGAGAGGGAGAGAGGGAGAGAGAGAGGGAGAGAGAGAAAGGAGGACAGCTGAGCCCGTACCTTTTGGAGCGGCGAAGCATGCTCCTCTCGGGCAGGGAGAAATTGGAGAGCACGGTCCAGAAGGAGTCAGACATGGTCAGACTGGGGCTCCGCCAACATGGCTGTCACGGGGAAACACGGCGCGAACCGGCGGGCGAGCGGGCGGGCGGGGAGGACGGAAAGGAACGACGCTGCTGCTGCTGCTCGGGCTGGGATGGCGCTGCTAGTCTGAGCAGCCTCTGCTCGCTCACACACACACGTACACACACACACACACACACACACTCTCTCTCTCTCTCTCTCTCTTAACTCTGCCTCTCTCTCCCTCCCTCCCTCCCTCCCTCCCTATCTCCCTCCCTCCACCCTCCTGCTCAAACACAGAGCAGCAGCCTCTCCCTCCAGGAGCGCACGTTTAAAGGTGCAGTCTGCCAAGAAAGGGAACAGCCTGTGCCCTGTGTGCTATGCATTTAGCACATATTACTGAGCCTGTGTGCTATGCATTTAGCACATATTACTGAGCCTGTGCCCTGTGTGCTATGCATTTAGCACATATTACTGAGCCTGCGCCCTGTGTGCTATGCATTTAGCACATATTACTGAGCCTGTGTGCTATGCATTTAGCACATATTACAGAGCCTGTGTGCTATGCATTTAGTACATATTACTGAGCCTGTGCCCTGTGTGCTATGCATTTAGCACATATTACTGAGCCTGTGTGCTATGCATTTAGCACATATTACTGAGCCTGTGCCCTGTGTGCTATGCATTTAGCACATATTACTGAGCCTGTGTGCTATGCATTTAGTACATATTACAGAGCCTGTGTGCTATGCATTTAGTACATATTACAGAGCCTGTGTGCTATGCATTTAGCACATATTACTGAGCCTGTGTGCTATGCATTTAGTACATATTACTGAGCCTGTGTGCTATGCATTTAGCACATATTACTGAGCCTGTGTGCTATGCATTTAGTACATATTACAGAGCCTGTGTGCTATGCATTTAGTACATATTACAGAGCCTGTGTGCTATGCATTTAGTACATATTACAGAGCCTGTGCCCTGTGTGCTATGCATTTAGTACATATTACAGAGCCTGTGTGCTATGCATTTAGCACATATTACTGAGCCTGTGCCCTGTGTGCTATGCATTTAGCACATATTACTGAGCCTGTGTGCTATGCATTGGGATGGCAGGTATGCCATCCCGCCAAGTTACGCCTTGGCGGGGGCATGCCCCATACCTATACAGCACCGAGAGTTTGGCACTTTTCAGGGTTCCCCACAGAAATAACCACAACAGCCACAGACACTCAGCCCTTAAAAACATTAAATTCTGTACATTCTGACCCCATTTCAACAGACAGATTTCATAAAAAACTTCACATGTCCACACAATAAAGCTCCAAACTAAGGGGAATTTGCGTTTTCTCCTTCTTCTTCTCTTTCTTCTTCTTCTTCTTCTTCTTCTTCTTCTTCTTCTTCTTCTTCTTCTTCTCATTCTTCTTCTTCTCATTCTTATTTTTCCTGCCGCCTATCCCACTAACAACATGTCTGCCCATTGGACATTTTACCGACACCCGCCAAATCTTCACGTACACCACCCAATGAAAAACTCGCATACACACGCACAATACCCATATCTTTTTACTCTGAAACTTTTCCAGTCCAAACAGCTAGTCCGTCGGTGGCCTAGTGGGTAAGGTTACAGTCTTGGGAACACAGGATCGTAAGTTCAAGCCCAGCTAGGAACACGTTTCTTTAACCTGCTTTTACCCTCACTAATACACACGCAAAATACCCTTTATCTTTTTACTCTGAAACTTTTCCAGTCCAAACAGCCAGTCCGTCGGTGGCCTAGTGGGTAAGGTTACAGTCTTGGGAACACAGGATCGTAAGTTCAAGCCCAACTAGGAACGCGTTTCTTTAACCTGCTTTTACCCTCACTAATAATTGTCTACTACTTCTCAATTATTGCTTTTGCACCATATCTACCCGCCGTTCACGGAACGTATACACTGTATTATGACGTACCGTCTGCACGTTCAATTGTTAACCGGCTACAATATTGCAAAGCCATATGGATTCAACGGGAGCTCTTCTGTGCTTACTCGCCTGTGTTCTTCTTTAAAACCACGGACAGGTTTGCTAATGATATTTCACGCATTGCATAGCTATGTCATGGTGCTGCCCTAACAAAGTGACAGACTGGTAAACGTCTGGTTTAAGGATCGAATCGCGCTCAGGCAGATAATTTCCTCTTTAACACAAACGTTCTCTTACGCTTATATTTGCTTTACCAAAACTCACCCATGGCCACCCATATGCATTTCATTACATCAAATGTATTCCTTTATTATTATTAAAAAGTTACACCAGTTCACCGCTGTGCCATTTCTGCTAACTACATTTCTTCACTTGGCTACCGTACAAAACCTTATCAGCAAACGCCATGTTTCTACATTCATGTTACTTCGCCCTGTTCTCTATCTAGCCACATACAAACAATTACTACGTATGTACGTTCTGCAACTCCCCATTAAAACATTACATTTAAAATCATGATTCACTCATAATTATAACTACTAGTACTGAACATGAAGAAAACACTGCAGTGCAATAGATTTCACACGTTACTTAACCCTCCACTTCAACGGCTAACGCTTTATAGCGACTGTTATATATACCGTTCGATAAGGAATATAAGCTCGCTCATGGTCACTCCATTTACTTCGCACTATACTCCGTGATCATGTCAACCTTCACCTACATGCCCATTCTGCTAAAAACATATTGTTTCAACTACGCTATTTCATAATTTCATCCTAATTTCTCTCACACTGTTGTTATTTTCTCATAAGCAAAGCCTGCTGGGACATATACGTCTGCTCCTATTCTACACTATCATGTTTTCCGGTTCTAGTTCAGCAAAACAGCGAAAAGGATTCCTACCTGCAGATAAGCCTATGCCTTATAAACCTTACAAACACTGAAAGTGCATCTCCACGAAATAACAGACAAAACGGAGCACGAAAGAAGGCTACACAAGTTGCGACCTAGGGAGTTATAATTCTACGGGCTTGCTGATTCTTTTGTCAGTCAAGGCTCGTTGGATGGACGTCAAATCCGTGAGTACATACACTGGCCATATTCCATCTGCGTTTCTCATGCGTTTACACTTATACGTCACCGCACCCTTTGTCACAGCCACTGTTTTACATGTATAGCAAACCGAAACTGCTGAACGGTACACGCTCATCAGACTGTATACAAATTCACACAACGATAGCCATAATCCACAACCGTTTCTTACAGGGTCACTTCGCATTTCTCACTCTCATAATAAAACGCTTTGCAAAAAGAAATGATATCTCATAAAAAACACGTTTTCAACGTACAAAAATGCCAAGTTACTCAAAAGTATTGATATCAAAATGACGCCAAGTTACGGTACTACAAACAATATAGGCTATCTTGCCTCACCGAAATGACAAGGTGTATTTCAAAGCAATGCTACCCAATATTTCCTCAATTCTTTCAAGTCACTTGGCCCTGTGTTTTGTAATCTTACCATTTTACAATGTCATGCAAACTTTGTGTCAGATCAAAGAGTCAAATATTTCGAATTGCCTCATGGAACACATTGAAATTAATGTACAAAACTGCTGCTGAGTAACTACAGGAAGCATATTTCTCCAGAAAACATGTTTATACTTGCTTCTGAACTGAATTTGAGTACATGTGCAAGTTATTGTATATTTGCTACGTACAACAAATACTGCATATAAAATGCATATTGTACATACATACATAGAGAACTTCTTTATCCCCATGGGGACATTTCCCTCGCAGCATGTTACATTCACATTTACGAACACACACTTATACCAAGAAACATACTATCATTCACGCAACAGAAAGGCTGGGCAGCGAAATACATACATACCAATACAAATTGGACATATACACGCCTATTCAATCAATCTTGACTGTGAGAGAGCCATCCACACATATGTTTGGCCTGTCCATGTAGTGCATGCTTATACACACAGGGCCAAGTGACTTGAAAGAATTGAGGAAATATTGGGTAGCATTGCTTTGAAATACACCTTGTCATTTCGGTGAGGCAAGATAGCCTATATTGTTTGTAGTACCGTAACTTGGCGTCATTTTGATATCAATACTTTTGAGTAACTTGGCATTTTTGTACGTTGAAAACGTGTTTTTTATGAGATTTAGTACATATTACAGAGCCTGTGTGCTATGCATTTAGCACATATTACTGAGCCTGTGCCCTGTGTGCTATGCATTTAGCACATTTTACTGAGCCTGTGTGCTATGCATTTAGCACATATCACAGAGCCCTGTCTGCTATGCATTTAGCCCACAATCCCCGGGCACTCATTCATCATTACATATTTCGCCAACAGACTGGTGCTCGTGATCATAATCGCTAATGGCTCTGGCTGATGCAAAAGTGATTGCTTCTTTGCATTCATGAGGCTGTGATTTAGGATGAGTGATTGGATTTTGCTTTAATCTAAACCAGGTCAGATCTGCCGCAAAGCAAGATGGACAGTCCCGCGGTGAGATTGACAGAATGACAAAGACTTACTACACACACACACGCACGCACGCACGCACGCGCGCACGCGCGCACACACACACACACACACACACACACACACGCACGCACACACACACACGCACACACACGCTCAAACGCACACACACACACACACACACACACACACGTACGAACGCAAGCACACACACACACACACACACACACGCACACACACACAGCAAGAGGATTAGGCCTACTGAGATAAGCAGTGGCTGCACACTTTGCTGCAGATATTGCACCAGAGGCCACAAACAGGCTTACGAGCTCTTTTATAAAACCAGACACCACACTGGTATAAAGTCCCGCCAAGTTACGCCTTGTACACATATAAATTCAGTCCTTTACTGCACCACATTCTGCTGCAGACAGGATGACTGAATGATTATACAGACTAGTTACCATGTTTCATGGACAGACAGATTGTGATTCATTTGTCCTCAGAGGGCTCTCCTATACACTGCCTTCAGAGAACACTGAACACCGTTACCCAGCAGCCCCTGGGAAAGCTGCATTCAGATGAAAGGGCACACTGAACGCTGTTTTACAGCTTGGCAGAGAGGCCCAGTCAGCGCAGAGAGGGATCTGTCTGTCCTGAGAGAAGTGGGCGGCTCTGATCCTCGTCTCCCAGCACCGGTAACTCCAGAGATGAAAGACTTCAAACGGCTCGCACCGCGCTCCACCGCTGCCATGGGAACCCAGCCGCACCCCCCACACCGCACCCCACACTGCACCCCACACCGCACCCCACACTGCACCCCACACCGCACCCTGCGCAGGGCCTGAGAGGAGAGGGGCGGCAGAGAGAGAGGCAGGACAGGAGAGGAGAGGAGAGAGGGAAGAGAGTAGAGGAGAGGGGAGAGGAGAGAAGGAAGAGAGGAGTGGAGAGGAGTGGAGAGGAGAAGAGAGGAGAGAGAGAGAGAGGAGAGAGGAGAGGAGAGGAGAGAGAGAGAGGAGAGAGGAGAGGAGAGAGAGAGGAGAGAGAGAGAGAGAGAGAGAGGAGAGAGGGAGGAGAGAGAGAGACGTGTGGACATGCCTGACGTAAGCAGCAGAGCTGTGTAGTGTCAGTGAGATACGAGCGGCAGGGCGTGATGGCGGTATCGCTCTGGGCTGGGGGGGTGGGGGGGTGGTCAGAGGGACTAGTCCTAACAGCCTTCAGAGAGTGTGTGAGACAGATGCAAGCGCTACGTTAGCTTGGAGACATTCCTCAAATGCCAGCGGTCATGGCGGATTACGTCAGAATCAGGTCAAAGGACCCTCTTCCATTCTACAAATGAAGTTTAGTGCTCTAGAAAGAACACTACTGTCTCTTCTCTCTGCGCTATTGGGCACAAGACGACACGCATTTCCACACATTTCCATGCTCACTTTGCTTCTGAAGGGCCCAGACGTTTAGGACCACGGTACACGCTACGCGCCACACGTATGATGAATCATCCCTTTCTCTACACACAGAACCCAGTGAGTCACATTCTGCAAAAATTCAGAGCCGCAAGGTAATCTTATTCAACCTGTTTCACCACGTGACTTCAGTGATGATGAAGACTATGAGAGACAGACTGGCATCCTTAAGGTACAGTGAAGGACATGTATGTAGTACCTCCAGGGCACACAAGTAGAGGGAAATCACTGGGCGAAATACAGCAGTCCAAAGGAAGTCATTGGGGAAGGAAGTCTCCATTCTCAATGGAGAGCGATTACTTCCTGTTCACGAGAGGGTGGGGGGAAAACAACAGACAGGGCTGCTGTAGCCACCAGCCAAAGTTCTCCTACGCCAGCGATTCCCCACGTCACATTGCTCTGCAGAGAGGTGCTGTAGCTGAGAGAGGGACACGGCTGAGGAATGAAGATGTGACCGTGTCCACACAGAGGGGCGGCCAGCTGTCAGTGTGTCAGAGCTGTAGATCCACTCTAAGAGCACAGTACTGCAGCCGGGGGCCATGCCTTATTCATTAAGAGCTGAGGAGGCCCCAGCCGTGTGTATAGCAGAGCAGAGCTGAGCAGAGCTGAGCAGAGCTGGGGGAAAGTGTAGCAGCCCTGTTTCCTGACCCAGGACGGCTCATTAAGGCCCAGAAGCGTAGGGGGGGGGGGGGGGGGGGTACTGGCTGGCCCCCCGCTGTGAAGCCGCGCGGCGTGACTCACCGGGCGCGCGCGGGCGCATTTTGGCAGCCAGGTCACCGTGGCGCGTGCCGTTTGGGCGAACGCTCTGAATGGGGAAAGCGGAATGAAGCGTGGCGTGCCCTGCCTGGACAGAGTCCAAACCCACAGCCCGGCGAAGGCTTCCTGACGCCCGGGCCACAGAGAGGGGGGAGATTTCTGTCCGCGGGGGACCGGGGAAAATAAAAATGGTAAATCAGCCGGTCTCGAGATGGAGAGAGTGGGCGGGCGGGCGAGCGAGCGAGCCCACGGGCTGTAAGGCGCGTCTGTCATTATGAGGCCCCGCCCCCGCCAGGCGGTTTGGTTTGGCCGAAGCGGGGGCGGAGAGCTTCCTCTGTCTCCAGCGGCGCCGGCACCCGAGCGCGTCACCACACGGAGGCGTATCTCCACTGCACCGGATACCTGATGTCCTACCATCCATCCATCCATCCATCCATCCATCCAACCATTACTTATACCCGCTTATTCCTGGTAGCGGGGGCTGCTGGAGCCTATCCCAGAATGCAATGGGGCGAGAGGCAGGATCACACCCTGGACAGATCGTCAATCGATCACAGGGGATGTCTGACCATTTTACTTATTTCATTCCTAAAACCAGTGATGAGTGTGTGCCATCTCAGGTTAGTGACACCGCAACCAAGAGACAACCCAATGCAATAAGCTTGCCCTGAAAATACACTTAACTCTGCAACGTAGCCCCCACAGAATAGGCATTCTGGTAAGAAATTACATTTCACTTTGTTTTTCCACTCTGTTTCTTTTTCACTTTGCCTGTTTCCCCTTAATTTATTCCCGCACTTCATGTTCCCTCATTATAAATTCCACTTCGCTGGCGCGCTGCGGGGACTTAATGAACCAGAGACTCCTTTGAGTAAAATGACAAAGCTTCTCATTTTTCATTTCATCCTCTTAACTCACTGCCGGTGAAAAATGAAGGTGGAGCAGCGAGCAAAAGCCTTTCATTTTCCAGTCCTGCAGCACCATCTGAGCCCTTTGTGTGCTGGAACACTGCACCTACACTGCAGCCACTAACCTACACTGCACCTACACTGCAGCCACTAACCTACACTGCACCTACACTGCAGCCACTAGCCTACACTGCACCTACACTGCAGCCACTAGCCTACACTGCACCTACACTGCAGCCACTAACCTACACTGCACCTACACTGCAGCCACTAACCTACACTGCACCTACACTGCAGCCACTAGCCTACACTGCACCTACACTGCAGCCACTAACCTACACTGCACCTACACTGCAGCCACTAACCTACACTGCACCTACACTGCAGCCACTAGCCTACACTGCACCTACACTGCAGCCACTAGCCTACACTGCACCTACACTGCAGCCACTAACCTACACTGCACCTACACTGCAGCCACTAACCTACACTGCACCTACACTGCAGCCACTAACCTACACTGCACCTACACTGCAGCCACTAACCTACACTGCACCTACACTGCAGCCACTAACCTACACTGCACCTACACTGCAGCCACTAACCTACACTGCAGCCACTAGCCTACACTGCACCTACACTGCAGCCACTAACCTACACTGCACCTACACTGCAGCCACTAACCTACACTGCAGCCCACTGTCACTAACCAACACTGCACCTACACTGCAGCCACTAACCTACACTGCACCTACACTGCAGCCCACTGTCACTAACCAACACTGCACCTACACTGCAGCCCACTGTCACTAACCAACACTGCACCTACACTGCAGCCACTAACCTACACTGCAGCCCTTCACTAACCAACATTGCACCTACACTGCAGCCACTATCCAACACTGCATCTAAACTACAGCCCACTGTCACTAACCAACACTGCACCTACACTGCAGCCACTAACCTACACTGCACCTACACTGCAGCCACTAACCAACACTGCAGCCCGTCACTAACGAACACTGCACCTACACTGCAGCCACTATCCGACACTGCATCTAAACTACAGCCCACTGTCACTAACAAACACTGCACCTACACTGCAGCCACTAACCAACACTGCAGCCCACTGTCACAAACCAAAACTACATCTAAACTACAGTCCACTGCTACTAACCAACACTGCACTTACACTGCAGCCCACTGTCACTAACCAACACTGCATCTAAACTACAGCCCACTGTCACTAACCAACACTGCACCTACACTGCAGCCACTAACCAACACTGCAGCCCACTGCCACTAACCAACACTGCACTTACACTGCAGCCCACTGTCACTACCCAACACTGCATCTAAACTACAGTCCACTGTCACTAACCAACACTGCATCTAAACTACAGCCCACTGTCACTAACCAACACTGCATCTAAACTACAGTCCACTGCCACTAACCAACACTGCATCTAAACTACAGTCCACTGTCACTAACCAACACTGAGCGTGCGGGGTGAGTGTGTGGGGTGAGCGTGTGGGGTGCTCTGTAACACACTCTTCACTCCGTGCAGGGACGGCAGAGACGCGCGGCGATGGGGGCGAGGCATCTAGCCGCCGCAGTCTGGCGATGTCGTGCCCGCGGCGGGCCGGTTCTGGGAGATGGGAGCCGCCGCTCCCCTCAGAACAGCGCGTGGCCTCTCGGGCCCCACACGCTCCTGCTCTCTGAGCGGGCCGGGCAGAGCCAGGCCGGGCTTCTCTGCTCACAGGCAGGCAGGGGCGCAGACCGCTTAGGAGCGCACGTCACATTCACGTCACGACGGTTTCGCACGCTGGTCAAGTCCCCGAAACACTCGCAAATAAGGCTTGCGCTACTGTCTGTCAAAGGAGAAATAGCAACAAAAAAAATAAGGCCTTCATTTTTATTGAACACTATCATCGAGTACCCCTCTTTGAAGCTAAAGTGCAGACAATTGTGGCTGCAAGCCAAGAAAAGAACAGACTGGACTGATGGTTTCATCAAGTAATGTTTTCTCCAGTGCTCAATACACACACAGGCAGAAATGAATGCAGCAGTCTAGCAGTTAATGATAACTAAGCAGCTTCCACAAAGTTAGCATCACAGGCTAATTCATAATGGGAAACACCACTGACTGATACTGTGGTCCTTCCTGGTGGAAAATTCATATACAGTAGATTATAAATTTGTGTTATTTGTCTTGTGCCGACAAACCTTTAGAATAATTTGTACACGTGGCTTAGTACTCATTACCATGGACGGAAAAGGAGAATATGGAATATTCCTACTGGAATATTTTCTGTAGGTCTGTGGTTTGTTGTGTACGCACACTTCCTGCCCAGCACCTGTTAGCCAGGGAACGCCCACAGGCAGCAGCATCACTCAGCCCACTTAGCAATTAGCGTCATCAGATCTGAGCGCAGCACAGGACGGAGACAAACAAGCAGCCCATGGGATAATTACCCAGAACACACAGAGCTGACACCGCACCGGTGGTTATTAGCTATCTATGGTAACATCACATGCCCCGCTTGTTAGTCGTTTTCCACTGAAACGCAACTTAACCGGATCAATCAAAGGCTTGGTTTAAAAAAAAAAGGGGGGGGGGGTAATTTCTGTTCAAGGTTGCAAGAGTGAGCAGCCTCTTTAAGGATGCAAATAAAGGTTAAACAAACAGGCAAACGTGCTCCGATAAGGCATTAGCCTCACAGTGGAGGTGTCAGGCTGTATTAGTTGAGTGACAGTGTCCAACACTCGAACAAACCCGTCTTACCTCCAGAGGAAGGGGTTGGCGTTTTGGGAGAGGGCCCGGGGGCTGCACCGACCCAGGACGGGGGCGGACACGGGCCCCTCGTGGCCCCCAGCCGACAGGAAGTGCTGGGGACCGGGGGAGGAGGAAGTGGGAGACAGCAGCTGCTGGAGGAGGCTGTTGCCATGGCAGCGGTACTGCGCAGCCGGCCAGATTCTAGGCGGGAGTGGCGGGGAGGGAAAGCGGTGAAGAGGGCATGAGTGAGGGCTGCTGTCAGAGCCTGGATGCCACACGAGCCAGGAGAGCAGCGAGAGCAGCAGGGTCTGGAAGAGCAGTCAGAGAGCGAGCAGCTCCACCTCTGCATGCAACACTAAACACTCCCTGGAGCTCACAGAAGAGACCAAGCACTGAACTACTGTCCATCAACATGACGAGCACACACCATGAGGGATATCCCCCCCCCCCGTTCCCCACCCAGCAAACCTGGCCTCTGACCCTTGACCCCTGACCTCCCTGTGCTTGGGTCTCTTTCTCAGTGTCAGTGGTACAGACAGGACACTTACGGGGGTGGGGGAGGTGAGGGGACGGGATTGTCATTCCCGGGCTGCACACACACATACAGTAATACAGCCTCATGACCACATGCAGACACCGGCATAGAGAGGCCACGATCTGCAGCATGTGACTGCAGCACAGAGCAGCACAGAGCATGTGACTGCAGCACAGAGCAGCACAGAGCATGTGACTGCAGCACAGAGCAGCACAGAGCATGTGACTAAAGCACAGAGCAGCACAGAGCAGCACAGAGCATGTGACTAAAGCACAGAGCAGCACAGAGTGGCACAGAGCATGTGACTGCAGCACAGAGCAGCACAGAGCATGTGACTAAAGCACAGAGCAGCACAGAGTGGCACAAAGCATGTGACTAAAGCACAGAGCAGCACAGAGCATGTGACTAAAGCACAGAGCAGCACAGAGCTCCTCTCAGCAGTGTCTCTGTGTCGCTCCTCCCCGGTTCAGCTGCGGCTAAGCAGCTCTGTCAGAGACAGAGAGAGCGGAAGCCCGGGGTGCCCGCGGGCCCTCACAGCCCTGCCGGACCCTCGCTGCGAGCAGAGCCCCGCGCGCATCCCCACACCGATCCCCAGCACCGCGCCGGCAATCAGAGCCGTAATGGCAGCCGTCTCGCTCCAGTACCGGACCCCGCAGAGAGAGCGGCGCCCGGAGGCAGCTGCTGTTCTCCACCGCTGAATAATTCACATGTGCGTGACGCATCCCAGAGAACCTCATCTGAAGGAACTACATTCGCCTTTGATTATCCCCGGTGTCTCGGTTCGGCTGCACTAAAGTCTGTCATACAGGGCCTCTCCATCACTGCTGTGCTGACAGGCTCCAGCGCTCCGACTATAAAGCTGCAGCTGCCAGCGCACGACTGCATTTATTTAACCCTTTCAGGAGACATGTCACAAATACGTGATCAGAATGTTCTCAACTGAACATTCCAATGGTGATGTCACAATCACTACTGGTGAAAACAGTGGAGTTCTAGAACACTGACTTGGAACAAACTCAGTGCGGCTGGCCTTCAGTATGTTACAGCGTGGAGCACATTGCTCTTATAATGTGGGGGCACACTGCCCCGACAGGAAGTCTCGATGTAGTGTGTGTGGGCGGGTCTTCAGGCAGGTGTGTCCCAGCACGGGTAGACACGCCTCCTCCAGGTGGCGCTCTGTCAGGCGGAGTGCCTCTACGCACCTAGGGCAGGCGATCCGAGCCGCTCTCTAACAGGGAGAGGGGCGGGAGGAGAGGGGCGGGAGGAGCGGGTGACTGACTGCACCCAGACCCAGCCCCTGCTCCATCAGCGTGTGAAAGATCAGGGCTCTCTGCTCGGGGGAGGAAACCGTTCTGCTTCGGGTCAGAAAACTCAACGCGGAAAAAAAGCTCTTCCTGTTCCACTGGAAATACGTGCACCAGCACAGCACTGCATTTCTGAATGAAAAGCTGCTCTTCCCATTAGCATTAAAAGCTTCCTACCCAGGTAGACCACAGTGCACAGGGGAGTAAGTTCACATCGTACAGCCCTGTATTAAACACTATAGACCCAGACTATATACAGGGTACAGCCTTGTGTGCTAGCATTAAACACCACTGATCCAGTCAGTCCACAGCACTACTGATCCACAGCACACTGCTCTGCGCGTTAGCATTAAACACCACTGATCCAGTCAGTCCACAGCACACTGCTCTGTGCGTTAGCATTAAACACCACTGATACACTCAGCCCACAGCACACTGCTCTGTGCGTTAGCATTAAACACCGCTGATACACTCAGCCCACAGCACACTGCTCTGTGCGTTAGCATTAAACACCACTGATACACTCAGCCCACAGCACACTGCTCTGTGCGTTAGCATTAAACACCACTGATACACTCAGCCCACAGCTCACTGCTCTGTGCATTAGCATTAAACAACACTGATACACTCAGCCCACAGCACACTGCTCTGTGCGTTAGCATTAAACACCACTGATACACTCAGCCCACAGCACACTGCTCTGTGCGTTAGCATTAAACACCACTGATACACTCATCCCACAGCACACTGCTCTGTGCGTTAGCATTAAACACCGCTGATACACTCAGCCCACAGCACACTGCTCTGTGCGTTAGCATTAAACACTACTGATACACTCAGCCCACAGCACACTGCTCTGTGCGTTAGCATTAAACACCACTGATACACTCAGCCCACAGCACACTGCTCTGTGCGTTAGCATTAAACAACACTGATACACTCAGCCCACAGCACACTGCTCTGTGCATTAGCATTAAACAACACTGATACACTCAGCCCACAGCACACTGCTCTGTGTGTTAGCATTAAACACCACTGATACATTCAGCCCACAGCTCACTGCTCTGTGCATTAGCATTAAACAACACTGATACACTCAGCCCACAGCACACTGCTCTGTGCGTTAGCATTAAACACTACTGATACACTCAGCCCACA
Organism: Anguilla pacifica; assembly: GCA_039654925.1. Taxonomy (NCBI): domain Eukaryota; kingdom Metazoa; phylum Chordata; class Actinopteri; order Anguilliformes; family Anguillidae; genus Anguilla; species Anguilla pacifica. The sequence goes on from CM077287.1 coordinate 63,261,282, forward strand.
GCACACTGCTCTGTGTGTTAGCATTAAACACCACTGATACACTCAGCCCACAGCACACTGCTCTGTGTGTTAGCATTAAACACCACTGATACACTCAGCCCACAGCACACTGCTCTGTGCGTTAGCATTAAACAACACTGATACACTCAGCCCACAGCACACTGCTCTGTGCGTTAGCATTAAACACCACTGATACACTCAGCCCACAGCACACTGCTCTGTGCGTTAGCATTAAACACCACTGATACACTCAGCCCACAGCACACTGCTCTGTGCGTTAGCATTAAACACTACTGATACACTCAGCCCACAGCACACTGCTCTGTGCGTTAGCATTAAACAACACTGATACACTCAGCCCACAGCACACTGCTCTGTGCGTTAGCATTAAACACTACTGATACACTCATCCCACAGCAGACTGCTCTGTGTGTTAGCATTAAACACTACTGATACACTCAGCCCACAGCACACTGCTCTGTGCGTTAGCATTAAACAACACTGATACACTCAGCCCACAGCACACTGCTCTGTGCGTTAGCATTAAACAACACTGATACACTCAGCCCACAGCACACTGCTCTGTGCGTTAGCATTAAACACCACTGATACACTCAGCCCACAGCACACTGCTCTGTGCGTTAGCATTAAACACCACTGATACACTCAGCCCACAGCACACTGCTCTGTGCGTTAGCATTAAGTGCTTCTTGCCCAGCTAGCCCACAGTGAAGCGCGCTGGGTGTTACTCGAGGCTCAGAGACGGGGCTCAGATGAAAGAGGAGGCAGGGAGGGTGACAGAGCGGGGTCAGCACACACGAATCCCTCCGCTCTTTATTTCCATCGGGGAGACACTCAGCGTTTCCACAGCGTGTAAGCTGAGCCCCTGCCTGCCTCCGTCAATCAACCGGAACTCTCTGACCCCCCTCCTCCCGCCGCCCCAACCCCCAAATCTCTCTGGACAACAATACTGCCCCTCAGGCCGACTCCCCGGGCCTCACTGCCGCCGGGGGCCCTGGGCTACGGGACGTGTAAGTGAGCCTGGGGTTAGCGTCCAATGCTAACGGCGCGCGAGTGTCGAGCGGGTTAGCGTCCGATGCTAACGGCGCGTGAGCATCGAGCGGGTTAGCGCCCGATGCTAACGGCGCGCGAGCGTCGCGCGGGTTAGCGTCCGATGCTAACGCGCGCGAGCGTCGCGCGGGTTAGCGTCCGATGCTAACGGCGCGCGAGCGTCGCGCGGGTTAGCGTCCGATGCTAACGGCGCGCGAGCATCGAGCGGGTTAGCGTCCGATGCTAACGGCGCGCGAGCATCGAGTGGGTTAGTGCATGCGTGCCAGCCGGCCGTTAGCGGGTCTTACTGGATGCGCAGACAGGGGGCTCCGGCGCGCTCCTTCCTCTTCTTCATGTCTTTGGCAGGGGGGTGAGGGGGGCGAGGCGAGCTCAATACCACCGCCGCGGGGGCATGTCAGGCTCGCGAACCCCCGCTTTGGCAGATCAGCCGGAGATCAGCTACCGCAACAGGGAGACAGGCTAGCAACGGCTAACGAAACACACGGAAACAAAGGAGCAGCGGCGTTGCTGATCCGCCAGAGCGCTGCTCTCTCTCTGCAGTGAGCCCTGGCTGTCTGCGGGCAGAGTTGTGCTAGCGCTAGCGCTAGCTTGGCAGCGAGAATGCGGCGGTATTCCTTACGTTGCGGATCGTGTGACTGTGGGCATGACCTGCAGCATGAGCATGCGTGTGTGTTTACAGGGGCCAAACACAACAGTCCCAATGTACCGCATTTACTCCCACCGAACTTCAGCAGCACCACACTCCGCAGTTACAATTACAAACTCAGAAAGCCAAGCGCTCACAAGAGCGATATAACAATACTGCAACACACATGCACAGTAAACCCTGAGGCTTACAGGACCTCCGACAGAACACCAGTAACACAGAATACAGTAAAATCCGCTCAGAGACTGTCCACCAGAAAAGACAAATAAAGCAAACAAAGCAGACCTGCTAGTATGACAAATTCCTGTAAAAAATCTTCAGAGGCAGCTAATAAATCAGGCAACTAAACTAAGTTTCAGCTTGGGATCAGCACAAACTCCATGATCAGTGCCCGTGAGCAGACAGTTCCAGGGGCCGGAGAACCCCTAAGTGACACAGCAAATGCTGAGCCCACAAGGTGTGAACAGGAACGGTCAAGTCATCTCCCCCCCCCGCAGATCCTGTGTCAGAAACCTGGGGGAGCAAGGAGCAGCTGGTGGTCAGGTCTCACCGCTCACAGCCCTCCACACTCAGCCTGAGCTGCTTGTTTATCTTCCTGTAGAAGACAGCCAATCCCGGCAGGCCAAACAGGCCAGAGAGCCCCGCCCACTCTGACACCACCGTCTCTGGAGAGTGCGCCAATCAAAATGCTGCTAATCGTGAGAGGGCCGGCGTCCGGCTCCGGGACAGAGCCCTGTCCTTTTATAGAGCGCCGGAGAGGTGCGAGGGAGGCTGTGGTCTGTATCACACCGGACCTCAGCGTGCGGGGCTCAGTCTGCGGGAGGCACAGGGCATTCTCCTGCTATCACAAAACGTCCGGGGAGGTGCAGCTGTCACCCCCTCCTCCCCCCCACACCCCCTCCACCTCCCCCTCCACCCCAGCTCTCCCCAGGCCAGGCAGTTCCTGTTCCAGGAATCCGAGGGACACCGAGGTACCCCCCCCCTCGACCGCTCTTCCCAGCAACCTGCCGGCTAAATCTGGCCGCTGCGCTTCACAACAGCACAGAGACAATAGCCCGGGATCAAAGAGCATTCGGTTACAGCAAAGGCCAGCGTAGCATCCGCCGCTACTCGCCCTGATTAGGGCACTGATGTGTGCAGCCACAGGGTACGATAATGCAATTAGGGGTGCTGCACGTGACAGGGAGACTGGGGACTGCGGGACCGAGCCCTGAATTTAACTTTCAGTTATTTGTCCACTTTTCATCGCCGTTGAAACAGTCCTACAAACTTTCTTAATTAGGCTTCCGCACAAAAACTGCCAGCAGGATAAAACTGGGACTCCAACGGTAATCACAGAAATTCACAAAGTACCCCTTAGAGCCAACAATTCCCCCAGCCCTCCAAAAAAAAAAAAAAAAAAAAACTCTCCAGAGTAATACATACCCAAAGGCCAAGCAGTAAACATCGCTGTCTTACAGCAGAAATTATTCATGAGGACAAAAAAAAAGTTTAACAACCAGGCTCCCTTCAAAGGCAGTGGAAAAGTTGAGAGACAGTAGACGCTGTTTTTGAGGTCAGCCCCGACGCTTGTAACCAAGTGAAAACTAGGACACCCTTTCACTGCCGAACCTCCTGCACAAACACTCAGTTTCCACACAATGCGCTTCTCCTCAGGGCGCTGTGGTGACGGAGTGAAGCGGAAAAGGGCTTTTATTCCAGCACTCACCTTAATGACGACCTCTGAACCCCTGACCCCTGACCCTGCTGCTTGTAATGTTCTCTGAAAGCTATTCCGAGCAGTGGCAACAGGGAGAGCCCACTTCACAGCTGCAGTGAAGACCTGCGCTTCTCTGGTTTTGCAGTGGGCGCGACAAAGAGCCAGCTCATTCTGGACAGGAATAACAGCAGTCGGCTAACCGACAGAACAAGCCGTGTTTTACTCTGACACTGGGAGGAAGACATCAGTTCCAGGCCCTGTTCAGATCAAACACAGACTTATTCTGTCAGCTCATCTCCAAGTCTCCTTCCCAGGGAAGTGCAGACTCATAGGGCAACTGCTCTCACACAGGGCCACTGAGAGTGCTGCCAAAGGCCCCGGGGACACACAGGGGGGTTGGCCTCAGACAGGGCTTCAGACAGGGCTTCAGACAGGGCCTCAGACAGGCCTTCAGACAGGGCCGCTGACAGGGCTAAAGCGGGTCGCTCCGGCTGGTGGAGACACCGGATCATGAGCCTGCACACCTGACAGGAGCTCCCCGGGGGGAGGGGCAGGACCACCTCACACACTCCTCCACCTGCAAAACTACACCACCTCACACACTCCTCCACCTGCAAAACTACACCACCTCACACACTCCTCCACCTGCAAAACTACACCACCTCACACACTCCTCCACCTACAAAACTACATCACCTCACACACTCCTCCACCCGCAAAACTACACCACCTCACACACTCCTCCACCTGCAAGACTACACCACCTCACACCCTCCTCCACCTGCAAAACTACACCACCTCACACACTCCTCCACCTGCAAAACTACACCACCTCACACACTCCTCCACCTGCAAAACTACACCACCTCACACACTCCTCCACCTGCAAAACTACACCACCTCACACCACCACAGATCTGCGTGGTGACCAGTGCAGTCACATTCACATGCACACCCCACATCAAACGCTGGACCTTGTCCCCGGCCACCAAAACAGAACTTCCGCCACAGATCCCTACCGTTCGCCGCCACATCGGAGGCCCACAATGCACTGCGAACCACGCCCCGAATGCTCTGGAGCGATTAAGGATCTGACACGCGAGCGGGACTCTCTCTCACGCACAGGCCCCCGTCGCGTACAACCCGAGGGCGAGGGAAGGCGGAGGAAGGAAGTCCCGGGTGAAGAAACCTCGCAGCGAAGGTTACGCAACTAACAAAGACCACATGCCCTTACAGGCAGAGGCTCCACCGAGAACAGGCTGCTGAACATATGAACTTCCAGAGAGCAGACCAACGTGCCTCTCTTCATCCCACAGGATATTCAGCAGAGTTACAGCCATTTCACCTGGCCTCCTTTCAGCACTGGGGGAAAAGGTCATCTCTGCTACCCAGTAAGCACGCTCTCATTCGTTACCCACAGACAATAAAAGGGTACTTACAAACTGCCTCTTCTCGGGAGGCTCAGCTCCTTCTGAAAGAGAAATGGAAAAAAACTACATTAGTGCCTTCTCATCATTCAGCACTGTGAAGAAACGGTTCCATTTTTTTTTTAAATATCTATCTTAAGAAGCCACAGAACATGAAATGATAAGGTTTCCCACACAAAACAAATATTAATGCCAACCAGTCAGTGTGTAAATGAACCCAACAGTGATTTTTGTGGCTTCTGTCATTGGTATGTGTTGTAATACGGTACATTTAAATGTTATAATGAATAAAAAACACTAGGTGGCACTGTAAGACTACCACAAACAACAGGTTTGCGACACGGAAAAGAGCGAGTGGTTTTGCCAGAAGTGGAATGAACCCTGAAATATAACAATTACGAAACAATTGTGCATCTAAATGCACTGGCTAAGTGTAATGGTTCCCGAGTTAATGGTCATACCTTCAAAGATGACAAAACGCATGTCTATGCCAATCGGACCCCATTTAACATCTCCCAGAGGGGTAAAGCAACTGAACCTGCCTGAGTCAGCAATAACCAGCTACAAAGCAGTAAGGTTCAGTTTAAATACATTAATCCCCATTAAAACAAGTAGGGCCTAATACAGTGGGAAACACGTCCCCTCAGATTAAAAATAAACAGCAACACTGCTACATGCCACAGCCACTTAAAGACATGTTCATGTTGACCGTGTCCACTAGATGGCAGTAGAGGACTATTCCAATTCCAGGACAGGAAACAAACACAAAACACAGCATTTCTCAGTGCCAGTTACATGTTTCTGTGGCAGTAGGAGTCTGAATATTTCTGTACTATGAACATGAGACAGGACCGGATTCAAACCAGCATTTCCACGCTGCAGCCCCGGTGAAGCGGTTGGACCACATTGCTGCCGTCCCCCCTTCAACAAAGCCATATGGCCTCATGCAATATTAACCAATAACATTTCTCATTCTTCTGTCTGTTTTGGAAGTGGGAGGGGTGGGGGGGGGGGGGGGGGCGGGGTTTGGAGTGGTCCAGAGGGTCTTGGACCGCGACTGGGAGAGTTGGCCTCTCGGACTTCAGCCTACGGGGGTCACCGGTGGACTCAGTGGACTTTTTTACAACTCGCTCACAATTTAAATGGGAGGAATCGCCTGCACCCCCCACCCCCGACTCCCCACCCCCCACTCACACACAGCCACCTGACTCTCACTGTCTGTCTCTCTCTCCTACCCAGCCTCACCTGCCTCCAGGCATGACTCAGTGATTGGGGAATGACACAGCAGAGCTGTATTGGGTTTCCAAACCCAGTAAGAAATGGTGCGATGGAAGGGGAAAACCCCTGACCTTTTCCACAAAATATTTTTCAACCCAAAACCAATTCCTGCACTTTCATTGTAGCCGATCACATTTCATTTAGTGTCCCTTTCCAAAAAAAGCACCAAAGTACTATACAGAGTGCAAGAGTGGGGACCAAAAATATTTGGTTGAAACAGCACGGAGAGATGACGAGCTCTTCTGCAGATCTGCACTGGCTTGTCTACAGGCCGGCGTGTCCTGTGTGAAGGGGGAGTGTGTGAAGAGGGGCAGCTGGTGCTCTCCACCGAGCTCTCTGTGTTCTCTCCGCCACTCGAGGGGGGATCTGTCCTTCACCTCTGGCTCGCCCGTGGAGGATACGGAGGCACCCTGGAGAGTCTCTGCTTCCTACCGGCACAGGCCCGTTCCAGACCGGATTGGCGATAATGACCCTGGAGCCTACAGGACCTGCTGATCAGGTTTTCCACACTTATCAGGATCGCAGTGTGGCGACACCCTGGCACACTGCCTATTTTTACATGCCATGTTGCTTTACATGGCATGTTGTTCAGTTTTTGCTACATTTTAATCATTCAATCAAGGTTTGTGTTGATCATTTTTTGTTAGATTTTAATAATTCATTAAGCCCTTATACCAGGTTTATATTTTATCACTGTACTGTTATTTAATCTAACCACAGCTACAACATGATACAGAATCTCAGTAGCAATGTTATCATTATCACAGGTTATTGTTAAGTGCACACCATTCTTTCCAGCCCTGGTAATAATCTAGTTTCCACACCGCATGCTTGACTGTGTGAGTGCTGGTGTACGAGCTGGCTGAGCAGAAATTCCGGAGACCCACGCTCACCCACTGCCTGCTACTGAGCATGCTCCAGCTGTGACCCAATCTGCAAGGACAGCTCCGAGAGGGCTGCATTCTGAGCATGTGCGCACTGCGACTGCTGCTGCATTCAGCAGGTTACTGCTCCATACTGCTCCTGCTCCATACTGCTACAGAACCACTGCTCCTGCTCCATACTGCTGCTGCTCCATACTGCCACAGAACTACTGCTCCTGCTCCATACTGCTGCTGCTCCATACTGCCACAGAACCACTGCTCCTGCTCCATACTGCTACAGAACCACTGCTCCTGCTCCATACTGCCACAGAACCACTGCTCCTGCTCCATACTGCTACAGAACCACTGCTCCTGCTCCATACTGCTGCTGCTCCATACTGCCACAGAACCACTGCTGCTGCTCCATACTGCCACTGAACCACTGCTCCTGATCCATACTGCCACAGAACCACTGCTCCTGCTCCATACTGCCACAGAACCACTGCTCCTGATCCATACTGCTGCTGCTCCATACTGCCACAGAACCACTGCTCCTGATCCATACTGCTGCTGCTCCATACTGCCACTGAACCACAGCCGCTGATCCATACTGCCACAGAACCACTGCTGCTGCTCCATACTGCTACAGAACCACTGCTCCTGCTTCATACTGCTACAGAACCACTGCTCCTGCTCCATACTGCTACAGAACCACTGCTCCTGCTCCATACTGCCACTGAACCACAGCCGCTGATCCATACTGCTACAGAACCACTGCTCCACAGTGCTACAGAACAACTGCTCTACACCAGCACAGATGCGCATCTTGTTACCACTCAGACAGTTTAAATGTGCACACAATCAAGCAATTTTTTGCAAATAAATAAATAAAAAATGTGAACCAACCAACTGACACAAATAGATGTGGTAGCATGGTATCAGTGGCATTTTAACCAGAGTAAACTGCAGTGGGACATCCAGCAAAACGCCCCGTGCCACAGAGGAGTGCGTCTGATCGAGCAGCTGACAGGAGGCAAGGGGGACAGGACGGGCACGGCCCCGCCCACACAGGCCCCGCCCACACAGGCCCCGCCCACACAGGCCCTGCAATCTGAACGCTTCATCTACGCTCTGCCAAAAAGACACCGCATTAAGCACAGCTATCCTGGGACAGGCAGCATCTGCCTGACCCCCTCCGGGGGGGGGTGCGCGTCTGCTCCCCGCCACCCCCCCCGCCCCTCCCCCCCAGGGGAGCTGGGAGGCCGTCCCGAAGCAGACCGAGCCGAAGTCAGGCGGAGGGCACGTCAATGAGATTAGAGAGAGTGACAGTTTGGACGAGCGCGTGCTGGACGGAAAGCGGTCTCTGCGATGGGGAACGCGTCGATACGGCCTGAGTGCGTGCGGTGGGACGGGAGCCGGGGCGCGGGCTGATGTGATTAGAGTGATGGGCGTAGCGGGACGGGCCCGGACCACGCGCCCCTCAAATCGAGTCAGGAGGCATTTAAAAGGAAGATAATCCAGAGAACACGAGTGCTCAAGGCAGGCAGATGCACCCCCCCACCCCCCCCCCCCCACCGTCAAACACTGACAGGCGTGCTCACCCCCCGCCCTGCTGTGAAGAGACAGCGCCTTATCCTCTTAAAATGCATGACTTCCACCGCCAGCTGAGGCTACAACATTAGCAGATATATTTTTTTTTTTTTAATATTTAAAATCACTTTTTTCCAGAGACTCGGGCCAATGGGATTACTGCCTTCACTACACATCTCTCTATGCTGGTCTCTCCTCTCCTGTATGAGAGTGCAGGTCTCTCCTCTCCTGTATGAGAGCGCAGGTCTCTCTTCTCCTGTATGAGAGCGCAGGTCTCTCCTCTCCTGTATGAGAGTGCAGGTCTCTCCTCTCCTGTATGAGAGCGCAGGTCTCCCCTCTCCTGTATGAGAGTGCAGGTCTCTCCTCTCCTGTATGAGAGTGCAGGTCTCTCCTCTCCTGTACAAGAGCGCAGGTCTCCCCTCTCCTGTATGAGAGTGCAGGTCTCTCCTCTCCTGTATGAGAGTGCTGGTCTCTCCTCTCCTGTATGAGAGCGCAGGTCTCTCCTCTCCTGTATGAGAGTGCAGGTCTCTCCTCTCCTGTATGAGAGTGCAGGTCTCTCCTCTCCTGTACAAGAGCGCAGGTCTCTCCTCTCCTGTATGAGAGCGCAGGTCTCTCCTCTCCTGTATGAGAGTGCAGGTCTCTCCTCTCCTGTATGAGAGTGCAGGTCTCTCCTCTCCCGGGCCGAGATGTGGACCGCACGGTAACCATGGCAGCAGGGTGCGGTCACAGGGTGATGAGCGCGTGTGGTTGGCAGGGCAGAGGGAGGCCGGCGGGGGGGCGGCAGCAGGCAGGAAGAGCCTCCACCGCCCGGCCTCACGGTGACTGGCAGGCCCACTGAATTAGAAACTGCAGACGACACTAACTTAATCCTGCCCGTCAGGAGGTAGGGCATTTCAGAGAGCTAAATATGCTCATTTCCCTGAGAGCAAACAGGCTGACAGCACATACTTGTATCTGCCAGACAAATGCCCTCTTTCCTTTCAAAACACACACACACACACACACACACACTTGCTCTCCAACACTATTCGCTTCACCAAGGAAGAGGCCTTAGGTTTAAAATATGTTAAATAAATTGCAGACAAGTGAATAGCCTTTTTCTTCCAGAACATTATCACAATTACAAGCTGAAACCCAGATTGAGCATGCGATTAACACAAGACACAATAAAAATACAGTATTAATTGTAGTCACAGCCTTAATGTTCATTAGGCTAAGTATTACTGGGCATATCAATGAGATAGCCTAATCCAAACAGATGCAACAGACATTCTCATACAGAGAGAGACTCAATAATATTATGTGGTGCAGAAGGCTGAGTAACTCTCAGGCTCAATTTACACTGATGCAGGGTAAATTATCCCATAATGCATTCTGCTATGGAAACCAGGCTGATCTGAATACTGAACTGTTTGGAGAGTTGGAAACTGATGACTCAACAAAGGCTCATCACTTTTACCAGCCACTTCTGGATCCTCTCTTTGTGCACGTGTTAAAGGATCACTTCTGCATTCAGCCACGGGAGGGAAACGGTCAAAGCTAACGATCTGAAGTGCCCGAATCTTTCACTCTCACACTAAAGAAAGGCTGTCGATAAAGTGGGCCGATCTGCAGCCAGCTCTGTCTGAGACACGGTGTAATCCCAGCATATCTGACCAGCCGGGGGAAAATGCACCAATTACAGGAGACCCGAAGGAGCCCGGCCTCCTGACAGACCAGCACAGCTCTGGAGAGAAGACGCTGTGTGCGCACCTAGCGTATACTAAACACAGGCCCAGACAGCACAGCTCCACACCCGCAGCACAGGGCCAGGCCCCTCTGAGTCAGGCACTGCAGCAAACCAGCTCGCAACTGCAGGGATGGGCTGAACATACAGCTGCGTGAGGAAGCACTGCGTGTGCTAGAGCTGTGTATGGTAGAGCTGTGTGTGGTAGAGATGTGTATGGTAGAGCTGTGTGTGGTAGAGATGTGTGGGGTAGAGATGTATGTGGTAGAGCTGTGTTTGGTAGAGCTGTATAGGGTAGAGATGCGTGTGGTAGAGTTGTGTGTGGTATAGATGCGTGTGGTAGAACTGTGTGAGGTAGTGATGTGAAGCAGGGGATGAGGGATGCTTTAAGCTATTACGGAACAGTCAGTCCATTATTCTATTATCAGACAGGCTGAGGCAGAGAACAGATATAATCTCTAAATGGAATCCACCCGTCCATCACTGTCCTAAGCCCCGCCTCCTGAGGCAGAAGCACAGCTGTGGTCTCTGAGCGGGCACATCGCAATGCCCGCTGCTGGCAGAGCCCCCCCCACGCAACCCACCTGCCCCGCGGGGGCCAGCGAAAGCACTTACGAAGCAGGGGCTCACCACGAGCGGCGAAAACCATTACGACCCCCCCCCCCCCCCCGCCCCCCCTCAGCAAACACATTTAAGGCAATAAAAAGCCATTAACGGTGTGGGGGGGCGGCCGCAGAGCAGAGCGCTTTTAATCAGAGCCGAAAGCGCGGGGCGGGGCGGGGCGGGGCGCGGGGCGCGGGGGGGGGGCGGGGCCGCTCCTGATTAACTGGCCGCGCACTTAACATAGATAATCAGGACGAGGAAGCACGGGGATATTAATTACCACTGCTCCTGAACGCGCTCAGCGCCCCACTCAGCCGGCACGAGGCGAGTTTAGGCTGGGACCAATTCTCATTTGGGAGGAATCCCCCACCCCCCATTAAGGGCGCCTGCTAAATCACAAAAGGGATCCTGTTCACTGCTCTCTGCTAAAGAGGAGGCCAGGGCCACCCGTGACTAACAGCTTCCATTATGATCTTGTGTCTGTCGCTCTGTCCCCCCCCCCCCCCCTTAGGAGAGCCTCATGTGTAACCTGTGTCTGATCTGAACTCGTTTGATCACTTAGGGCAGGCGAATATTTCGTGTTTGTTTTTCTGACCTTCTGCTATCGTAACATCTGCGGCTGACTGGTTGTCTGGAGGCTGTTGGATGTGTGTGTTTGAGCACACGGCTGTGTGTGTGTGTTTGAGCACACAGCTGTGTGTGTGTGTTTGAGCACACGGCTCTGTGTGTGTTTGAGCACACCGCTGTGTGTGTGTGTGTGTTTGAGCACACAGCTCTGTGTGTGTTTGAGCACACAGCTGTGTGTGTGTGTTTGAGCACGCAGCTCGGTGTGTGTGTGTTTGAGCACACCGCTGTGTGTGTGTGTGTTTGAGCACACAGCTGTGTGTGTGTGTTTGAGCACACAGCTCTGTGTGTGTTTGAGCACACAGCTGTGTGTGTGTGTTTGAGCACGCAGCTGTGTGTGTGTGTGTGTTTGAGCACACAGCTCTGTGTGTGTTTGAGCACACAGCTGTGTGTGTGTGTGTTTGAGCACACAGCTGTGTGTGTGTTTGAGCACACAGCTCGGTGTGTGTGTGTTTGAGCACACAGCTGTGTGTGTGTGTGTGTTTGAGCACACAGCTGTGTGTGTGTGTGTTTGAGCACACAGCTCGGTGTGTGTGTGTTGAGCACACAGCTCGGTGCACTGGGGCGGGTGTCAAACAGAGGGCATGGGGAAGTGGTCTGGAGCAGGATGTGAAACAGGGTGCAGGAAGTGAAAAACAAGAGTTAGGGTGTGAAACATACGTGCTAGAGGGCAAGGTTAGGGTGTGAAAAACATAAGAGTTAGGCTGCAGGGATGGGGTGTGAAACATAAGGGCTAGGGTACAGGGTTAGGATGTAAAACAAATGGGTTAAAGTGTGAAACATAGGGCCTAGGGGGCAGGTTTAGAGTGTAAAACATAGGGGCTAGGGGGCAGGTTTAGAGTGTAAAACATAGGAGCTAGGGGGCAGGTTTAGAGTGTAAAACACAGGGGTTAGGGTGTAGGGTTTGGGGTAGCAGTGAGACTGCTGGAGAGGGGCTTGCTTAGCGCTAGCCTCGGCCCCTGCCCCAGCCACGCTCCTGCGGTCTCAGTACTAATCCCATCAGTCCGAGCGTCACCCCAGACAACAGCGGTCCGTAACTACACAAACACTGGACAGTGTTTTAGGGGACACTGTCTCCAGCCGGTCCTCACGTTCATACGGAACGATCCGTTTTAAAACGGGCCCTGGGGTCTCCTTGCTAGCCGAAAGGGAGCTCGTCACGCACAACGGTCTGAATTTAACTCGCTGGAGCACAAGAGCCAGCTCCCAGAATGCTCAGAGAGCGTGTGAGACCCTGGCCTGGGAGTCACACACATTCCTGTGTTTGCGCACGTTTTCTGGCTCATCTGAGTGTGCGAGTTTGATCTACATGTTTTTGTGTGTGTGTGTATGTGAGTGTGTGTTTGTTTGAGTGTGTATATGTTTTATGTGTGTGTGCTTGTATGAGTGTGTATGCGTTTGTATGGATGTGTGAGTGAGTGTGTATGTATGTGTTTGTATGTGTGTGCATGTGTTTATATGCGTGTGTATGTGTTTGTATGTGTGTGTGTGTGTGTGCGCGTGTATATGTGTGTGTGTGTATATGTTTTATACGCATGTGTGTGTTTGGGTGTGCACGTGCGTGTGCGTGTGTATGTGTGTGTGTGTATATGTTTTATACGCATGTGTGTGTTTGTGTGTGCGCGTGCGTGTGCGTGTGTATGTGTGTGTGTCAGTGGCTCAGCATCCTGAGGCCAGGTCAAGCTGGCTTCCTGTTGTGGTCAGTGGCCACACAGCAGGGCACACACAGTACAGTACAAACAGGACCACATTGTGCCTGCAGAACACAGACAGAACAGCCCAACACCAGAGCTGAGAGCCGACAGGATCTCTCCTGTCACACAACGGAGGTTCTCACTGTTCCCTCCGTGCTGTCCGTGAATCATGTGTTCTCGCACTGCTCCGTGATGTCACCGTGATGTCACCATGTGGCTCTTCAGGGCACGCCCCCGTTCCCGGGGGAACAGTAAATCCCCAGTCATTTATCCAGCTGACTGGAATACTGCAGTCTGAATGTGCACAAGCCAAAATCACATAACGACTACAGGCGCAGTCCAGACAGACCTGCATAATCTGCATCATCGCATGCTTAATTGGGGGGGGGACATTCAGACCAATTACAGAGATCAGACCTCTCAGTACGCATGCACTCAAGAATGCCAGGCCACAGGCACGAGGTCAAATCGTACGTGCACTGAATGCCGCTGGAGTCGGTCAGTAGGGCAGGTATCAGTGCCGCTGAACACAGCTCCAGAACAATCCGGCGATACTGGCTAGCGAAGGAAAGACACGGAACGGAAACAGAAGCAGATGAGTAACAGCAGTTACGAAACCTCAGCTTTGTCACAGTATCAGGAGCCACGAGGCCTGGGGAATCTGCAGTGCTGAAAGCTCACCTGGAGCCACCTGCAGCATTCAATACTCCGCAGTGTGGATCACGCGTCCGTTAGCTACGCCAGCGAGGCTCTGCAGATCCGCCTCACCTCAGGGGTCCCGGCGGACGACGGCGAGCTCCGCGGCTTTGAGGACGCGGCTCAGTCCGACGCGACACGCCAGCGCCCGCGGGACACGCCTCGCCCGCAGGAGCCACGCGGGCTGCCTCTCACGGCGAGTCGGGGCCGCGGCCGGAGCGTGGTGATTTAGGCGCGCTGGCGCCCGCGGAACACACGCCATGCGCTAATTACCCGCCATTGTGTGTGCGGATGCTCGCCGGAAAAAACCAAACAAAAGCGGGGGCAACGCTGGCGCCGTCCCACCGCCCCCTTTTCCGTGCGGGCGTAATCCGCGCCGATCGCCCCCGCTCAGGCCCCCCCCCCCCCCCCCCCGTCCGCAGTGAGAGGAAAACCCTAATCCTAATTACAGTCTGCACATTCAAAACGATATCTGCACGCCTCACTGCCAGCTTTATGCACAGATAATAGAGGGGGGGGGGGGGGGGGGAAGCACGAGCAGGAATTGGCAGGCCATTTTGTTTTTTCCCCTCCAACAATTAAAAAAAAGGGTAATGGTGTCTGTTTCAACACCCTGAGCAGAGAGAGAGAGAGAGGGAGGGGGAGAGAGAGAGAGAGAGAGAGAGGAGAGAGAGAGAGAGAGAGAGAAAGGGAGGGAGAGACATAGAGAGAGAGAGAGAGAGGAGAGGGGGAGAGAGAGAGAGGGGGGGAGAGGAGAGGGAGAGAGAGAGAGAGAGAGAGAGAGAGAGAGAGAGAGAGAAAGGGAGGGAGAGAGATAGAGAGAGAGAGAGAGAGAGAGAGAGAGAGAGAGAGAGGGGGAGAGGAGAGGGAGGGAGAGAGAGAGAGAGAGAGGGGGAGAGGAGAGACAGAGACAGAGAGAGAGAGAGAGAGAGAGAGAGAGAGAGAGAGAGAGAGAGAGAGAGAGAGAGGGGAGAGAGAGAGAGAGGGGGAGAGAGAGAGAGAGAGGGAGAGGGGGAGAGGGGGAGAGGGAGCTGATTTAATTTACAGAGTGCTGGGGTGTGAAAGGCACAGTTGGTCTGTACTACACAGTATCTGCTGTTTGTTTTTCTTCGCGATTTTGGACTCAATCGTCCTGCGGTGATGTCACCCGCGCTCCCTGCCGTTAGAGAACACGCCGCTGACGTTCCGTTTGGTCGTGGGAAACGCCCCCCCCCCCCCCCCCCGCGCGGGACGAACAGCGTCTTTAAATACCATCTTAACGGGACTGTTTACGATGGAAGAGATACAGCTTCCACATAACCTACAACACACACACACACACACACACACACACACACACGAGTTTCACACGCGTTACACATCTAAAACAGGCCTGGCCCAACCCCTGTTCCTGGGCCTCCACGGTCCAGTAGGTTTTCACTCCAAACCTGACAAAGCACATCTCATTCGAGAGCTAGAGATCTTGTTGAGCTGCCAAATTGGTAGAATCAGGTGTGCCAAATTAGGGTTGAAATGAAAACCTACGAGGGTGGGAGAGCACGCTGCAGGAACAGGGATCCAAAACAAAGAGTCTGAAAACAAAGACGGCAACAAGCACATGAAAGAGAAAGAATTCAAGGGGGCTGGAGGTACTGAGCTGGAGAGGATGTGGGGGTGGAACAGCAACATGATACAAGGGACAAGGGGGGCCTGGGGAAACTGACCAATCCTGGAGCCAGATGGCAATGCGCCACAATGACTCGGGCACCATGACGACGGCACTGATTGCCGGTGATGGATACGCGGCGGACTGCCCGGGGGAAGTTTTCATTAACGACGAATTCCAGGAATTACACGCAGAGTGGTCAGTGGGTTTCAGCATCTCCCATTTCCCCGGCAACCGAGAACACGTCCTGGCAGCTCGCCAAAGTGCATCTGCTTTCAGATCACTGCCCGGAGAAGGGGGAAAATTAAATCAAATTAAATTAGTGGCTGCTTCCTGACATTTCTGGAATTCAATTTCGGTTCACCAGCCAAAGAATATTTTTATGCGCAAAAGCAAAAAAAAAAACATGGGAGTATGATTCACCCAAAATGTAATGATTTCCCCGGTAATGACTGGCATGTACAGTACATTACCGCGTGTGTCAGCCTTCGCTGTGCTCCTGCTCTCCACAGCAACTCTGTCCCTTAGAAACAAAGGGGCTACTGCAAGTGTGATTATAAGAAGGGATCCTATTACTGCATTAATCCAGCGCTGTGCGGTAAGAAGGTTCGACCCCATTCCGGAGCTCGATGTAGGCCGACGGGAGCTCAGAGCTTTCCCCACACGGACTGAAAGGAGTCTGCAGTCTTTGTCTCCGGCACGTCTCCCCCCCCAGCCGGTGAAAAGCCCAGTTCATTATCAGGAATCCGACAGCAACACCTTCCCTCACAGAGTCACCTCCGGTCTCCTGCACTCAGCCACGCGCAGAAAATCTTCAATTTGCACCTCGGAGCGCGGCCCGCCCCGGTCTGAGTACCCCCCCCCCCCCCACGCTTCCGCCCGCGGAACCTCACTCATCAAAACACGGGCGGAGGAGGGGACTCCTCCCTCCAACACTAACACACGGCAGCACAGTCTGTGTGACTGCAGCAGCACAGTCTGTGTGACTGCAGCAGCACAGCCTGGAAACCAGGAGCTCTCTGCAACACACCTGACTAAGGGGGAGAGAGAGAGAGAGAGAGAGAGAGAGAGAGAGAGAGAGGGGTGAGAGAAAGAGGGGGGAGTGAGAGAATGAGGTAGAGAGAGAAAGAGAGAGAGGGTGAGAGAGAGAAAGGGGTGAGAAAGAGTGTGTGAGAGAGAAAGAAAGATTGAGAGAGAGAAGGGGGTGAGAGAGAGAAAGAGAGAGAGGGTGGAAGAGAGAGAGCAAGAGGGAGACAGAATGAGAGGTAGGGAGAGAGAATGAGTGGTAGAGAGAGAGAGCGAGAGCGAGAGAGAGACAGAAAGTGAGAGAGAGAGAGAGAGAGAGAGAGAGAGAGAGATATCACACTCATTATGCAGAGTGAGGGATAGCTGCACGGGGAGATGGGAGGGCGGTCCCGGGGGAACGGGGCGTGCGAGGGAGCGATCAAAGCGCTCTCCTGTCGAGCAGTACAGAGGGAGCGGCCTCGCATTGCTGCCGCCGGTGTGATTAATGCCTGCGGTGTGCGGGGCTCTGAGGGAGAGCCAGGCACTGCTGTCTGTCAGCAGCCACACACAAATAACATCAACCAAAAAAAAATATCACCATCGCAAATACTCAAACTCGAGCGACTGCGCAGGTACACGCTCCCGCCTCTCCAAACCTCATCTGCACACGTTTTGCTCGCTCCCCGCTGCCAAATTTAATTTATTTCTCATCTCCCCCTCTGGCGGTGGAAGCAGGGGGTGTCTAGACTTCCAGTATCCCAGAGTTCAGGTTCGAGCCTCAGTCCAAACAGTCCTCTCGCCAACCCCAGGAAGCCACGAGAGGAGAGGGAGCAGCGAGGACGCAGTGAAATCGATCCGACGTCCCTGTTGTACATACAAGGAGGGAGATGTACAGAGGGGGGGCCACAGCGCAGAGCCCCACCCTGCTGAGCCCCGCCCCCACAGAGCCCCACCCTGCTGAGCCCCACCCTGTTAAGCCCCGCCCCCACAGAGCCCGTTCCCTTGTGGCCAGTGACCAGCAGCGCGTGCGGTACGCCTCCAGAATGGCCTGGCGGGATGTGCGGTGGACACACGGGTCTGGGTCTCAGAGCCGGTAACCGTACACCACAGCGCCTCAGTGCGTCCGGTACACCAGCACGGCACTGCACCAGCGCCTACCACACAGCCCTGCGGCTCTACCAATCCCCCACCGCCGCGCTCCGCCCAATCCCACCCCACACTGCTAAACAGCATGTGGGAGAGAGAGCCGGAGAGCTAGCCACTTCCTCCGCATTCCCGCTTCCATACGCACTGCGTTCGCTTATTATAGAGCTGACCAGTTAGACGCCTTTTCCTCCCGCTTACTTTACACCTCCATTTCACAGCTGGGTTTCCATTACCCGCCTGCTCAAAGCTCGCCGAACCTCACAGTCCCTGTGCATCTGAGCTCTATCAGACGCTGTCCTCAACTCACCCCGCTCCCTCCCCTCCCCCTCCCCCCAGCAGAGATGAGCTCATACTTGTACCGCTCTCAATCTGCTCACCAAGGAAACGGGGTGAGCTCATGGACCCCCTGCGAATTCCCCTACTGCAGAGCTGCCAGAGAGCTGAGCCGACAGTACCTCAGTACCTCAGTACCCTGTACCCTCAGTAACCCTCAGTACCTCAGTATCCTCAGTATCCTTAGTACCCTAAGTACCCTAGTACTTTCAGTACCTAGGTACCCTAAGTATTCTTAAGACCCTCAGTACCACAGTTCCCTCAGTATTCTCAAGACACTCAGGACACTCAGTACCCTAGTACCCTCTCCTTATGGTTCTGTGGGCGTCGCGTCCCATCTCCTGAGTCTTACGTAGCTCCTGTGGTTTCACCGCTACACCGCTGCTCGAGGTCCTCCCTGCCCAGCCGTCAGCATCCTCCCCCTCCCTCTACCCCAGGGGTGCACAGCTCCAGTCCTGGAGCGCCGGTCTGCGCGCTGGTTTTTGTTCCAACCAGTTTCCTTAGCTTTGGCTTTCTGACAGAAAGCAGTGCAAACTCTGCTGGTTCACTCCTGTTCTTGAGCACAGTGATACCTTTAGGATGAACCTCTATGGCTGCAGCCAGCTCTTATGCAAACGTCAGATCCAAACACCATGTTTCAGCTGTTTAATAGCGAAGAGCGGATGTTGGCACAGAATCCTGAGAAGGATCGAGCCTCGTCATGTAGCCCTGCCCAACACCAACAGCGCTGAGATCGTTACCCGGCACGGCGGACAGCCGGGTGCCAGCGTCCGCCCTTCCCAATCGGGCACTGGAGCAGCGGGTACGAGCATGGGAGTGCTGGGAGGGAAATCCAGCTACTGACAGGAACATCATTATTCACGGAGACACTGCCTCTGCGAATAAACATGTATAAATTCTCGGGTTGTTGGAGTTGGCTTCTGTCCGCGCGGGGAGACGTGTGGGCTCTCCGGCAACCTATAGAAGCCGGTTGTTGACTCTCGTCCCAACAGCGATTGGCCTAAACCCACCAGCTGTTCTGCCAATCCCCAGAGCTAAATGTGCAGCTGTCCAAACAACGCAATCCCGCCCACGGACGAAAAAAAACGAAAAACAAAAAACCAATTAAACCTGCGCTCCGAAAATAAGCAGCACGCAAAACATGATTAAAAATGCAGAGGGGTCAGACCAGGTGAGACGGGTCCGTGAGGAAGCTGCAGAGTTCTGCACACTCTTCTGCAGGACTCAGCCGCGGATAATGAGCCTCAACACAAGCGGGAATCGTTTACCGCGCTGGTGTGCAGCGGAGGGGCCTGACAGCTCTGAGCGATTACGCGGGTCTGCTTTCACTCGCGCACTGGGCCCTCGAACCCGAGCGGGGGGGGGGGGGGGGGGTGCGCATTCCTGAGGAACGGCGCCAGAGACCGCAGCCCAGAGAGGGGGGGAAGCGCTGCCGCAGTTCGGAGAGTGCGACTGCGCGTCCTCGCCGCGCATCGCACACACGCATCCGCATCGCACACACGCATCCGCATCGCACGCACGGACGCATCTGCATCGCACGCATAACAGAGTCAGCTTTCGTTCCAGTCCACGCAACATTCCAAAACGGCCGAGCGGTTAGCTTAAAGGCCAGCGCCGCGACCAGCGCTCTCCCCTGCAGCCCTGAGGGGGGGATTATCACGCCAGGGGCCAAACACACCGCTGGGAGGAAGTGAGTTTGGGCCATTGTGTTCTTTCTGTGGGCGGGTCCCATTCAGCAGCCCAGCCCCGCCCCAGCCCCCCCCGCCCCCCCCAGGATCCGGACGGAGCCGGCGATGTCAGCGCCGATAAGGACCAGCTCATCCCGTTTCCAGAGCCAGCGCAGGCACTCAGGGCCGGAAGAGAGAGAGGGGTTCTGCTCACGCTCAGAGGAAAGCAGAGCGATCAGGTCCGACAGGTCCCCGCAGCTCACCCCGATAGAGCAGCCAAACAGCCCCCCCCCCTTATTTGAGCACAAGCACGCCTCTCAAGATAAGGAGAGAATCGGAGACGGGAAGGCAATGCACCGCCCCCAGGGCTGGAATGCTGACCGTACAGAGAGGCCGCTCTGGGGCTGGACTGGCCAGCGGGTCGCCGGGGTGGGGGGTCAGGTGAGAAGCGATCGCCCCGCTTGATTTTCCTCAGAGCCGAAAGCTTCTGTTCCCCCCACGTGCAAGCACAGGGATCGCCGTCCACAACACGACACGACAGCCGCAGACGTCCCACCCGGAGAGACCGAGCAGGAGCGGGCTCAGAGTGAGTCAGCAAGACGCCACCGAGCTCCGTACGCACAACGCAGCCACACTCCGGTGAGATCGCCTCCACAAACAAACACAAAGAGCTCATTTCTCGTAAACGAAACGGACGGAAGTGACAGATAACTGCCACGGCAAAGATAACTGCGCCTGACAGAGCCAGTTTCTCCACCGAACAGCACGGCGGGGGGGGGGGGGGGGGGGGGGGGGGGGAGGACTTCCTTCAGCGTTCGGCATTCTGGCCCGTCGTCGCTGCGGCGTTGGGAGAAGAAAAAAAAAAGAAAAAAAGGGCTCACCTGGCCTGACTCGCAGGGCGTCTCCATGGTAACGCTCAGGCAGGACAGCCTCACTTTGGCCCAGCTGGCGGAGCGGCGGCAGGCCAGGCACGCCCGGCTCGGGGGGACGTGCCGGTGGGACGCCATCGCCGCGGTAACCGCGGTCCGCACACGCCGCTCGCACGGGGGGGAGAGGGC
Organism: Anguilla pacifica; assembly: GCA_039654925.1. Classification (NCBI taxonomy): domain Eukaryota; kingdom Metazoa; phylum Chordata; class Actinopteri; order Anguilliformes; family Anguillidae; genus Anguilla; species Anguilla pacifica. The sequence continues at coordinate 63,282,053 of CM077287.1, forward strand.
GAGGACAGAACTGCGCCCCGGGCGAGCCCCCCAGCCCCGTTTAAACAGCCTCTAATCCCCCGAGCACAAAAGCAGATTACCAATGTGCTTTATTCTGAACATTCCTCAGCGAATTGGCCCCGTTCTGAGAGAGCCAGAAAACGGGATTATGGGAGATTTGCGCAAAGTTTTCACACGTATTCACTTTAGCGGCCATTAGTGTTGCACAAGCTACACACGCCCCTGGGGCGGAATATCTGCACCCAGCCTCCACAGGACACCTCCGCAGGGCCCAGTTACTGCCCGGAAGAGCACACCGGGTGTTTACACCAACACTGCAGCATGACCCATGTAGGACACGCACATGCTATGAATATAAATACATAACACTGTTTGTCCCGGGCCAGTTCAGATCAAAGCTGAGAGAGCAGCCAAGATGGAATTGGTGAGTTTAAAACTGGGCAGTCTGCCTGAAAAAACGGTTAAAGAAAGAAATGACCGTTTCCAGGAGAGTAAGCAAGCACGCCTCGTCTTTAACCGCAGACTCCACCACCTCAGCGGACGTGCTAAAACTCGCTAATTTGCACTGATGAAATCTTTCCGGAAAATGCGCTAAACTCCTGTTGTGCCCCGAAGATGTTCTGCTCTGAACTGGCTAGGAGCAGAAGTCTTTATCAGCCTGGGTGTTTGTAAGCAATGGGGCTGGGTGACTTCTCCAGGTTAATGTTCGACGCACGGAAGCAGCATTTAACGCGCTAGGAGTTACTCTTCAACACGGGCGCGGTCAACGACCCGCAGCTGTGCGTGACTGAACGACCGTTTAGGCCACCCTCGGGGGGGGGGGGGGGGTCAAACTCGAGCTGTGCCCCTCTCTTTCCTCCTCTCGCCCCCCCCACCCACTCCCCCCCGCAGGTACCAACCTAGCTCCCTCCCAAACTCGCCTTGTATCCAAACTCACTCAAGCAAAAAGAGCGATTTAACCAGGGATAAGCCGGGAGGAAGTCTCTCTCTCTCCTGTGGCGGAAAAGCGGGGGGGGGGGGGGGGAATGGAAAAAGCTGCGTGATTTTTAACAGGGAGGGAAGGGAGGAGTGGGCAGACACGGTAGGGCCCCCCCCCCCCAGCCCTCCGAGCCGCCAGGAGCCGAATTAGTGCAGCGTGGTGCTGACGTCCTCTCACCCTAATTTGACCAAGCTGACTGAGGAAAGAAGCTTGGCGGGGTGGAGCTTGGCGGGATGGAGCTTGGCGGGGTGGAGCTTGGCGGGGTGGAGCTTGGCGGGATGGAGCTTGGCGGGGTGGAGCTTGGCAGGGTGGAGCTTGGCGGGGTACACGGCGCTCCGGTGACTGCACACACATTAGCCCGGTTTACTGGGCGTGGGGCCGGGACTGTCATCACAGGGACTGATTGAGGGGTAAACAGAGAGCAGGACTGCACTTCCACAGGCGGGGGGGGGGGGGGACACGTAAGAGGGGGGAAACAGTGTTCACCCTGCCGGGATAATGCCTCAGGAAACATCCACTAATTACACTGTCAGTCAAACAAGCTCTTCTGAACCTGCTGAAGAACAGGCTTAATACACTACACATTTATTAAAATTAAAATTTCTGCCGTTTCTGCCACCAAATGCATTTTGTAAAGTCTCGCACCAAACTGAAATGAAATGATTTAAGATAAGGCCCAAAAGGTAACGTCAGTGAGAAACTCAAATCCCACGGCTACACATATTTAAAAACACAAACATACTGTGCTAGCCAAAAAAAGGGCTTGGTGGAGGAGACAGGATGTGTGCGGATGCCTGGGTAACCTGCGGTGCCAGAGGCATTAGAGAGAGGCTCTAACGCGGGCAGCCAGTGAGGCCAGGCCGGGCGCTCCAGCTGCTGATGCTCACACATCTGCCTTTGTGTGGGAACAATCGGCCGACCCTGAGAACGCCCCCCCCCCCCCCCGCTTAATCCCGCACGGCGTAAATCAGACGCGCTTCACTGGAGAGAGAGAGAGAGAGAGAGAGAGAGGCGCGTGCTTTATGGGGCAGGAGCCCGAGACCCGGCGGTGCCAGCTGTGGAGCACAGCCCCGCTGTCAATCACACGCTGCGGGGGGGGGGGGGGCTGGCGTACCCCTCAGGTTACCTCAGCTCTACGGTATGAGGAAAGGCCGCACGCACACGGAGGGCAGCATTTCCAAAAAAATAATAATAATAATAATAATAATAATAATAATCCCCTGGTGTGTTGTTCAGTACAGCCGCTCGTAGCCCTTAGCGAGCGAGGCGAAGCCTCACATTACGCAGCGCCCAACAAGGCCGTCCTGATTAACGTCCCCCCGGAGAGCCATCAGCGGGCGTGTGGGGGGGGGGGTCGCGCGTGCGGACCCACCGCCTCCCGTAAACAGCAACACGAGGAAACGTGACGCGGCGCTGTCCCGGCAAAGAGGCGCTTTTTAGAAGCTCCGAGCGGCCCACGGGCTGGCCAGTCACGCTCGAAAAGCCGGCCGGGGCGTTTCTCCCGCCCCGCTGGCTCACGGAGAGGCCCGGCCCGGGCTGCAGGGGGCGGTTAGAGACGCAGACACGCAGGCCCCACTGTTTGTTTCTGCTGGCTGCCCTACTGACCCCCTGCTCCCAGATACCAGCCCCCCGCAGCGCAGACAGGAGCGGGGACCGGGCGGAGCCGGGGGGGGGGGGGGTCTGATCCCGTCCCCTCTGGGGGTCCCGCGGTCTGGTATGCGGGGCGCTCGCGCTCCCGCCAGACGCCGCGCCTCGGGCCACGCGGCCACGCCAGCGGATTTAGGGAAACAAAAACAAGCTCAGCGGCCAGACTCAACACAGAGCGGCTGGGCTCAGCACCATTACGCCACTCACACACCCTGTCTGTACTGCCATTCACACGCCCTGTCTGTACTGCCATTCACACGCCCTGTCTGTACTGCCATTCACACACCCTGTCTGTCTGTACTGCCATTCACACGCCATGTCTGTACTGCCATTCACACACACTGTCTGTACTGCCATTCACACGCCCTGTCTGTACTGCCATTCACACGCCCTGTCTGTACTGCCATTCACACACCCTGTCTGTACTGCCATTCACACGCCCTGTCTGTACTGCCATTCACACACCCTGTCTGTACTGCCATACACACACTCTGTCTGTACTGCCATACACACACCCGGCTGTACTGCCATTCACACGCCCTGTCTGTACTGCCATTCACACACCCTGTCTGTACTGCCATTCACACGCCCTGTCTGTACTGCCATACACACACTCTGTCTGTACTGCCATACACACACCCGGCTGTACTGCCATTCACACGCCCTGTCTGTACTGCCATTCACACACCCTGTCTGTACTGCCATTCACACGCCCTGTCTGTACTGCCATTCACACACCCTGTCTGTCTGTACTGCCATTCACACACCCTGTCTGTACTGCCATTCACACACCCTGTTTCTGTACTGCCATTCACACGCCCTGTCTGTACTGCCATTCACACGCCCTGTCTGTACTGGGGTTCACACACACTGACTGTCTGTACTGGGGTTCACACACTGACTCTGTACTGGGGTTCACACACACTGACTGTCATGTACTGGGGTTCACACACTGACTGTCTGTACTGGGGTTCACACACTCTGTTGTGCTAGTTTTCATTCATGTTGTGTTCAGGGGGCAGTTATGCCTTCTGAAACAAACTGAAAAGTCAGAATTCATGACTGGCTAGGTCATCTCTACACGGCATGGTAATGCTGTGGCAATGCTCTTTTCACTAAAACTAACGAGGGCAAACACTGCTACCCTGGCCTGTGGAAATAAAGGGCTGAATTCCTGACCGTGATGCCACTTTTCACGCAGTCATACCAAATCTCACCACAGCCAAGACCACGACGAGGCCTGGCGTGAAGGGGATACGTCTGTCCTGCGGCTGACCGTTCTCCAGCCACCATCTCACACACACACTCTGCACAGCCTGTCCGCACTGGAGCTGAAACCCCAGGGGAAGAGACCAGCAAACCGCTCAGATATCCCCTTTCCTTTTTTACAGGGTTACACAGAAACAGAGCTTTTTCAGCGGGGTCAGATTTTCTAACCCTGACGTAAGCGAAGCAACCCAACACCGCGCATAAAGAGGGTAAGAGATATTCTGTGACAACGCTACGGTTCCCCTCCTGCAGCCTGGAAAGAATTAGCCACCTCCGTGAGACATTCTGTGGTATAAACCTCAGCCAGCGTTGCCAGATTTGGAGACGGTGAACCCGCCCAGAGCCATTTCTCCCCCCGCACAATAGCGTTAAAAAAAGTATCCCCAGTTGGGTGGGAATCCGCCCAATCTGGCAACACCGCATGTTAGCCACAGCGCTCTTACAGTCAGGGGTCGGGAGGTCAGGGGCGGAAAGCCGAAAACTCTCGCCGTTTCTGAGCGGCCGAACGCTCGCTAACTGCATCGGACAGGCCTTCCTGCCCCAGCAGGAGAGGAGCAGGGCAGACGGGGGCCAGGGCAGGGCAGACAGGGGGCCAGAGCAGGGCAGACAGGGGCCTGTGCGGGGGGATAGCCTCAGCGCTGGGCCCCACAGCACCAGGATCAAAGCCGCTCCTGCTTCCACCAGCAGCGCAACAGGGGCTTGGCGCTCATCCCCTTAAGCAAACGACGCGGCTTCCGTCCCCGTTCGGGAGCGCAGAAACTTCCTGCTGAAACCGACAGCAGCAGGACGCAAGCTCCTGAGTACCGAGCCCAGCTCCCCCCCCCCCCCCCGGCTCTGCCGCAGCCCCGCAGGGATTCGCCGCCCGAGGCCTTTTAAGGCTAAACTCCGCGGCGGCGCTACGGGCAGGAGGACGAACGCCGCCGATGGGAAGCGCGTTGCTACCAGCGCGGGACGCTTACGAATCCGAGGGACCGGGGGAAAAGAGCCCGGCGTTCTGTCTAACGTAAACACAGGTTCCCCCGCGGGTGGGGGCTGAGGGCCCGTGCGGCCCCTTACCTGCAGCCCCCGGCGCCTCAGGATGCTGGAGTCGTCCATGGCGGAGCTCCTCTTCGGCCCCGAGCGCTAAGGAGGCTGGGGGGGGCGGCAGGGGGGTCGCTGCGCGAGCAGACACTCGTCAGCTGGACCGGCGCGGGCGCTCCAGGGGGGCGCTGAGGGCCATGAAGGGGGGGCAGGATGCGGTAGCAGGTCCCAGACTCTGTGTGACTCTCAGACTCAGTCACTGTCCGCCTGTCAGCCGGACGGTCGCGCTGCGGTCAGGCGGTCGCTCTGCGGTCAGGCGGTCGCTCTGCGGTCAGGCGGTCGCTCTGCGGTCTCCTCCAAAGGCCCCAGGTCCCGTTTCGAAGCGGGCGGGTCACTTCAGCACCTCCTTTCCCTCCTTTCCCCGTTCATTCCTGCACCCCAGAGCTCGGGGGAAACGAGGAGGTCAGTCTGAAAACCCTAATTACCTGCCCCCCGCGGAGACGAAAGGCTTCGCTCCTCAGAGTTTTTTGTTTTGGTTTTTTTTGTTTTGTCCTGCTTCCTGCGCTTCAGGGCTGCCGTCCCGCCCGGGACTCCCTCGGCACGCAGCCCCGCCTGGAGGGGAGCTTCTCTCCCAAAAATCCCCCGAACCGCAGCGCAGGCAGAGGGAGAGAGAGGCCCGGCCACATTCCACACGCAGGCGCAGACACGGCCGCCTCAGCTCAGAGACACAAAACCAGGGCGAAAATGGCTGCTGCTGCTGCTTGAAGAGGCCCCCGGTCTGCTCCGCTGCTGCTTCTGCTTCTGCTTCTGCTTTTCTCTCCTTCTCTCCTCTCCTCTCCTCTTGCCAGCGCGAGGCTACGGGGGAGGCTGTGAAGTGCGTGTGAGCTTCAGCCTGACTGAGCGTTTCTCTCCCTCCCTCCCTCCCTCCCTCTCTCTCTCTCTCCCTCTCCCTCTCTCAGCAGCACGTGTGTTCTGGAGCTCAGCCCACTCAGCACTTCTCCCATTCATCCAGAGAGCGCAGGCCCCTCCCACACACACGCACTGAGCACGCTCAGTGCAGCGCCACTCCCGGGGCTCGCAGGGATCCTGGGGCTCGGCTGTCCCCCCCCCCCGCGCTTGTGTTTTCCCTCCCCAAAATCCCTCTCTCTGTCTCACACAGAGCCGGGCTAGTGTGTGCGGGGGCCGCGGGGGACCTCACCAAACCCGCCGAAGGAAACTAAGAGAAAGACAGCGTCTCAGGAAAATAAGACAACAACATGGAGGAGGAGGAGGAGGAGGGGGGGGGGGGTCTTCTCTTCAGTCTTGGAGCCTAATCGTACGGCACACAGTCACACGGTTCCCTCCAGAACGGCATCTGCTGATTGGCTGTCCGGTCGGATGCTTCTCTCCACGGAAACACAAAGAGCAGGGGCTGGCGGGAGCCGTGTGCGCGGGCGAGAGCGAAACAGCCTGGGGGGGGCAGAGGGAGGGCGCGGAGAGGCCGAGCATCCGCAGCCCGGAAGCGGCCACCGCGGGTGCTTTTCCTCTTCTTCTTATCAGCGATCACAGGTGGAGCAGGAAGGAGGAAAAAAAACCAAAACAAGAAGAGAAAGACAAAGAAAGAGGCGAGTGGCGGCTGGGAGAGCAGGTGGAAAGAGGCTCCGGCAGACGGACGCGGCCGGACCCCGACCCTGCTGCCTGCGGCAAGGAGCGCCGGCGGGGAAGGGAGGCTGCGCTGGCACAGACGCTGAGAGGAGCTGCTGTCACACTCGCACCATCGCTTCCTCCTCCTCCTATCCTCTCCTCCCCACCTCCCCTCCTCTCGTCTCCTCTGCTTCTCCTCTCCTCCTCTTTCCGCTGGCTCCTGCTGCCGATCTGCCCCCCGGCTCGCGCTACAAAGGCGCGTTCGCGAGCGAGGTCGGTGCGGTGCGATCCGGCGGCGCGGAGAGAGGCGCAGGGACGGCGGCCGCTATGAGCCGCGCTCCGATCTCCCGCTCCTCCTCCTCCTCCTCGAACAAGTAGCCACCCGCCTCGGACGCGGCACAAAAGGAGCGCGAGCGTCTCTCTCTCTCTCTCTCTCTCTCCCGCGGCGCCTCCTCCGCCGAGCGAGCGAGCAAGCAGCCGGCCGAAACAGAGAGCAGCTGGTGCTCCGATTCTGCTCTCCTCCTCTCTCTTCCTCTTCCTCTTTCTCTCTCTCTCTCTCTGTTTTCTCTCACGCGCCTGTCCTCTGCCTCCGCCACACTGAAGCTGGCAGTACAGTACAGTGCTGCTCTGCTCTGCTCTCCCTGCCTCCAGCCAGCAGAGCTCCAACGGCAGCCCGGCCAATCAGGAGCGAGGGAGGCAGCAACGCGCACGCATGAAATGAATGGGAGAATCGCAGAGCCCCGCCCCTCGCCTCTCACTGTCACTGCACACCTCTCATCTCCTTTTACTACCATCACATCCCGGCCACATTACAGGGAACCGGTTAGCCTGCCCCCTCTCTCTCTCTCTCTCTCTCTCTCTCTCTCACACACACACACACACACACACACACACACACATGCACACATAGGGCATACGCACATGCACACACACACACACACACACACACACACACACACAGAGCATACGCACATGTGCACACACCACACACACACCACACACACACAGTGCCATACGCACACACACCATACGCACACACACACGCGCGCACACACACACACACACACACACACGCGCGCGCGCGCGCACGCACGCACACACACACACACACACACACACAGAATCTGTGGCCAGTGCTTTCTTATTATATTACAATGAATTAATCATGAGTCCACTGATGAGGGACTGAGCTGATTAAAAATTTATCAGCAATATTTGAACACAGTCAGCTGCTACTGTATGCTCTACAGCCTTTCTGCAAGTCTCTCCCCCGCAGACTGATCCACGCTGGAGTTAATTACGTTTTTTATACACCTACAACTTCCGCACGAGGACAGAAACTGCCAAATAAAATGTGTCTTCAGCAGGAGGGCACGCTGGACTGTTTCTGCTGGTGATACAGTGCAGTGCCACACAGGGCAGGCGGAGAGGCCTTCTCCTCCCTTTCCACTGGAGGCTCTTCTGCGCTCCTGATTCTTACATGGGATGCACACCCAGGCCAGGAAGTGGCACCCAGAAGACTAAAGCAGGATGGTGAAATCTGCACACGGTGCTGCAGACGTTATGGAGCGAGCCGGGGGGGCTGGGGGGGCTGGGGGGGCTCTGCTCTGACTGAGAGACTGTGTCAGCACACAGCCCCAGGGGGTTCACCCGTGTCCCCCGCTCCACAGCCTCAGGGAAGCGGCTTAACAGCAGGGCCTGGGGCGCGGGGTGGGGGTGGGGGGCTGGGGGTGCGGATGGGGGGGTGTGGGGTGGGGGTGGGGCCGGGGGTATGGGGTGGGTGCGAAGACGCAAGCTTTCTGACAACAGACGCCGAGAAATCACTCAACATTTTGTGTGAAATTACACAAAAAATTGTGTGTGTGTACTGAGAGAGAGAGAGAGCGAGAGAGTGAGAGAGAAGGGGAGGGGAGGGGGAGAGAGCAAGGAGAAAGAGAGCAAGGAGACAGAAGGAGGGAGAGCGAGCGAGCGATAGAGAGAGCGAGAGAGTGTGCAAGCGAGCCTGACCCCAGGCACACCACTTTCCACCACCCCCAACATGGCGGCTTAATTAAAAAAACCAGCCCCACTCCGCTCCGCTCCTGTACTTTATTAAGAGAGGTTAATTAAAGCGGCTGTCAGGCTGTGTAGCCGGGAGTTTTGCCGAGCCCAGCATTTTCTCACTGGGTCCAGCGGCAGGCACGCCCCCCCCCCCCCCCCGCTAAGCGCTAAAAGCATGTTCCGCTCCCCGGCCAGGCTGCAGCCTGTGCGGTCCCATCAGTGAGGAGCGTGAGCGCAGGGCAGGGGTGACCTGACCCCCCGGCCTGGGACGCCACGCACGGGTCACCCCAGACAAAGGGGGCAGCCAGGGAAACGGCCAGGCCTCCGTGCCCCCGAGGTGAAGGCGTGTTTCTGCAGCAGGAGCTGCGGGGTGCGGGTCGGACTCCCCCACACGCACACAGAGCCAAACCCCATTCCTCAACGCCTAAAAAAAAAAAAAACCATCCAACGGTCGAGGGCAAGTCCCGGCTTGCAGGCGGCCGCGCCGGCCGGGTCCTGAAACGGGATTCCTTTCGCATTCCGCGCGCTCGGCCCGTGACTGCAGCGTCCGCTCGTAAAAACAGCCGCGCTCCCCCCCCCCGCCCCCCCGGGACCGTTTAACAGGCCCCCCCCCCCCCCAGCGCCGCCAACGAGGAGAAACGAGCGCAACCAACCCCAGTGTTATTTTTAGCGAGTGAGCCGCACCTGACTAACGCATCGCGGGGGGGGGGGGGGGGGGGCAGATAACCGCCATCGCGTATCGCGCTGAACGGCGGTGTTTCACGCGGCTGCTTAGGTCGCGGCACTTAACGCCAGAGGAGAGATTTACTGAGCACCCGCCCCTCCCCCCCCGCCCCCCCCCCCCCCCCCCAGCGGGCGGAGCGCATGTCATTAGGGGCCGGGGAGAAACGACGGGACGCTGATGAAATAACAGAGACGCTCCCCTGTCCCGGCACTTAATCCATCAAGCGCAGAGGCAGGCGGGGGAGTGACCCGTGCGGAGCGTCCCGCCACACAGGGGGTCTCCTTTCGGCTTTCTCTGGGTTAGCAGAGCGCGAGGGCGTGGGCTGGGGGGGGGGAGGGGGGCGGCAGGGCGGCAGGGCAGTGAAACGGGTAAAGAAAGTAAAGTAAAGGTAAAGGTCAAGTCTCGTCTTGTAACCTGAAGGTCACAGGTTCGATTCCCGTGTAGGACACTGCCGTTGTACCCTTAAGCATGGTACTTGCTTCAGTATATATCCAGCCGTATAATTGGATGCAATGTGAAAGTTGCGTAAGTCGCTCTGGATAAGAACGTCTGCTAAATGCCTGTAACATAATGTACTGTAATGTTACGTAATGTACTGTAATGTTACGTAATGTACTGTAATGTTACGTAATGTACTGTAATGTTACGTAATGTAATGTAATGTTACGTAATGTAATGTAATGTAATGTTATGTAATGCGGGGCTTTCACAGGCCTGTGAGTGGCTGAGCACAGAGAGGCCTCCTCCCACCCACAGCAATATCGCAGCACAAAAAAAAAACAAAAACAAAAAACTAAACGTCCCCTCAGAGGAGGCACCAGGGGCCAGGGGGGAAATCAGACACCCAACAACACCCAACGTGGGACAGAGCGCCCTGGGCGGGGGGCAACCTCGGAGACCGCAGGGCATGATGGGAGGAAGTCGTATCCACACAGGTACGCGCAAACGGAGGAGGACAGGAAGACCAGCTTGCCGCCCAGCCGGCCAGCAGCTAATGAGAGACGGAGGAGTGGATAACCAGCCGGCGCCGTGGAAACAGGGCCGTCCTCACGGCTCCGGGAACACATTTACCACCCAATCGACATGCAAAAGCGCTCCCCTGGGGGGGGGGGGGGGGAAATAAATTGGCTGTTAGCCTGAGGAGGAGGAGGAGGAGGAACGCGCACGTCTAAATTCAGAGCGCAGGCTGCTTTATGGAGGGTACTCTGCCACCACAGACAGTACTGAAGCCATCAGAAGCTTCTTCCCACACGGCGTTATGTAGACGGTTAGCGGTTAGCGCCGCGCTCCTTCTCCCGAGGCAGAGAGGCCAGGCCATAAATGAATAATGAAACTATTTTTTTGCGGGCCGACTTTCTCCCGATGTTCACACGGAGCCCTCGCGCGTGCCTGTCGCAGCGCGGGAAAGGAGGGCTGCTGAATGTTTGATTAGGGAAACGTGCGGGAGGCTCGATAGCGAGCGCACGCAGACACGTTGCGCTCGTCCTGTAAGAGCTCAGGACCTGGGGGTAAAAAAACAAACGCTCAGTCTAATCAGGCCTTCCGGAGCCTTCTGTAGTTCCTCAGCACTTCTGAGCCCCGATCTGCGCAGGCAGCTGCGTTCGGCTGCGGGTTTTAGAGATTCACGGCCCGGGGCAGACACACATACACACGCACACAGACACACACACACACACACAATACATGCTCATACACACACACACACACACACACACACATTATACATGCTCATACACACACATTATACATGCGCACGCACACACACTATATGCGCACACGTGCACACGCACGCACAGACACGCGATGGAAAAGCAGTCCCACATGTGATCTGGCTTCTGCTCCAGCTCAAGAGTGGAAAACATGAGGGCCACACAGGGCCGGGAGCACCTGACCCAGAGCACAGCCACTCACAGGAGTCCTACTGCACCGCATCACACTGAGCTGAGCTTAGCCCCGCCCCCTAGAGCCCATCGCCCAACAGCCGTCTGCACCGGCCCCCGTTCACATTAAAACAATCCTGAGCAGTGACACAACCAGCAGACAGGGATCAGCTCCAGCCTCACAGCCCATTCTACTCCTGGGCCTGCAGCTGTGCCCTGTGTCAGAGGATGTAGCCAGGCTGCATGTGAGAACTGCAGACGCACACGCAGGGCCGCAGTGACTGGGGCAGACACGCAGAGCGTTCCAGAAGCTTCACAGCCTGCGTGAAGAGAGGCACGAGACCCCGAAAAGCACCCTCCCGCTTACCGTACCGAACTGTAGAACTGTACCGTTCCGCTCGGGGCGGGCGGGGCAGGGCGGGGCGGGGCGGGGACACGGGAACCGTCTCCGAGCACCCCCCAACGGCCCCGTGTACGGCACAGCCAGGAACACAGTGTGAGTGTGTGTGTGTGTGTGTGAGCGAGCGAGTGAGTGTGTGTGTGAGTGAGTGAGTGTGTGTGTGAGTGAGCGAGCGAGTGTGTGTGTGTGTGTGTGAGTGTGTGTGTGTGTAAGTGTGTAAGTGTGTGTGTGTGTGAGTGTGTGAGTGTAAGTGTGTGTGTGTGTGTGTGTGTGTGTGTGTGTGTGTGTGTGTGTGAGTGTGTGTGTGTGTGAGTGAGTGAGTGAGTGTGTGTGTGAGTGAGTGAGTGTGTGTGTGAGTGAGCGAGCGAGTGTGTGTGTGTGTGTGTGTGTGTGTGTGTGTGTGTGTGTGTGAGTTTACACTGATATGCACACAAAGCGAGACCAGCCTGGACGAGTGTGAAACTGCAGACGGCCGGATCAACTTCGCCAGGTTTGCAGTAAAAAGCCTCCAGGAGATTAAGAGCCGCGTGTAAATCAGTGAGGGGGACCGAGAAGCCCGTAAGAGAAGAACAGAACAGAACAGGGAGGGGGGGAGGGGGGGGTGTTTATTGAATGTCCAGTGATTTGCTGGCACAGGGCAGGAGATTGAGAGATGGGAGAGCTGGGGAGTCAATTCAATCTCCCCACCCCCCCACCCCTAATAAGTGAGGGCTTTCAGATATGGCCAAACAGGATTACCTCATCCCTCCTTTCTGTGGGGGACTGCAACGGCGCAGGAGATATCCACACGCCCCTGTCATCCTGGAGGGTTTCTCTCCACTCTAAACGAATTAGCAGATCTCCTGAAACCGACAGCCAGCCCTCCTGTCCAGACGCGGCTAAACGAATCTGCGTCCGCGCTCCACCAGCGCTAACCCTTTCCCCCTACCCCCCCACCCACCCACCCCTTGAGTCCACTATTACATCTATCATAGGGAAAGAAAGAATATCAGATTAGCCACATCCTTAACTCATTTAAAAAATCTCAGTGCTGTTCTTTCCAGAATGTTCCATCTCACAATGCAGCGAACACAAGCCTACCGCATCTTGACAAGCAGCCATGCTTGTGTTTTGATTCAGGAACATTGGGACTGCAAGGAAAAGGAATTTAAAAGAGCTTTTATTCAGACGGAAAAATATCTGTATTGAATAACATTCTGCGCTATTCATTTGTTTCCTTCCTTTCAGAATTTCATTTACCATTTAGAATTCTTTAGAATTCACACTTGGGTTGGACGTCTGAGCACTTAAAGCATTTCATGCCTCAGCTTAATCAATACTGAGCCATTAATGAATGTAGCACAGCGTCGCTGTGGCTGCCACGCTAACAGGGAAGAGTAAAAATGTGGACAGGGCTGGGAAAGAGAATGGGTGACCATGAGACCTGCTGCTAATGACTAGATGGTAACAAAAGCCATTCAGTCATCCCTTACTTCATCCACCTCCATCTGCAGAGACACATTCCAAACGGCCATTTCTCCCCTCCGTGCCATCTGACTCAGTCCGTATTGACAGTATTGTGAAGGTCGTCTTTTATGGCAAACACAAAATCGCATCCATCCATCCCTCACTCAGCTGAACACGGATATTGTGTGGCTGTTGTTGTGGTTTTTGTGCCTGTGCCTGTACACTGAGGCGTGCTGGCTACATGGATCAGGCCGGGTCTCGTCCTTCCCCTCGTTTCCCCCTCACTCGCATCAGTGATGTCACAATGCTTCTCTACCTCGCCTGTCCACTTCCATGGACGCTTCCCCCTGATTGGCTGCTTACAGGCTTTTTTTTTTTTTTTTTACGTCATCCTCCTTAACGTGCACAATGTGTCCCGTGCTCCTCAACCTCACCTCTCTCAGCTCCTGCTATGTCGGTCACACCTGCCAGCCGTGCGTGTTAAAGTCACGGGTTCGGCCGCATCCCATAATCCACCTGGGCGCACACCTCCGCCCTCTTTAAGTCAGTCCCTCTGCTCTCCACCCAGAGCGTTAGCGTCCGAGCGCTAACTCACACAGCTAAGCCCGGGCTTTCTCCACACTCTTCGCCCCGATATCCCCCTCTTCCTCCATTCCGCCCAGACTCATTCGCCCACTCACACACTCCACCTCCTTTTGACTTCAACTGATTCACTCGCTTCAGTCCTCCTTTTCATTTTCCCCCCTGTCGACTCACACCAATAAACCGCCGCTTTTCTTCTTCTAGCGTCCCCCCCCCCCCCCCCCGCGTCTCCTTGAGTCCCCCCCCCCCGTCTCCCCAGTGCCACGCAGCCCAGCCGGGGGAACTGCGGGGTGAAAAATGGCACGTCTGCTGAAATGGCGGAGGGCGCGGTGCGGAATGGGACATGGCTGAGCCGTGACTCAACATTCCACACGGGAGAGCGCCAAAAGCACCTGAACGAAAACACCGAAGCGCCAGAAAGGAAAGAAAAACACCTGTCACAGGAAGTGATGCTGAGCAGACCAACGTCTCCCGTCTGTGTACAAGGCTACCGTATCCATGGTATCGATACTGAAATAACGCTTTCTTAGGGCCTGCATAGGGATTTGGAGCTTTTGAATCCCGTCCAAGGCCTCCTCTTGAATGTGTCAGACAGTAAAGATGTTGTCCTCTGATCCTTCATCCACGTCAGTGCAAGTAGCGACGTGCAGATCTTCACCCCTCCCTTCCTCTCTGGAACTCTCGCTCTTCCAAACGCCCCCCCCCCCCCCCCCAGGCTCGCATTTCTGCCCTCTAAAAACAGCCATCTCCTCTCGTGGTCACCACGGCGACAAGCGGCACCCGAACCCCTGCTTCTCTGTGTGTGGGGGCAGTAAAGTGAGCCGATGGGGGAGAGACGAGTGAGGTGGACAGACACAGCGGCTCAGGCAGGGGCATTATCTGCGAAAATTACCCACAAGCACACGCACACACACGCACGCACACACACACACGCGCACGCACACGTCAAAGGAAGGGACTTAAAGGAGCTATAAGAGGAGCAGATGAGATGCCATTATAAATTAAAGACAGATTTAAAACCACAGGCTATTGTTGTTGGGAAAAAAAAAGAGGAATGCAAATTTTGCATAATTTAGGTAGCATGTAGCGGTAATCAATGCAGCCAGGGCACGAGACAAAAAGAACTGGATCACACCCATGAGCTCAGCCACTGCTGCTAACACACGGTCAGAACCCACGCGCTGACAGGTAGACACAAAGACAAAGACAAACTCCAGCTTCCTGCATCTCCCGCTGGGCAGCATCTGCATGATCTGCCTCAGACAGACCAGACTCCCTGGGGCCGCTGAGAGCTCCCTCATTGGCTAATTACACTTCCACCGCGAGGGGGAGGGGCAGAACAGAGCAGGGCTGAGGGAGGGGGGCAGAGCAGGGCTGAGGGGGCGGGGCGGAGCAGGGCTGAGGGGGCGGAGCAAAGCAGGGCTGAGGGGGAGGGGCGGAGCAGGGCTGAGGGGGCGGGGCGGGGCAGAGGGGGCGGGGCAGAACACACATGCACAGGATACATTCCAAGGCCATCAGAACCAAACACCCCAGCTATAGTATGGGTCTGCAACCACACAAAATTTTAAAAGCCGTGGGTGGGTAATGGAAAATATTTTAACACGCAGCGTTTCTGAAGAGACACGGGCTGAGTCTCATTATTAAGCATTAAGAACACAACGCCATTCCCTCCTTGCTATTGCCTAACCCCTTAACATGCCACACAACCACACATAAACACTCAAACAAGCTGCAGCCAAACCACAGGCCGTGTGCTGCATACGCACAGAGGCCAGCTACAGACGGCTCGGCGGACCGTGTGCACCGCGGGAAACAAGCTTCTGCACTAACGGCACAGAAACAACGCGGCTCCCCGGCTGCGGTGCCGATGAGCCGCACGGGCAGGGCCGAAACACACGGGCAGGGCCGAAACACACAGAGCAGCGCTTTATGCCAGAGAAACACAGCAGCGCGTTCTTATGGGCCTCTCACACGGTCTGAGTGTACCATAGCCCACAGCACCGCCTCTCAGTAACACACCTGTGAGGGAAAGAAGGGCCCTCTAACGCCGATGTGGAAATCACTGAGCGTTTCCCAGACATGGTGGGGGTGGGGGTGGGGGGCGGGAGGGTGGGGTGATACCAGCAGCAATCGTGCGCCCGTTAAAAGCATCGGCGTGAAACAAATCCAATAGTTATTAATGATGAGGAGGGCGATCGATTGGCCCGCGGTTAGCGCGCGATGCATCAGGGGCGACGCGGCGCGCGGCTCGGCTAACGGCCCGTCAGAAGCGCCCGGGCCGGGGGGAGGGTAAGGGACCCGGCCAGCGGAGCGGCGATCGATACGCAGCGGGTAAGGCCCATGTGACCGAGCGGCGCTGCGGCCCGACCCGCCGGCCAGGCGATGCCGCGAGCCGCTAGCCGACAGGGCCCCCTCGTCCCCCGTGAGGGACACGGGCTGCGCGGTGTGGGTGTCGGGTTCAGGATGCGGGTCTCGCAAGGCGGCTTGGTCAGCTTCCTCGGAGCGGAGGAAGGAGGGAAGGAGAGAGGGAGAGAGAAAGGGAGGGACAGGGAGAGAGAGAGAGAGAGGAAGAGGGGGAGAGAGAAAGGGAGGGAGAGAGAGGGGAAGGGAGAAGAGAGAGAGAGGGAGAGGGACAGAGAGAGAGGGAAAGGGAGAGAGAGGGAGAGAAGGAGAGAGTGAGAAGGGAGAAGAGAGAGAGAGAGAGGGAGAGAAGGAGAGAGTGAGAAGGGAGAAGAGAGAGAGAGGGAAAGGGAGAGAGAGGGAGAGGGACAGAGAGAGAGACGGAGGGAGGCCAGGGGGAAAACAGAGAGAGAGAGAGAGAGAGAGAGAGACGGCCCTTGGGCTGACTTCACCCTGTTAATGTGATTGATAGGGGACATTAGAGCCTGCGCACAGAACAGCACACTAAGCCGCCCCAAGAATAAATCAAGAAAGCAAGAAATGTCGTCATACAATTAGAAAGCTAATATGCAGGCCAGCTCTCTTAATTAAAGCACACTCGTTTAGCAGGGGGAGAAGGGCGGGGCCTGTGGGGGGGGGGGGTGGCCCCCAGTCCCTCATTTACCAGAGTGCAGCTGCTCTGTGTCCAGCGCTGATCCAGTAGCACTGTGCCTCTCATTGTGAGAACTGCACCAGCACAGTGCTGCCCCCTGCAGGGCAGAGCCACTAACCCAGGGGAAGTGCGCTCATAAAAGGAGTGAGAAACACATGCAAGTGTGTGTGTGTGTGTGTGTGTGTGAGGAAAACAAAGCATTTGATGTGTGTGTGTGTGTGTGTGTGTGGGTGTGTGTGTGTGTAAGACAAAGCATTTGATGTGTGTGTGTGTGTGTGTGAGGAAAACAAAGCATCTGATGTGTGTGTGTGTATGATTGAAGAAGACAAAGCGTTTGATGTGTGTGTGTGTGCATGTGTGTGTGTGTGTGAAAGGCAACGTGTGTGTGTGTGTGTGAGTGCCTCTCAGACCCTTTCCCGCACTGCAGCACTAGTAGGATTTCAGAGCCGTTTCTCTCACAAACTGAACCCATTGAGCTTCAGACTGGACTCTTATGTATCCGTCACCTCGTCAGTTTGTGTGCGTCGATACCCAGCCAGGGCAGAGTGCTGCAGATCAGACAGCCCGAGCCTTAAGAAGCAGACCAGACTTTAGGAAAAACACCCCCAGGGACTGACTGGTGTACGCGGACATCAGACGCGTATCAGATAAGACATCGTGTTCCAGCGTTTAAACAAGAACAGCAGCAGCGCTGTGCGGCCTGGAGAGAATAACAATGACAGCGTACACACGGCACTGCAGAGGGAGAAGCGGTGAGCTGAGGAACCCTGAGAACACCGCGCTTCCTCAGGTGAAAATGAGAAGCATCGCACCATGCGGGGGGGGGGGGGGGGGCGGGGGGGAGGGGGAGGGCGTACGGGGACGGGACGGTGCGTGCGTTCCGCAGTGTTCACAGGGAGAGCCGCTGGGACCTGCGGTCCAAACTAAACTAAGACCAGGTCAAAACCTAGTATACGGCTGGACCGGCCGACCAGTGGTGTGACTTCATTACTCGGCTGATCAATGGTGTGACTTCATCACTCACTCACTCAGTCAGTCACAGACATTCACGTTTGTTAGGGCTGGCCCCGCTGTTGCAGTCCAGCCAAAAAGTGTGTGCCCACCCCCAAGAGCTCAGGCAGCAACAGCCATGAGGGTCAACTACAGCACAGAGACTCACTGCACCAAAGGGAAGTGTTTGGAGAGCTCACCCAGGGCCTTTGTCAGAATGACTGGATCTTTGGCTGATCCTGTAAAACGATTCTAAACCTCCCCACCTCCGACTCATACTCCTGAACCGCTGACACTGAATCCATTTACACATCACATCTATCGCATGTTTCAGTGTCAGGTACGGGGGCATGCAGCCGAGCATTAACTGGAAGAGGTCGTCTTTCTCCACTTCCTTTACTGTCTGTAAGGTGTCAAAAAACATCAATACCTGATGTAGTAACTGGC
The DNA here is from genome assembly GCA_039654925.1 of Anguilla pacifica. Lineage (NCBI taxonomy): Eukaryota > Metazoa > Chordata > Actinopteri > Anguilliformes > Anguillidae > Anguilla > Anguilla pacifica. Next base: position 63,300,152 of record CM077287.1, read on the forward strand.
AATACGAAGGCGTAGCATTTAAGAATCACTGAAAGGACTCTGTATACGCATTTGGATTTTAATTCTGAATGGTGAAAACTTTCCAACAGGATATACCAGGGTCAGTGAGGCACAGCACTGAGCAGGTGTCCTCAAACCACCTCCACACACTTCACCTCTCCTCTCCTAATCCCAGCCTGGCTTCTGTCCCATAAACCTGTCCCACGCACACATCCTCCCCCCTTGGAGGAAATCGATTGGTCGCACACTGTTTTTGTTTGTCTGCGGCACAGTGACCGGCGTGGCAGACCGGTTGGTGGACTGAACATATTCACAACGGCGGGAGTGATGTCAGAGCGGGGGGGGGGCACGGTCGATGGGAACGGGAGGGGGGTCAGAGGTCACGGTGCCAGAAGCACGAAGCGGATCTTAAATCCTTCCGGCGCGAGTGGTCGCGGTTGAGGTTCCCTCTCTCTCTCTCGCTCGCCCCCGATCGCAAGCCTTCCAAACACCAGGGCCCACCGCAGGACAGGAAGACAGGAAACAGGACGCATCATAGGGCGAGCGGCCAATCGGGTGAGGCGCATTAGCCGCGCCTCCTCGCCGTCAGCTCACATGATGAAGTTTCATCTTCGGACACAAACTTTCCAGCAGGACAGAACGGGGCCCGTGAGGCACAGCACTGAGGAGGTGTCCTCAAACCACCTCCACACACCTCTCCTCTCCTCTCCTCTCCTAACCCCAGCGTCTGGCTTCCGTCCCATAAACCTGTCCCACATGCACATCCACCCCCCCCCCCCTCGAGGAAACGGAGCAAACAGCTTGTGTTTGTTTGCGGCACAGTGACCGGCGTGGCAGACCGGTCTGTGGGAGAAGGGCCTGTAGGGCAGGGTAAACGCGGCCTTCTGAAACCCGCGGGCAGGGAGGACAGCCGTTAATTACCTCCAAGCAATTAACTGCCCCGAAAGCGGCTGCCTCGTTAACATCATTTATTACCGTGTCCAATCAATCACTGCAGCAATTAAAGACAATTGATCAGTAAAAAGCCAGGGTCAGTCAGGCCAAGGGGGGTGGAGGCATGGGGGTCAGGCTTGGGGGAGGTGGTTGGACAGGTTGGTCTGACAGCCACTTTCCTTCAGACCAATTTCTGTTCCTTAGAAACAGAGTTTTCCTGCTGTTTGCAGTCTGTAATGTCCTCTACGCTGGACTCTTTCCACTCCCAATGAGACTACAGAACGCCAGGCTCGGCAGGCTCACTGAAACACGGAAGAGGAAAGAGAAGCGTCAGCGGTGAACTCGGCGCCCCAGGCCGAGCGGCGTCTGACCTGCGCACCTCACGCTCGCGCAGCTCCGCGAATCTAAGGCGAGCGTGAAGACGGAGAGCGGCGCCGGCGCTCGCTCCGCTCGGACTCAGCGGCAGAAACGACGCCTGTGAGCGGCGCGCGCGGCTCCTCATCCTCCAGAGCTCATCATCCAGGAGAGGAGCTCACTCCCCCTCCTCCAGTCACATCGCACGCGTGATGCCAGCCGCTGGATTACCGGGGGAAAGGGGCCTCGTTTAAAAGCGGTGTGCAAAGTGCTACTAATACAAAACGCACCCGCAGCGACAGGTTTCAGGGTATGAACAAAACAACACTGCAATACCGTAACCACAGCTGTTGGTTTGTTTTCTGCGCTAACGCTACCAGAAGCCAGCGAGGCCCCCGGCGGCCTGATGCTAAGACACACACGCAGAGGATGAAATGGTTATGGAGCTCCTGCGGAGCCCGGAGAACTGTGTCTGTCCCTTAATTCCCACCTACGGAAACGGCAGAACGGAACAGAGACGAAAGCTGCCCTGGATTCTGACTGACAAACACGAGGGGGGGGGGGGTGGGGGGGGTGGGAATGAAAAACAGCGAATCAATTCTCAGAGAAAACACATTTATACCGCCCCCCCCCCACCCCCACCCCCCACCCGACAGTTGCCAAGGAAACCCTGCGTGTCTTTTGTCCCCGTCCGCATTCCACGCAGAAACAGATATGATCAACCGGACGCCGTGGCAACCAGACGGAATGGCGTCAGGGCGTGTCATCTGTGCCTTGCCCCACCGCGGCTGCTGAACCGACCGCAGCTGGGCTGGGGAGGAGCTGGGGAGGGTCACACAGCGGCACACGGGTCACATGCTGAAGGACCGGTGAGGAGGAGGAGGGGTTTAAGAACAAAGGCGCTACCGTACAGCACAGTTTCCCCAGACGTGCTGCGCAGCGACACTCGCTCCTGATTAAGGGAGCCATTCCGGCTCTGCGACTGCCTCCAGCCGGCTCACACGCGGCTGGCTCCTGACCGGACCTCACGCCACGCTGGGAGGCTGGGTTTGGGCAGGTTATGAGCGCGAGCAGGTCCGGGCTGAGGAAGGGCCGCTTCTGAGCGGAGAGGCAGCGGGAGGGAGGAAGTAGGTCACGGCGGATGAGACCGGGGAGGCGTGTCATCGATCTGCCGGCGGCGTCCATTTTCACGGTGAGGCCGCTTCCTTAAGCAGAGCGCTGAAACGTCACATCCAGGCCTTCGGTTTTTTTGGGATTTTTAAAGAGGCAGGAAGGTGACAGGCTGCAGGGGGTGCTACAGGAGAGCTAGCGCCTGCGGGGTGCTACAGGAGAGCTAGCGCCTGCGGGGTGCTACAGGAGAGCTAGCGCCTGCGGGGTGCTACAGGAGAGCTAGCGCCCGCTGCGTGTGCCACACCCGCCGGCCCGGGGACAGACCGGTTCCGGTCCGTCCCGCCGATGAGTTTACAGCAGGGGGAACAGCCCGCCCCCGTTCCCAAACACCAACCCCCCCAGAGCTCCGCTAAACCCGCTGCAGTGAAAATGACACACTCCTCACCCCCAGGGGCGAGACGTCTCCCTATCCCCAACACCTTAAAAGCCCACAGCGCGTTTAACGCACTGCGTATTCCAGACACCACACTTCTATTCTCCACGTAACTAAGACAAATGGTTTTGCAGATAAAAGATCTTTTCTACATTCACACAGACTCTGGTGCTGAATGAAGGTCATTCCATTCGAGACGCTTGTCAATTGTAGGGCTTGAAACAAAAAAAAGAACACTGCAACTTGTAGCTAACATAACACCGCCCTTAACAAAAGGCATCCAGTGACCACCATTCTGCAACACCGGAACAGCATTTCACAACTAAAACAAAAGGCATAAACAATCCCCGCTTCTCCTCCTCATTCACAACGGCGGGGGTGATGTCAGAGCGGGGGGGGGGGGCCGCGATCGATGTGAACGGGAGGAGGGTCAGAGGTCACGGTGCTGCACAGGCCTGTCTCCAGCACGGAGGCTCCACAGACACGGAGCGGATCTCAAATCCTTCCAGCTCCCTCTCTCTCGCCCGCTCGCTCGCCCCGATCGCAAGCCTTTCCGGACGCCAGCGCCCACCGCGGGACAGAGGTCAGGAAGCAGGAACGCGTCACGGGGAGAGCGGCCAATCGGGCGAGGCGCATTAGCCACGCCTCCCCCCTGTCAGCTCACACATGCGGAGAATGAAACAGTGCCTAGCGATGATGTCATTGCTGAAAGGCAATAGGCAGCGAGCATGTGGGGACCACATTTGAGCTGGGACAACAGAGCCCCATTCACTGCAGCGCCTGCCCCCCCCCCCCCCCCATCCAGGACACACCACTTCAAACACACCCGGCACTTCCTTTATGGCTCCCGTCTTCAAAGGGAAAAAGGAGAGCAGGCCTGCTTTGCAGAAAAGGGTTTCGGTTAAAGTCTTAACCTGGACTGTGTGATCTCTTTAAGGGGGGGGGGGGCAGTCGATGAGCAGCCCGGGGCCGTGAATAACGCTCTGCTCTGTCTCCAGCCCCCGTGCTCCAAATGCGCAGCGATGCCGAGCAGAAGGATGTCATTCTTCATACGCACGTAGCGGTTATCTGGACTCCGTCCAGCAGGGGTCACCGAGGGGGGCGGAATGAGCTGGCAATAACACAACGTATATTTTTAAAAAGCGTAATTAGCTATATTTGTACAGTGTGAATTGACTCACGCCGTACAAATATAGGTGCAACATGTTTTTCCCGCCTACACGTTGTAGACCTTTCCCTTTCAGAAAAGAGAACCAGTCCACTAATATTATGAATATGTGTTCACTTTGTCAGGTCCACTGTGCCTCTGAGAGTCTTGGAATGCTTTACTGTTCAATCGGCAGGGGTACATTTTAAGAGCTTACACAGCAGCCGAAAACTGGTCACCGCTAATTCCACGATAAAGGCTGGCCCAGAGGCCCAGAGCAGACACCCTCACCTACACGCATTAAAGCTTACAGCCGCACAGCCTGCGAACGACTCAATTACTGACACACAGGCGAATACAAACAAAACGCAGCCAAAACTACTAGCCAAACAAACCCTGATCTTTTTATGAGTCTTAGACACATATTTAATGTTACATTTGTATTATATTTATTTGAGATTAAGAGACACATTATCCTCATGCCTGGGAAACCAAAAAGCCCCAAAAAGGCTTGGTCATTCCGGGCAAACCTGACCTGACCCGAGGAACAGCAGATAAGATCGCTCCTGGAAAACATGAGCACACACTGAATGTGCGGAAGAGAGCAAAAACAAGCTTGGGTTACAGAAGCCAGAGCGCCAGATATATCCAATTACCAGACTGCGTTAGCATTTGTACCTACGCTAAGTGCATTTCATACAGGGCTAATGAAATTGGGGGATGCCAAAGAAGGATTTAGAAACTGCATGAAGGAGGGCTGGGAGGTGGTGGTGGTGGTAGGTGGGTGGGGTGGGGTGGGGGGTAGTTGGGGTACAGATGAGGGAAATAATGCCAACAATCATAATAATCCCTTGGCAGGCAAGCACACAGCTTCACATCGTTTTAAGGACATGAATTTTAAGGACGTGAATTCAAAAGCCTTAAAAAAGCTGGAAAGCAATCCATGCTATTACAAAAGACAAATCAGTCAAATTAATAGATCATTTCAGCTACGGCCAATGCGCGATTTAGCCACATTGCAGATCTGTAATCCTGCATTGCTCATGTGAACATCAAAAGGCAATAAAACCATGACTTTTGAATAGGTGTCATCCTCAGAGTTTTGTCCACATCCACTCCGGCGACTCCCTGCTGCTCAGCTCTCCAGTTTCCGTGGCCCAAAAAAACAAAGCCCAGCCCTCATCTCCAGGTTGGGCGACTCTAAATATAGAGGACAAAGCTATTTGGGGAAAACAGGCCAAGCAGAGCACGGAAAAAAAAAAATGTGCTTGAAAAAAAAAAAGAGTCCCAAAACAGCAGAAAGTAGGTATAATTGTTTGCTTTTCCTTCCTGCCCTCCATTCCAGGAGCAGAGAGAGCGGACTGCAAACTGCTAAAGTAAACCATCAGAAAACAACCAAGTCATCTGGCAAAATATTTACTCCTTTCTCAATCCGGTTAAATCACTGAAAAGCAAGCATTGCCCAAGTCCACTGCATAACCGCTCCAGCCTGGCATTAATATTGGACTTTGTCAAAAAAAAAAAAGCGTAACAAGCAAACAGACGGCGATCACACACGCACATCTCCTGACGCAGTTTCTCTAACTCAATAACGCGGCCGTGCTGGAGGACCAGGGTTCTGCAGCCTCATCGCTGGGCCCAAGTCTAACGAGTGCCTCAGTGCTGCTGGAGCCCGTCTCTTTATCAGAACCGGTGCCGGTGCCAGAACACCGCGGCGGAAGAGCCGCCTGCCCGCCCGCCCGCCTGCCTGCCCACCCGCCCACCCACCCGCCTGCCCGCCGGTCCACCGGACCGGCATAGTGGCCTGTATCTGGGCCTGTATCTGGGCCGAGCCTGGGCCTGTACCTGGGCCGAGCCTGGCTCTCCCTGCAGCAGAACGCCACTCACGCAGCCTCGTTGAGGCTGGCACCTCCAGCGCTGAAAAGATCAGGCCCCCCCGGACCACCTCAGCCACAGCCTCAGGCTCAATAACTCAGGGGCTGGAGCAGAGTTTGAGGCCCTTCTTATGTCATTACCATTTACATGCTCTGGTGCGCACTTCCCAAAGAACACAGGGACCTCCTCAGAGAGGAAAAGGTTGTTAGGTAAGACGCACAGAAAGGTTTTTAGACCCTTTAAACTGTGCTTTGGCTTATGCGCTTACAGCAGGAGGACGGGCTCTCACTTACGGACAGAAATACAGTCATAAAGCCCCAGGCTGCAGACATGTTAAACAGGCCGAGGTCTGGGTTTATGGCTTCATGCTTTATATATTTTATAGCTCCTTAACCGCAGGGCCCCCGAAGCGTTCTGGACCTTTCCGTGATGGGGTGTCTCACATGGTTGGGCGGAGCCTTCCTGGGACGCCGCGGCGATATCGTTTCGTATTTTCGTGCCGTCACGGCTTCACGCGTTGTACACACTGAGGCGAGGGTGCTGTCAATCACAGCGCCCCCCCGCGCCGTCCCCCCCCGCCCCACGCCGTCCCCCCCGCCCCGCGGAAATCCCCCGAGGGCGACGGAGCGCCGCAGAAAACAAAGCGCTTCTCTCCATGCCTCTCTCTCACACTCTCACATACTCTCTCTCTCCATCTATCTCTCTCACACTCACACACTCTCTCCCTCACACTCTCCCTCTCTCTCCATCTCTCTCTCCATCTCTCTCTCTCCATCTCTCTCTCTCTCTCACACTCTCACTCTCTCCATCTCTCTCTCTCACACTCACACACTCTCTCTCTCCATCTCTCTCTCTCACACTCACACACTCTCTCTCTCTCTCTCCATCTCTCTCTCCCTCTCTCTCCATCTCTCACACTCTCACTCTGTCCATCTCTCTCTCCATCTCTCTCTCTCTCACACTCACACACTCCCTCTCTCCATCTCTCGCTCTCACACTCACACACTCTCTCTCTCCATCTCTCTCTCTCACACTCACACACTCTCTCTCTCTCTCTCTCCATCTCTCTCTCCCTCTCTCTCTCTCTCTCCCTCTCTCTCTCTCTCTCTCTCTCTCTCTCTCTCTCCATCTCTCTCTCTCTCTCACACTCACACACTCCCTCTCTGTCCATGTCTCTCTCCATCTCTCTCACACACTGACGCACACTCTCTCTCCATCTCTTTCTCTCTCCCCGCTTCCAGCTGTACATCCACCCTCCTCTCGGTCCCACACAAACGGAAAGCGTCAAGCCCAGTCCTTCCGGTACCTTCTCCAAAATGACGCGACGGTTTAATGCGATGGAGTTTGGCAGCATGCATGTGCACGTGCGCGTGCTACGTGCACGCTCGCCGGTCACGTGCGCCCGCTCCTGGCCGCACCACCCAATCTCTCCCTGTAAGAGCGAGAGCCTCCTGGACTTAATTGCCTCCTCCTTCCTTTTCGGAGGCAGCTGTGCTCTTCAGCCGAAGGAACGGGGCGGACAAAAGGCCTGGTGCTGAATGGGCTGGCACTGCATTCATCTGGCCTTTCAGACGCGTCCGGAACACTGTGCCAGAAACAGAGGCCTCCGCACGCACCCGGGGGGGGGGGGGGGGGCAGGCGCCTCATTTACAAGCGCTTGACCTTTCCAGCTCCCGGGCTGAGCCGCACCGCAGAAAAGCACAAATTTGCAAAAGAAAAAGAGGGGATGGAAATTCGCCGGTGAATTCGGAGGGAGGCGGCAGCAGCGCCTCTTCTCGCTGATTAGGAGCCGCTTCAAAAGGCAAAGCCGCCCGTCCCCTGTGACCGTCTGGATGCATTTTAATGATGAGGCAAAAAAAATATCTATTCCAGGACGGGACAATAGCATTGGCCCCTTAGAGTCTGCGCCCGTTCATGCAAAGACTTTCATTTTTATAATGTGCAAATGCAAATCGCATGCAAATTTCACGATATGGTAATGACTGCGTACGAACCTCGTCCCACATCGCTCTCCAGCTACAGAGAGGAGTTCTACACTTCAGGAACAGGAAAATATTTGAACTTCAATTTCCCTAAACGGGCTTTAAAAATGCTTGTTCTCAAAATTCTGAAACAAATATGCCAGTTCTCCCCCAGCACCCTGCATCTTGTTCCACAGAGTCCTGACAGACAGACAGACAGACAGACAGACAGACAGGCAGGCAGGCAGGCAGGCATAGACAGACCCTCTCTCCTGAGGGTAGTCTCGCAGAAGGAGGCCCACAGCAGCGCGTTTACTGCCTGCTCTGCCCCACGTTCCCCATTGGCTCCCACTGGAAGAAACCGCATCACAAGCCTCGGTGGGAGGGGCCTGTCGCTCACGACAACCGCCCGCAGGGCTGGACCGCACCGTCCTAACCGATGCTCGCGGTGCGTGTACAGGGGCCCTGTCCGGGCCTGTCGGCACACCTGCGCCCCCCCAGGGGAAGTCAGAGGCGCTGGAGTTCGGGGAATGCGTCTGACATCGCCGTGCACCTCCAGGGCCCGGGCCGTTGGGAGCAGGACGAAGGCGAGCGCCCCCTGCTGGAGACTCCCCTCCACTACAGGCGACCTCTGCCTTCGATTCCCCTCCGCGACTTCCCTGCGCCATCGTCAAATCAAGCTGCCCGCTCTCAAATGAACAAGTCTGCAGCAGGAACTCACGTAGTCCAAACCTCTGAGCCGAACCTTTCATCCGACAGCTTCTCGCGAGACAACGAGGTTTGGGCTGGGCTGCGACTTTAAGCCTTGAAATGTGTCAAAGCCTGCTCAACTCCCACACGCGCTAACCTAAAAAAAGACTTTCTCAGGGAAACAAATCCATCAGTGAGAGACGAAGGCCAGAGAGCCTGCGCAGACCAGCAGAGGAAGGCTCCTCAAATAAAGCACTCGGGTCCCAGAGGACGCAGCGGTCCCAGAGAGGAAGGTTCCTCTTAGTCACGCGCGCATTACTGAGAGGTTATACAGCTTTCACACAGCATAAGCAGTTTCAGCATCACGGCTAATCAGAGGCACTACATTTCAAAACTCATTGTGGCTTTTTCACACCTTTTTAACATAAAAGGGTCCATTTTCTTTCCACTCTACAACAGGCTCCAGTACCATAGGCTGTAAAAGTGGCTTATATAAGAGGGCAGCATTGTGTTTTGTCGGGGTGGGGTAAGTATCGCAGAGAACAGAGACTGGATAATGCCTTTCTATACTCCCAGGGAAAATCATCCTGTTCTTTATCACATCATCATCATTATTCACGTGCTAATGATGGAAACCCATTCACTGCAGTCAACAGCCATGCTACCACTATGCTACCATTTATTTATGCTTTAGATATGTAAGGATTATTACTGTACATTTGGCCATGTATTGACATGGGTAATCCCTCTGTTGCAGGGGTGTTAAAGTGTTAATAATCAAGGACTGCTGGACCAATAACATTCGCAATGGTCCAGAAGAGCTCTGGTCAGTGTTTCCACACATTCCCGAACCCAGGAACCACAGCAGCTTTAGCCGCCAACCCAGAAGCAACGCTGCCATCTAGTGGCAAAGAGAGAGACCGGCGAACACTCACTCCCAAACATTAGTGGGAAGCAGAGTAATCATTCCAATTAAATAAATTACTCTATAGGAGAGCAGCACGCAACCTTATTGAATAATTAAGACTAATTATCTCCAAATTATAGTGACTGCTGCGGAAGCATGTGGGAGGTGTTTCATAAGATAGGAGACGGCTTGCCACCTGGGTATAGTGCTTAAGAGAGGAGGAGGATTCAGCACTGAAAACTGCGCATGCTAACTGTGCGTGATCGCTCTGTTTAACAGCACACATGTCCAGCGCTCTAAACGCACAAATGTGCGCTTTCTGCACTGTGATTCGGCAGTGTGGTATAATGGCTAAGGAGTTGGTCTTGTAACCTAAAGGTCGCAGGTTCGATTCCCCGGTAGGACGCTGCCGTTGAACCCTTGAGCAAGGTAACCTGCATTGCTCCAGTACATATCCAGCTGTATAAATGGATACAATGTAAGTCGCTCTGGATAAGAGCGTCTGCTAAAATGCTTGTAATGTAATAATTCCATCGGCCTCTGTAATCCTCTCGGCTGTCCCCCTATCCAAATAAAGTGAACAAACAATTTAAGGAGGGCTCTCCTTTTTAAAATAAACAAGAACCATTAGCGTGCCTGTCTGCTCAGAACAGTAACAGACTTATAATAGTACATCTGTATATGCATGTAAGTACCAAGGCAAGCCCTGAGCTGCAGTACCACCGATGTACAGCAGGTGGAGCTGTCGTACAACAATACATTTTGATGATCATGGCACAGCCTAATGCTCTTCAAGAGTCGGTGAGTCACAGTGGTGGCAGTCAGACACCTCCTGCTCCAGTTAGCTCGCCCGTGCTGGGGCGTCTGGTTAAATCCGCTCCGGCCTCAGCTCGTAAAGCGCAGGGGAAGTCGCGGTGGGGCACACAAAGCGCGCTGCTCTGCAGAATCGCCGTCTCCGCAGGCCAGACACCGTCATTTTTCTCATCCGTAATTACCGCACATCGCACTCCAAACTCAGACCTGCGCTTGCGTACCTGGAGTTCTTTTCCACAGCACTTCTCCCATATCAGAGACAGGTTTGTTTGATAGTTTGGATTTTTACTGAAATGTAGGCGTTACACTTGCACTGACTTTCCAGGCTCTTTTCATGAACTTTAATTGATGGGGTCTCACGTGAACAAAAGTCATTTATGCAATTGCCTTTCCCTGTACACTCCTAAATTGGACAGCCTGCCTGTGTGCACAAGTGTTAACAAAAGCGAGCAGCAGAGTGATGACAAATCCAGATGAGTAGTGGCAACGGACTGAGCCCAGCTGGAATAAGCACTAGCGTACGACGTGAGCCCCCCCCCTCCGCCCCCGCCCCCGCCCCCGCCCCCCCCCCCCCCAGCACCAGCGCTGGGACCCGCTGGAGCAGATCATTATGACTGCGTCAGTATTAAAGACGCTGCGGCACAGCGAGTTCGCCCCCACAGGAAGCCGAACGCAGGAAACGGTTTTAGCGTCTCCGAGCGCTTTCCCAGAACCGCTGTCCCAGCTGTGGAATTCGTGTGCGGCACCGCGGGGGGGCTGGGCGGGGCTCGCGCAAGAGGACGCGCTGCTCCGCGTCAGCGGTACGTCCACGCGTGCGGGCGGGCGGGGAGGCGTGCGGGCGTGCGGGCGGGGATATTTAAGATGGCCGTGGAGCCGTCCCTGTGACCCGTGGAGTTGTGCGTCTCTATACTCCAGAAACAGACGCTGTTGTGCCCCTGCAGAGACGCGCGTGTGTGTGCATGCGCCGGCACGCATCCACCGCGTGATGCGATGTGTGCCTGTGGAGTGTGTGTGTGTGTGTGTGTGTGTTACACCTGTCTGCCACATTGCGTAAGTGCTCACTGTGTACTGTTCCAGTGCAGCTGCAGCGCTGCAGCGCATGCATGCACAGACTCACCAGGCCTGCGGTGAGCGAGGGGGCTGATTGGCCGAGGGACTGGTTCCTCATGCGCACCATGTTGTTGGGCTCCCCGGGCTGCTGCCAGGCCAGCTGGCTGACCCCGCCGTGCATGCTGCTGGACAGGGGCAGGAGCTGCTTCCCTGGGGAGAGGAGCACGGAGCCAGGGTCAGCTGTGACCCCTCAGTCTCTCTCTCTCACACGCACGCACGCACGCACGCACACACACACACACACACACACACACACACACGCGCACGCACGCACGCACGCACACACACACACACACTCACACACACACACACACACACACACACACACACTCACACGCACGCACACACACGCACACACACACGCACGCACGCACGCACACACACACACACACACACACGCGCACACACACACTCACACTCACACTCACACTCACACTCACACACAAACATATGTACACAAAAACCCCCATGCGCAGGTAAGCATGTGCTCGCACACACGCGCACGCACAAATGCATATACACAAAAAAAATCCCACACACACATAAGCATGCACTCGCACGCATGCATAAATACAGTTACACAAAAACCCCCACACGCATGCATGCACACACACGCAGACACACACACACACACACACACACACACACACTCGCACGTATGCACGCACGCTCACAGGGAGCACGCACGAGGAGCGCACAAAGCCTGATCATTTCACGGCTAACGCAAACGCGTACGATCAGCACAGCAGCCATAAGCTGGTAGGGCAGGGCCGGTGCATTGAGAAGCTGTCAGGAACAGGTGACCCATCCACAGGCGGAGCAGGAGGACTGGCCAGCGGCAGGCGCCAGGGTGAAAGGGCGAGCCCGTGGGGCTGCCCCAAACACGGGGCACCAGCAGCTCCAAGCGCTCGTGTGGAAACGCTGTGGACGCGTCCATTAGCCGAAGCCCTCTATGAAAGATCCAGCCTGGCGTTAGCAGGAGGGCCAGTGGCGGAGGCTGATGATGATGATGATGATGATGATGATGCTGAGGCGGTGCTTTAGGGGGAGTGTTACAGCACAGCCCCCCCCCACCCCCGGCTGTGATTTACCACTGAGGGCTGAGGGAGGCAGAATGCTCACGGGCCCGGGGGGGGGGGGGGGGGGTATTTCAGCTATGAGGCTTCCTTCAGCACAGGAAGTGGAGCCAGGTGACAGACAGCACATGTGGTACACACAGCTCAGCTCAGTACAGCACAGCTCAGCACAGCACAGCATCACATCACAGCACTGCTCAGCACAACACAGAACACAGCTCAGCTCAGTACAGCACACAGCACAGCACTGCTCAGCACAGCACAGCACAGCACTGCTCAGCACAACACAGAACACAGCTCAGCTCAGCTCAGCACAGCTCAGCACAGCACAGCTCAGCACAGCACTGCTCAGCTCAGCACAGCTCAGCTGTTCACTGTATGGGGGTACATTCGTTTGAGCAGGGGACAATGTGCCTGTTGATTTTCTAGCGTGCATGCTGCTCGAGTATGTGTGCATTTGCATGCGTGCGCATGTGCAAGCGGGAGATCTGTGTACGTGCAAGCATGGGTGAGAGTAGCCATGCATGCGCGTGTGTGTGTGCATGTGTGTGTGTGTGTGTGTGTGTGTGAGTGTGTGTGTGTGAGTGTGTGTGTGTGAGTGTGTGTGTAACGGCGCTCACCGGTCAGTCCACAGGCCATGCTGCTGCGGCGTGCGCGTGTGTCATCCTGGCTCAGCTGCCGGTGCAGTTTGGTCTTCCCGGCCGAGGGGGACAGGTCCGGGTTACTCAGCTTCCGGAAGAGCAGGGGAGGGGGCGCCGCAAACTCCTTCTGCGGGGGGGGGAGAGAGAGAGAGAGAGAGAGAGCAGAGAGAGAGAGAGAGAGAGGCGTCACGCACACGCTACACGCACCGCCGGCGCACAGCAAGCCTGGCGTTTCCGCAGCGACGCCGTGACGAGCGGCCCAGAACAGAACCCCCCCCACCCCCCCAGCCCGGGTGAAACAGAACAGCAGCCAAGAAAGTAGTGGGCTCTTCCTGGGGATCCAGGGCAGTTAAGCCAAACCTGGCCTTTAGGGCTACTGTGATAGGCCAGGGTGCCCAGCCAGTCAGATCTGCAACCAGTGCCAACCCAGCACAGACACACACATTCAGACAGAGAGAGAGACCGAGAGAGACACAGACAAATACACATGCATGTGTGCACACGCACGCACATACAGACACACACAGACAGACAGGGAGAGAAAAAAGGAGAGACAGAGAGAGGCACACAGGTACACACAAACAAAAACAAAGCCTGTGTGTGCGCGCACGCACACTGGCATATCCCCTTTATCCTCTACCCTGTGTTAGCAGTCCACACAACACACACACACACACACACACACACACACACAGGGCAATGGCTCCAACACTCACTGTCACGCACTTAACTCCTGATCTGGACAATCCTAGCTAAAGCCAAAAGCCTTTATAGACAGGACGCTAATGCTCTCCCTGCTGAGTGGAAATGGGGAAATTATAATTAAGAGCCTTATCCTCCAGCCTTCCCCAGCCCTCTAATTGCTTTATAAGTAAAATCATCAGACGCATGCCAATTAGCCACTGAGAGGTCCTTCCAGGTCCCAGCGCACAAGTGAATGGAGCACAGCCCCACAGAAGAAGCACAACCCAACAGGAGCACAGCCCCACAGAAGAAGCACAGCCCAACAGGAGCAGAGCCCAACAGAAGAAGCACAGTCCAATAGGAGCACAGCCCCACAGAAGCACAGCTTCACAGAACCACAGCCCAATTGAAGCACAGCCCCACAGAACCATAGCTGCACAGAAAGGATAGCAGCAGGTCTGTACTGACAGGACTTGCAAAGATAAACCCTCACACGATCAGCACATTAATAAAGATGCCCTCAGAAGCACATGTTTACTTTTCCAACAGTTGCAAGGATGTGTCCTTCAGGACTGCCTTCATTGTAACTGCTGCGGAAGGCCACTGCTGCAGTAAGCTTTTACAGACCCGATTCTAAGAGTGCGTAAAACACAACAGCGGTGCATTCATCAATCCCTGACACATCCAGGTTAATCATTTATTATTCCTCCTCTACATTTACCAACGGCGTTTCACGCCCACCATAACGCACTGTCACAAACCATGTTTTTAATAGGCACATTCATTACACGCCATAAAATATACAGGGCCGCTTGCTGACGGAAGCAGAAACGAGGGGTGGGGGGGGGTGGGGGGCACATCTCAAACACAGCAGCGGCATAAATGAAGCCGGGGCGCAGGAATCCATCACAGTCACAGCCACAGCCGCCGCCGCGGCCTTCCGTTAGCATACGCTCTGCATACTCAAACCGCACGGGCAGCACAAAGCCTGCGTCCGCAGCTCCTCCTAAATCACTCACGCGGGATTAAGTAAAAGAAGGTCCCCTCCCTCCCTCCCTCCCTCTCTCTCCCGGCCCCCCTGCGCAGAGGGGCGCTATTTACACAGCGCTCGTCCCGTGCACGTCCCCAATCCATCACGCCTGTCCGGGCGGCCGCCGAAGAACCAGCACGCCCCCGCCCCCGGGGGACCCGGGCCCAGACTGATTTATGCCCCCGTACATACCGCTTACACAGGGGAACCTGCCCCGGCTGGCCTCCCCCCTGCACCCGCCCGTCATCGCCCCGGGCCCCACCCCAGCCCCAGCCCCCACCCAACTCCCAGGCCCCACCCCCGACCCAGGCCTAGGCCCCTCCCCTGCTCCCAGGCCCCTCCCCCACCCCAGGTCCCTCCCCCACCCTGCTCCCAGGTACGGCACAGTAACGAGCGGGCTGGGGCTCACGCCTGGCGCGGCGCGCTGCACGCGTGTTTGCTCAGTACACACGGGGCCGCGGGGCTACTGTCTGTTTGCTCAGGCCAGGTGAGCTCAACGCAGCCACTCCAAAGTCCACAGGCCGGGATCGACCTCAGAGGAGCCGTGTGTGAACGGGGCTTTGTGACCTGCACCAGCGCCTGATAATGAGACGTTTGGGGTGGGGCGGGGCGGGGGGGGGCGGGGGAGCAGCTGGACCAGCTTTGAAGTCCGTTCTGGCTTCCCCTCTCTCACACCGGAGACAGAGATGCTGGGAAAGTCACCAGGCTGCCCTTCAGGGAGAGCTGAGGTGCTCTGCGCCCCCACCCCCACCCCTTCTCCATTCACCCCCACGGCATCGCTGCTGACCGAACGCCCAGGCCCACAGGCGGCCCTCACACTGACAGCCTGTGAGTCCCGCACACCAGGCTGTACCCCACCACGCCCATCCACTGTCTCTCTCTCTCTCTCTCTCTCTCTCTCTCTCACCGCGGGCTGCCACTGGAGTCACACAGAGAGGAAAAAACCAGGGCTTCCTGTGCGAATGTGAGAGGCCATCCATCTCTCAGTGGGTTGCTGGGATAGAGAGTCTCTGACCGGCCCCAGCCTCTCCCTCGGGCCGTAAGGGGGGGCTGATGACTTCCCAATGTGTCCGGTTGGGGGAGGCCGGGGGAGGGGGAGGGGGAGGGGGGCGCTCTGTGACAGGTGTGCGGTGAGGACATCGTGCGTGAGAAGGAGCTCCAGCAGCACAGGGGCTCTGTGTGCAGGCCAGGCTGGGTCACATGACCACGCCGGCGAGCCATTGGAGCCCTCCAGCACATCCTGCCTCTCACACACACACAGCTGCATCGGGGCTCTCCACTGGGGACGTACAGGACACCGCCCTCCTCACAGCCCACACACACAAATCACTCCAGAGTGTGTGTGTGAGTGTGTGTGTGTGACAGTGTGCGTGTGAGAGAGTGCGTGTGTGTGTGTGTGTGCCTGTGTGTGTGTGTGCGTGTGTGTATGTGAGTGTGCGTGAGTGTGTGTGTGAGTGTGCATGTCTGTGTGTGCGTGTGCGTGTGGTGGACTCAGAGAGCACATTTAATTTAGTGTGCGTTCACAGTCTGCTGGAGACGTATTCCAGATGTGCTGGAGGTGTAAGAGCAGCAGGAGCAGCGTTTGTTCATCACCAGGGCGGGGCTGAGTCCAGCTCACGGTGGGAGGGGCCCAGTGTCTTTCCAGTCTGGCGAGGCGGGCACCCCAACACACCGCGGCAACACAGAATGGACCCACAGTGAGTGGGGTTGCCAGGGTAACCGCATCATCACGTCCCCCTGTGGTTCAGAAGGCTCCGGCCTGCAGCCCAGGCAGAGAGCGTCTTTAGGAGACGGCTGCACACAGGCACGCGGTCCCAAGCAGAACAGCACAGGAAGGCTGCGTCCACAGCGCTGCGTATTCACACTGCGTGCAGGAGCCCACGCAGCATGACACCCAGGGAAAACCAGCCTTCAGCAGGCTGGCTACTTTGCTCCTAATTCAATTATAACTGTTCTGGCAAACTGCCTGATCAGCTGAGCACAAGTGCATTCACACAGTCTGCCGGCTAAGGCACATTACCCTAGCTCTGTGGGCTAATAACATTATTTGGATTAACAAGCCAGCTTACGGAAAGCTCTGTGAGTCACGAAACATACGTCCTATTACCCATTACTCAAAAGAATGTTGAAATGAAAACCTGTTTCTTCATTTCAACTACAATATCTGGGCAATTCACTACACTTGTAAACCACCTCGTGGTGTCCCTGGCAGCGACACTGGCCATTGTTGTTTTTAACGGAAATGAGCACAGGCAAAGATTTATGGGACGTGCCACATGCCTAAGTGCACATCTGATGTTGTCTTCGTAGCGCTCTGATTTAAGGCAGCTCTGTTGGCAGCGTCCTGCGCTGCACGCAAAACCTGAACAGGCTCTTCCACTTCCTGCCCAGAAAACGCAGCCTCGTAAATCAGCGCTTCCCTGAAACGGAACGCCGCCATTTTGTCTGGCTGGCCCTGGGGACGGAGGAGACACGCGTGAGTGACACGGGGGGGGGGGGGGGGGGGGGGGTGCCTAATCTCCGGAGAGCGCACGGAGGCTGTCGCCAGGGAGACGGTGATGTAATCCAGGGGCTTAGAGCTCCCCCAACCCGGCTCCCGCCTCTGGGCAGAAACAGAGAGCTGAAGCAGCCCGGGTTATTCACTGCAGGTCTCATCCCCTGTTATTACACCTCTCTCCTCCTCGCTGGGGTCGCCCCGTCCGCAGGCGGCTCGCTGCGTTTGGGGGAGACGCAGCGGAGACTCGCGCTGCCGCTGACCGAGTCTCCCTCTGGGGGGCGACCGTGCGGCCGACTGCACCCCCCCCCACCCCGCGCACCGGAGGCTGCGTCACTGCACCTCACCCCCACCCTGCGCACCAAAGGCTGCGTCACTGCATCAAACCCGCAGCGCAGCCACGGCTAGGAGAGCGTGTGTGTGTCTGTGAGTGTGTCTGTGAGTGTGTCTGTGTGTGTGTCTGTGAGCGTGTCTGTGAGCGTGTCTGTGTGTGTGTCTGTGAGTGAGTCTGTGAGTGTGTCTGTGAGTGTGTGTGTGTCTGTGAGTGTGTCTGTGAGTGTGAGTGTGTCTGTGAGTGAGTGAGCGTGCGCGTTTGTGCATGTCTGTATGTGTGTGTGTGTGTCTGTAAGTGTGTCTGTGAGCGTGTCTGTGAGTGTGAGTGAGTCTGTGAGTGTGTCTGTGAGTGTGTCTGTGTGTGTGTCTGTAAGTGAGTCTGTGAGTGAGTGAGCGTGCGTGCGTTTGTGCATGTCTGTATGTGTGTGTGTGTCTGTAAGTGTGTCTGTGAGTGAGTGAGCGTGCGTGCGTTTGTGCATATTCGTTTCAGTACCCATAAAACAAGACAGGCGATCGTGTCTGTACAAAGAGGGGTGTTTCACTCTCTCCCAGTGTGACTGTACGTCTGATAACAGGGGGATTACACAGAAATCGGGCAGAAATCCGGACAGCCCCCAGATGATAATCCCACTGGGCAGTAAAGACCCAGAGAGCCATACTAAGGCCCCCGCACTGCAGCACCTCTGGAAATCCCCCACATATGGGCGAGCATCTTGACCGGCCAGATCTGCGTGGATTAGGCAAACAGAGCAATAAATAAGCTCGCTGAAACCCCCCATATCCACAGGCAGCGCTGGAAAGAGCACAGTCTGGCTCTTATTAACATCACTGCGCTGACTCTGGCTCACAGACCACAATCCCTGCTGGATCGTTCAGAGCTGGGACGTGACCAGAGTTTCTTCCTCACAAAACGCCCTCCCTGTTCTCTGTCTGTTTCAGCTGTTCCCCTCTAGCACCTGGGACAGGCCCCATTTACATAAATCCATTCTGCCGTTAAAGACAGCTTTAGATGGGCACTGCACGCTCTCTGAGACATCCCCCAGCCCAACACCAGCTCTGCTGCAATCTGCAGACTTCCCACAGAGGAAGGGCTGTCCTTGTGAGCGGTGCACATGTGGATAAGCCAGCGCTTCCCTCCGCACTGTTCTGAGCCGAACACGTTTCCAGATTTGAGTGGGCGGGGAGGGGTAGGGGTGGGCGGGGAGGTGTTGGGGGGGTGGGGGGTGGGGAGGTCTCCTCCACCAGCCGATTCACACACAGACGCCGCATCTGTCTCTCCTGCTTGTCTGTCTGTGCCTGTCTGTCTGTCTGTCTGTCTGTCTGTCCTGCCAGCCTGTCTGTGCCTGTCTGTCTGTCCGCCTGTCTCTCCGCGGCGGTGGGAGGGAGTGGCGAGGGAGGAGGGCGGAGAGATGGAGGCCCAGGCCAGATCCGACATGTGGAGACATCCAACCATCCGATGGCGTGACCGAGGTGTGCACGCCCTGACTGGCTGGAGGAAGCGGGGGAGGGAGAGAGAGAGAGAGAGAGAGAGAGAGAGGGAGGGAGGGAGAGAGAGAGAGAGAGGGAGGGAGAGTAAGGGAGAGAAGGGGGAGGAGGGAGGGGGGGAGAGAGAGAGGGGGAGGAAGGACAGAGAGAAAGAAAGAAAGAAAGAAAGAGAGAGATGGGGGGAGAGAGAGAAAGAAAGAGAGAGAGGGGGAAAGGAGGGAGAAAGGGACAGAGAGAGAGGAGAGAGAGAGAGGAGGGAGTACAGGGCTGCTAATCACCATCTGTGTCTCCCGTAGGGAGGAGTGGAGTGAGGGATTACACACAGCAAGTCTGCCGCACCCTTCCACAAATGTTCAGCTGCGCAGGCCAATGCTCAGCTGCGCAGGCCAGTGTTCAGCTGCGCAGGCCAGTGTTCAGCTGCGCAGGCCAATGTTCAGCTGTGCAGGCCAGTGTTCAGCTGCGCAGGCCAGTGTTCAGCTGCGCAGGCCAGATTTCAGCTGCGCTGGCCAGTGTTCAGCTGCGCAGGCCAGTGTTCAGCTGCGCAGGCCAGATTTCAGCTGCGCTGGCCAGTGTTCAGCTGCGCAGGCCAGTGTTCAGCTGCGCAGGCCAGTGTTCAGCAGGACCCGTTATGAAGGGGTACAGAAGTGAGCCGGCCTCCCCCAGCATGTGAGCTCAGCCCAGCCCTGCATGTGCAGCAGTGAAGAGAGACCCTCACTGTGAAGTCTGAGTGTGATGGGCAGTGTCTGAGTTAACCTTTCTCGTGAGAGCGGTGTGGATGATTGAAGGCGTTGCCATGGCTGCAGAAAGCACGGCCAGGCCCCGTTAGGCTGGCGGGGCTGGGGGGTGGTGGGGGGGGCGGGCAGTGCCCTTTGGTGCGGTAATGAAAGTTCAGCGGCGGCCTGGAGCCAGGCAGCCGGCTCTGTCTGCAGCGCTGTCCTCTCTGACTAATGCCTTCATTACCCAGAGGCCCTTTGGCTAACGCGAGCGCTACGGCGCTCTCCCACACAGCCCAGCGAGCAGCCGCCAGCCCAGCAGGCCCGCCGGGGGGTGTGGAGGCCGTCCGGAATACGGACACGGATGATGTCTCATCCTCTTCCTCCCTGCTGTGGCGCCCCAAAGCGCGGTCGCTCCTCTTCCTCTTCCTCCCGCTGCCAAAAGCTGCCTTTCACATCACGGGGGGGGGGGGTAAGTTTAAATTCATGCTGACAGACCGGACAGACAGAGCAGCAGAGGCTCACAGGCAGAGATCACTGGTATCTGTCTCGTGGGTATCTGGTCATTTTTTAGGTAATAAAAGCACAGAAAGCATGGGCCCTCTGCACAGACAGACCTGCTGTAGCACTGCAGTGTTTCAGATTCGGAGGGGCGCGGGAGGAGGAAGGGCTGTCTGGGCCGCGCCTGTACGGGCAGTGCTCGTCCTGCAGATCAGAGCAGGCGATGACGGAGGGGAGGAAAGGGGGGGGTGGGAGGGTAGAAGTGGGGCAGCGAGGTCCCTGCGGACCAGCCCAGGTCCCGCAGCGCAGCGGAGATGCTCTCATTAACCCCCCGCCGCCGTCCCGCTGGGCCCAGACAGGAGGAGCCGCCGCCACCGCGCTGCCAGCTGAACCCAGACGCCGCGCATTAGCATTTAGAGCCGCGCGCGCAGGGAACATTAGCGCAGGGTAATTAGCTTAGCGCGGCCCGGCGCTGGGTGCAGAGATAAGGGTTATTTATGTGCCGCCGCTAACGCTAATGCTAATGCTCACAGCAGCCGCCGGCACGTCTCTGAGGGACCATCGAGCAGCCCGGAGCCAGAGACAGAACAGCGGTGACCGGATCGGACGCGCAGGACCAGACAGGGTTTCATCGGCGCGCGTCGGCCATTTTGAGACGCACAGAGAAGCGCAGACCCGGAGCAGACGCGTCCCCGCGCGTCCCCGTGCGTCCCCGGCTTCAGAGCGCGCGGGAGAGCCCGGCCCAAGGCCGCGACGCGCCGAGCCCAGCTGCGCAGCCAATCGGATGCCTTCTGCCTACCCCCGGCCATCCGCGTCTGACCGGGGTCCAGACCCCACAGAGGGGGGGGCGGAGCCAACCCGCATCACCCCCCACAGGAGACCGCCCCCTCAGGGCGTAGTTTAGCAACCCTCACACTGGGAGCACTTCAAAGCTTCCAGAAGCTTCCCTTCGGCCCGTATCTGAGTGAATTCAGAGCTCTCCACGGACCCGCCCGCGGGGGGGCGGCGCGGCTGCTGGTGCGGGGCTGCGGTCTTGGCGGGGGGGCGGAGCAGGGTAGGGCCCTCTCCTGGGACGGCGGTCAGGGCTCCGCTCAGGAATGTGCGAGAGCAGGGACGCGAGACGGATTTAAAAACACGCTCGGCGAACGCCGCGCTCCACATCCCCTCCGCACGGCCTAATTGAAAGCCCTCACCGTAAAATTGGATTTTTCTTAAAACAGCCATTAACATAAACCACACAACATTTCCCCATCTATGGACACTTACAGCGTAATATAATAAACTCCTGTAACGTGAGACCACTGTGAAATGTCAGGACTGTTATTTTTCTTTCAAAAGCAGCGATCAGTGTGGCTAGAGAGAGATCAGTGCGGCTAGAGAGAGATCAGTGTGGCTAGAGAGAGATCAGTGTGGCTAGAGAGAGATCAGTGTGTCGATATAGAGAGACCAGTGTGGCTATATAGAGAGATCAGTGTGGCTAGAGAGAGATCAGCGTGGCTATACAGAGAGACCAGTGTGGCTAGAGAGAGATCAGTGTGGCTATATAGAGAGATCAGTGTGGCTAGAAAGAGATCAGTGTGTCGATATAGAGAGATCAGTGTGGCTAGAGAGAGATCAGTGTGTCGATATAGAGAGATCAATGTGGCTATACAGAGAGATCAGTGTGGTTATACAGAGAGATCAGTGTGGCTATACAGAGAGATCAGTGTGACTATACAGAGAGATCAGTGTGACTAGAGAGAGATCAGTGTGGCTAGAGAGAGATCAGTGTGGCTAGAGAGAGATCAGTGTGACTATACAGAGAGATCAGTGTAGGACGTCCTTATTTACAGCTCTTCTTGAGAGGGGGCGGGATTATGCAGCATCACCCCAGAGCATGAGCAGCTCATGAAGACAGAGCTGCGCTCAGACCTGGTCTCTGCGTCTGTCCTCAACCACAAATCATCAGCGCTGTCGTTTTTTTAAAAAAACTCATTTTTACAGACTTCGTCATATTATCCCTGCGTTCTGGATTATGGGGTCGGTGATTACATACCTCACTTTTTAAGCAACATTATGAAAAAAACCGAGAGCTCGAGGGCGCCAGGGAAACGTGCAGTCTGGCGCTGGCTAGGTCAGCTGAGCTCCATCTCGCCGGACGGGGTTCCCATAGAAACGCAGTCACAGGCACTCGGCCCTCAGCCCTAGCCGTCCGGGCCAGAGCTGATTAATGGGAGCAACGCAGCGTTTCCACGGGCCTTGATTAAGTCCCACTCAGAGCTCGGGCGCGGGCTCTTAACTCACTGGTCGGGTAGGAGAATCTTGGCTCGGTAATGCGTTCTAATTAATTTAACGCTAATGGGGCTTCGCAAAAAAAGGACGACGAGGCCTCTTTTATCTCTGCACAGGGCACACTGTCTGCTCTCAGGCAGCCTGCAGAGGGACAACGTGCACTGATCAACAGCACTGAGTAAAGAGAAAATAAAAGCTTCACAGGAACGCTCTGAACCCAGCCAGAACCCCAAACAGAAGGGTCCCGTTACCCCAAAAAACAAAACCAACACATCCACACTCACACACTATGCATGCACACACACATACATACTCACACACACATACAAACACACACAAGCGCACAGACACACACACACACATCCACACTCACACACACCATGCATGCACACACACACACACACACACACACACACACATACACATCCACACTCACACACACAAACGCGCACACATCCACACTCACACACACAAGCACAAAGACAAAGACACACACACACACACACACACGCACACACATTTCATCTGCTCCATCCCTCTGCTCCCATTCAAAGCAGTCCGCACTGCTGACACGCACCCTGCCTCTTGGCCCGAGCCCCTCTGTTTATTCTCGCTATGACAAAATGCATTCCAGGTCTCTAAGACAATTTCCTCCCCTGAACGCCTCTCTCTGCGCCGGGGAGGCTCCATCACAACGAGAAGTGTGAGGTTCACACAACACTCCGTTTGGGCAGTCTGAGGAAAATATGTGGGCTTCTTCTTTCCAGGAAGGTCTCGAGGCTCTGTGATGTCATCGCCGGGGCCGGTTGCCAGGACGCCTCTGCTCCAATCAGCAGCGGCGTGGCCCTCGTTAAGCAGCAAAGGCCTCGCATCCCATCACGCACAGAGTGACAGAGGAGTGGAGGGACAGTGCACATCAGTCCACCCTAGACCCAGTGCATCAGACGACAGTGGAGACGTGAAATCCTACTTGTCTGCCAGTTAAGAGATGCATCTCATTCAGAGTTCAAATAACGCAACACCCTGGACAGGGACCTGAAGAACGGGTTTGTTAAAGACAGGGAGAATAGCCCAGGAGCAGACAGCAGGGAGCTCAGCTCTTCCCCCCCTCTGACGCTGTCGGTTTTACAGACTGCGCAGAACAAAGGACGTCTCCCAGCAGAGGCAGCTGGCGCAGTGCAGGGGGGAGCGGGCGGCTCCTGCACCCTGCAGCCGTCCCAGCGCTGCGGCCCGAATCGATACGGCCCCAAACAGCAGCCCTGCAGCCAGCAGAGCCCAGCACAGGAGCCCCTCGATAAGTCCCACAGACTCCCCCTTTTATACAGTCTCCACAGCAGCTTCGCCCCGACTCCACACACATACACACACACACACACACACACACACGCGCACACACACACATACACGCACACACACACACACACGCACACACACATACACACACGCACACACACACATACACAGACACGCACACACACACACGCACATACACACACACGCACACACACATACACGCACACACACACACACGCACACACACACACGCACACACACACACACGCACACACACACACACACGCGCACACACACACACGCGCGCACACACACGCACACATACGCACGCACACACACACACACGCGCACACACACACATACGCACGTACACACACGTGCACGCGCACACACACACACACGCGCGCACACACACACACACACACACACACACGAACTAGGGATGGTGATTTTCAACTATTTCACAGATCGAGGGATCGCATAATGTGCTTGATTCCAAATCAATTCCTAGCATGGTTCTATCTTTAGAACACATCTTGGCCGGGCAGCACAGGTTGTACTGAAAATGCACGGACGCATAACAACACGCAACAGTACCCAAGTTTTTCCATCATAAATAAGCCTTACTGTTTAGTTTATTGTGTCAATAAACACAGTTAGTGCCAGACACGGCACAAAGAATTTTATTTTCAATTCGCAAGTGCTGCTCGTCCACAAAACCAATACATACACAACGGCTTGGCCGAATACTCGATTCCGATTGGCTGGGACGTGTGCATCGAGTCCCTTCTGCAGCGTGGCAGTCCCGGCAGTGGCCACAGGGTCCATCACGCCTCGCACGGAAACTCATTACTGCGTCTAATGGAAAAGCCAGCGGCTCCAGCCTGCACAGTCCCACCCAGCTGTTACTCCCCATGCGTGATTTAGGGGCTCCATTAACCCAGGATCCCATGCAGTTATAAAAAATAAAAACAACAACTCATTTTTAATGGAAAGCAGAAAGCTAATCGCTCTTGAAAACCGACCCCATCACATCATCGCTGCGATTTCCCCCAATAAATAGCCATTCATTAATCAAGCGCTTTTCAGCCGCACACACGTGCTGGCCAAGGCAGATCAGCAACATCAACGAACATCAGCAAAGATGTAAATACGATGAGGTGAAAATGCCTTCCCTCTCTGGCCCAAAATCTAAGGCAGGTTTAATTCAGTGTTAGATCAGGTGACGGCATAAAGCACACGGACTGTAATCCCGGCTGCTCGGTGTAATTAGAGAGCCAGCAGAGGACCGACGGGCTTTGATCTGCTCACGCTTTCAGTCACCACTTCCTGATCGGCACTTCGCGCACGCGCTCACATTCGGGCTAGAAACAGGGGGATTCTGGGAAAACGAGGAACGAGACGGAAGGAGGAGGATTCAGAAACCTGGCCAGTCCGCCAGGCGGCCGGGGCGCCGCGCGAGGAAACGGAACGGGGCGCAGACAGGCGGGCACCTGTGCCAGCGCTAATGCCCGGGACGGCGCGGCGCTTCGGCTAGGGGAAGCCACAGGGGGCTCGGCCGCGAAGAGGTCCCCGCGGTTACAGAGGCACGGGGACAGGGCCAGCCCGAGGATTTCGGTGGGGGGGGTGGCTGTTAGATTCTGTTGAGCAGAGGGGTGGGGGGGGTGGTACTCTGAGATTCTGTCGGGGGGGGGTGGGGGGATCATGGGGCCCCCCCTCGTGGTCGTGTGGCCCACCCTAGAGGTTGTGGCCCTAAACAACCGCATAGAGCATTTAAGCCACGAGCCGGCCCTGCACGGGGCGGGAGGGTTAGGCGGTCTAATCAGCCCCCAGCAGAGAGGGCGTGTCTCCACGGCGACGCGGGAGCTAATGCGCCAGGGCTGCGGGAGCGAGCCGGGCGGGACGGGACGGGACGGGGGCGAGCGGAAGCGTTCCTCTCCGAGCCCCTACGGGGAAACCTACAGAACAGGCACGCTCAGGACAGGAACCCCCGGGCTGATATCAGCTATAACCTGCATCTGACCAGCTCAGCCGGCCCATGCTGAGCCCTCAGCTTTACACCCCAGCACAAGCTCTGCACGCAGCCAGGTGTGTTGCGTTCAACGCAGGAGGAGATGAGCCGAGACTGAGCTAAATAAAGAAAAAGGATTTTTCCACTTGCTCACTTTCCTCTTTAGCAGACAGCGTGAGTCTAGAGACCTACCGAGCGTCTGTGTAAATTTGCTTGTAGGTTATTTTAAATGTGTCTGATTGAAAATAAGTGAAATCAGGCAATGATCTGAGCATGACACTTTCACTGAGCGCGCAGAGTCAGCGGCAGAGCCAACGCACCGCCTCTCTGGCCATATGTGCTGAGTCATCACACCTGGCCCCGGGCCAACAGATACACCCCCAATATTACCGCGCGTCCCAGTGCTCCCTGGCGAACAGACCAAGCGTCATTCTGCCATTTCACAAACTTTCTCATTAAACTTTCATTAAAGAGCCGTATCAAAGCTATCAAAAAACAATAACGACAAATTACATAGAAAACTAAATCTATTCCCAACGTTTGTGCCCAACTCCGGCCTGCCTGACTGGCAGATCTACACACACTGGTTCACTCCGGTACTGAAAGACCTTCAGGGTGCACTTGCAATCTGCGTCAGTATCTGGTGCTTATGCAAACATCACATCAACACACGACTGAGCGAATTAAACAAAGAGCAGAATTTGGCACGGAGCCCTGAAACCGATCGGGCCTCGCTACCCTGTCCCGCGCTGAGTAAGACCCCCGCAGCCAGGGGAGGGGCTGGCGGACTCAACGTGCCTCCAGACGGGGTGGAAAGTTTTTTAAAAATTGGCACAGATTGGGAAAACCGTTTCAAAAAGAACTGACAGTTGCCCAAAACAATGCGGAAACTTTCAGCATCAGTTTGACTGGAGTTAATGCTGGATTCTATTTAGCATTTTCGACTACTTTGAGGGAACTTTCAATACTCATGTTTTCCTTCCGTCTCTGCTTTCCACTGCGACTACGATAAAGCTTTGGATTTCAAAACTCAAGGGACTGGAGGAAGTTTCAGTTTGATAAAAGCGGAAGGTTTTTTTTTCCTTTCTTTTGGCCTAGACCAATCACAAATGAGCTCTGTAGAAGCCCGTGACATGGCCAATTTGCAGAGCACTAAAAGCCTGTCTGTCAGTCATCCCCAGGCTCCAGAGGAGAGCTCCTCGGGCAACACGGGTCCTGTGCAAACACTGCTCCCTCTGATTAGGCTCAGCGCCACTTCCCTTTGTCAGCCAGAACGCGCAAACACAAAACGACGCTGGTGACCCGGCCGGAACCCGGGCGGGCGTTCCCGCTCGGCCGTGAGCGAGGTCGTGCCGGGACACGGCCCTGCGGGGCTGTCGGGACGTTTAGGGACGGCGGCCCGTCACCTGCCGTTACTCGAAAGCACGAATCCCGTCGGCATCGCGCCACGACGACCGCGGCCTTGTCCCCTCGTTACCCAGGACACCTCTACAGCATTTTGGGACCCGCCTGTGAACGCAATAAGCACATTAATGCACGTGCATTAATAAAGTGGATTCTAGTGCACATCACTGGAAAGCTTGGTTTTACATTACAGCAAAACCCCTAAATGACTTAAACAGAGAGACCGGTGACGAAATCTATTCAGCTTGACAAGGCTGACAAAACCGCGTTACTAGGCCTTGCAGTCTGACAGATCAGGTTAAAAAAAACGAAAGTGGACACAGCGTTACTGTGATTTTACTGACGTGCAGCTTCCTCCCACCGCAGCACGGCATCACACAGCTTCCTGTTCCTGTTTCAGTAGGCCGAGCGGACGGGAGGGGCAGCGGGGGGGGCCGATCCTAAGCCGCTGCTCCTGAGCGTGAAGCGGACTCTGCGGTGTGCAGCGGGGGGGAAGTGCGGCCTGTGCCAGAGCCGGGCTCGCGCGCAGCCAGGCTGAGGGTCCTCCTCCTGCGCGTGTGCGTCTGAGCGCGGCCACTGAGCTGCTAAAGCAGCAGCAGCAGCAGCAGCAGCCCACAGGCGTGCTGCAGAGCAGAGCGCACGCTAACGCTAATCTGCGCGGGAGGCTGCAGCAATGAGCAGGGCCAAGCATGGCCAGGCAGAAAAAAGGCGAAAATCTCTGCATTATAAAAACAGAACTTGGTAGACAAATAAGTATTTTTATTGATTTTAGCCTGAATAATTCTTGTATGTGGGGGGGGGGGGGGGGGGGGCCCTTGAACACTGTATCATTGGTACAATAAGGACGACTGAAAAACAGAAAATCTGGCAATAAGTAAGGAAGCGAGACACAGTTTTTCACCTTCTCCAGCAAGTCCGGCTCAAGGTCACATTCCATTTCCTCCCATTATGAGACGGAATGATTTGCAATCGGAAGATGAACTCTCTCAAACGGCAAAGCAGCTGTTTGGGTAGGCGTACAATCGCACGTTCCTTCCAAAAGGCGGATCTCTGGAATCCCAGAGCAGTAATCTGCAGCACGCCTGCCGTTAGAGAGAGAGGGAGGGAGAGGGGGGGAGAGAGAGAGAGAGAGAGAGAGAGAGAGAGAGAGAGAGAGAGACAGAGAGAGAGAGGGAGAGAGGGAGGGAGGGAGAGAGTGCGAGAGCGAGGGGGAAAGAGAGAGAGGGGGAGAGAGGGGGAGAGAGAGAGAGAGCGAGGGGGAAAGAGAGAGAGAGAGAGAGAGAGAGAGAGAAAGAGAGGGGGGAACAGACACGCAGGAGCGCCGCGTGCCAGAGGAGGCAGGATGTTGTTGTTTTCCGACAGCGCGGCTCTCCGGCAGCCCCGGGGTTAATCGGCGCGATGCGGCGCTGGGGGGGGGGGCAGCCGCGGGACAGACGCGGCGGTGAGTCAGACGCCTCGTGACCCCGGCCCTTCACACGCGGCCCCGCGCAGCTCCTCCCGTCCGTGAGTCACGCCCGCGTGCTCCGGGCGCAGACGGGCGATCGAGGGGAGGCAGGGGGCCTGAGCGCGGAGAGAGAGGGAGGCTTTCAGGCCGGAGCCACGGCGGTCCGTCCACCTGGGGCTCTGCCGGAGGGCCCCACCCCCCCGACTCCCCCTCACGCGTCAGGGCTGCGGGAAAACCTGCCTCCCGGATCTCTCCGCTCCCGCTCGGCGGCCACCTCCGCTGCAGGCGGACAGGAAGTGAAGCGGCGCACGCGAAGGCCGGGGGTCTCTCTCCAACAGCCTAACTGCCGCGGGTAACCAGGCCAGGTTCTGAGGGGGGACCGGGGGTCCAGGCGCCCCCCCCTCCTCAATGCACCAGAGCCACAGCCCGCTGCCCGCGGGCCGCAATAAGAGCCCGCAGCGTCGCGCACACAGGGCGGGGAGCCGGGGTTAAAGGTCAGATTCCCAGGAGGGGCTCAGTCATACCCCTGAGCAACACACTAACCTGAACCGGTTCAGTAAATGTCCAGCCGAATAACGCGTTCTGTGTGAAGAATGCGACCGTTAAAAGTCGCTCCGGGGGAAACGCGTCTCCCGAACACCTGGCGACGCGAAGAATCGCTTCGCCGCCAGCCACAGGCCACGAGACTGCGTCACAGTTTCAACCGCTGATCCGAAAAGCCTGATTGGCCCATCCCCTCTGCCACCTTCTATGTTTCAGAGATCGCTCTGAATCAAGCCGGGGCAAGTGCAGCAGGCCGTGTGTAAGAGGCAGATCCGGGAGGCCTACCACACAGACAGCAGGCCGTGTGTAAGAGGCAGATCCGGGAGGCCTACAGCGCAGACAGCAGGCCGTGTGTAAGAGGCAGATCCGGGAGGCCTACAGCGCAGACAGCAGGCCGTGTGTAAGAGGCAGACCCGAGAGGCCTACCGCGCAGACGGCAGGCCGTGTGTAAGAGGCAGATCCGGGAGGCCTACCGCGCAGACAGCAGGCCGTGTGTAAGAGGCAGATCCGGGAGGCCTACCGCGCAGACAGCAGGCCGTGTGTAAGAGGCAGATCCGGGAGGCCTACCGCGCAGACAGCAGGCCGTGTGTAAGAGGCAGATCCGGGAGACCTACCGCGCAGACAACAGGCCGTGTGTAAGAGGCAGATCCGGGAGGCCCACCACACAGACAGCAGCCGTGTGTAAGAGGCAGATCCGGGAGGCCCCATCGCACAGACGGCCGCCGTGCCTCCCGGCGCTAACCGCACCTGGAACGGTGATTTGTGTCGCTAGGCTACGCGCGGCAGTTCCGGGGGCCCTGCAGGCTGCGACAGGCCGCATTCCACGCCCGGCCGCGCCCCGCCCCGCCGCCTGCAGGTCGCACGCCCCCGCGCCCCCCCCCCCTTCCCCGCCAGGACCGATAAATAACCACATTCTGCCCCCGAGCCGAGACTTCCCAGCCCGCACACAGATCCCAAACTCCTGCTCCGCCCCACAGGGCCGCGTTTCTCACTCCTCGGGTCTGTAGATCAGCCCCCGCCCCCGCAGCTCAGAAAGCCAGACACCACCAGCCGGTTCCTAAGGAGGGGGCGGAGCCCTGGAGCTCCGTCCGCAGCCAGAGCAGAAGAGGGGAGTCAGCGGAGGCGGCAGCCTGGGGAGGGGCTCTCCCACCTCAGCCGGGCACAGCCAATCAGAGACGCCACCTGCCCCCTGCCGATTACCTCACAACTCCCAGATACCTACAAATTACCCACAATGCGGTGCGGAATAAGAACATTTTTAAAAATCACTTTAGAAATGACAAATCAGGGCAGGCCATGCGGTGCGGTCCATAGAGAGGCCCACTCTCAAACCTCGTAGAAATGGATCCCCCTCCATAGCACTTTCAGTGCAGTGACCCGATCTCCATCCATTACCCATTCTGCTCACCCCGACCCAATTAAGTAAACAACAACTAAACGAGAGCAGACTGTTCGCTCTCCCTTCCAAAAAGTATTCATCGAAAGCACGGTTGTGGTGTCGTTACTGAAAGCCTCTAGGGCTGTGGGTGTGAGGGCTTGTTATGCTTCAGACTTACTTTCTTTCCTTCCTTTCATCAAACCAGGCCTGCAGGACTTCATTCTGTTTATCTTGCATTGATTTCCTTCATTCAAAGGCACTTAAAAACGGTTTCAGCCGCGGCAGCTTTGTAACAGAAAGCAATGCCAGGGCGGCCCCCCGTTCCTCAACGAAAAGTCGTTTATCAGAAGATTAACGCAGGATAAAGCCGCCATTACAGAAACGGCCATTTGTATCAGAGGCTCGGGACGCCCAGATTACGACACCTCGGAAGAGGGTTTGTTTTTCCACTCCAACGAGGAAAACGCACGAGCAGCCCCGCCCCAACCTTTACCATCGACGCAAGGGGCACGCTGACTTTCCCCTCTGCCAGAGTAAACCCAGAGAGCCCCTGCGTGTGCCAGTCTGGGCAGCTCTGTGTCCGGCTCGGGGAAAGGGGAAAAAATGAGCAGAGCTGAGCTACACACAGAACACTGAGAGGCTTTCAGAGGATGCCGGACTCGGCTGTGAACACTGGGAATCCTCCCTTCACAGGAAGATGCACTGCCAGCATAGCCCCTCCCTTAGCAACGGTAACCGGGTTCTGGCACACAGGCTTCCTGTGCCCAATCAGAGCTGCCGTGTTCAGACTCTCTGTCATCTCTCTGATTGATGGGAGGAGGGAGGAGTTTGTCTCTCTGACTGATGAGAGGGGGAGGTGGTCATCTCTGATTGATGGGAGGGAGGTGGTAGTCTCTCTGATTGATGGGAGGGGGGAGGTGGTTGTATCTCTGATTGATGGGAGGGGGGAGGCGGTAGTCTCTCTGATTGATGAGAGGGGGAGGAGTTTGTCTCTCTGATTGATGTGAGGGGGGAGGTGGTCATCTCTCTGATTGATGGGAGGGAGGTGGTGGTCATCTCTCTGATTGATGGGAGGGAGGTGGTGGTCATCTCTCTGATTGATGGGAGGGGGGTGGTCATCTCTCTGATTGATGAGAGGGGGGAGGTGGTCATCTCTCTGATTGATGGGAGGAGGGAGGTGGTAGTCTCTCTGATTGATGGGAGGAGGGAGGTAGTTGTCTCTCTGATTGATGGGAGGGGGGAGGTGGTTGTCTCTCTGACTGATGGGAGAGGAGAGAGGGGGGAGGAGTTTGTCTCTCTGATTGATGGGAGGGGGGAGGTGGTTGTCTCTCTGACTGATGGGAGAGGAGAGAGAGCGGAGGAGTTTGTCTCTCTGATTGATGGGAGAGAGAGTTGCATCTCCGCGGGTTTGCCATTATTGCTCCCCTGTGCAGCTGACCGGCCTACTTTCACTTCCCTCTCCAGGCCCTTTAACCGGCCCTCACAGGGGCATTATGGGACAAAGCTCCCCATTCTCCCAGGCCTGTGAGCCTGGCAGCCCTGAGCCGCAGCTGGGGCGCTAGCCTTCATTCAGCACACCCAGTCCTGAAGCCCCCCGGCCCCCCCCACAGGCCAGCAGGGAGGGCAACACCACCAGCTCTACCTTACGGCCTCACACGCAACATGCATCTTTAAAACTGCTTTTCTGTAACACCCCAGGAAAATGACGGATGACAGAGGAATATCGCAGCTTTCTCCACAGGACTGCCTTGAACCTCAAATTCTTACTGTGGTGGAGCAAAGAGCGACAAATTCGGCTTAAATGCGGTGAATAGGGGTTCCGTGTACAAATGTCCCAATGATGTGCAGACGCCCTGCCAAAGACAGATCAATCACTCACATAGTGCTAGCTCAACCAAAAGAAAAGATACTGGAAAACCAGCTAAATCCTTTTAACACGACCAGAATAGCCTTATATAATGACTTCACATAATGGCCTCAATCTGAACTTCAATATATCTTCTAAGAGTACACGTTTCACTCGTTGGCACCACAAACCATGTTCTTCCATTAGCCTAATGCAGCAATACCTTTTAATGAGAAACAAACAAACAACCTTCTGGCTCGGAAGGCAATGTACTTACAACATTTTTCTCTCCGCTGAGTCTTGTGCCGAAGCCAAAATAAATTATGTAATGGACTAAAAGAATTCACATGTAAAGGATTCCATTCTTCACAGGGTAACACAAAGACTCGGATTCAAAAGTGATTCTGAAATACTCTCAGGACAACCTATCCTTCTGAGCCAGACAATTAAACCAATCAAGTCTACACAAATACAAAGAGGGCCCCTCAGATTTCAACACGTAGGCACCAACACTTTCGCCATTTAACCTTTAAGCTTCTTGACTCAAACAACGTTCAAGAGAATGCATGCAGCTACTGCTTAAGATGGATACGGTTTTACTAGTTACTTACGACAGAGAACGCAAAGAGCTGATTTTGATTTGAACGGGCTGACATACAACACTGACTGGGACACCGCTGCACCGCCATGTGATCCCTGTGACCTCTGACCTCCGACCTTTTAACGGCCTACTCCACATCAGTCAAGAGATCCGTAACAACCCCTGAGAGGAGAGCGAGCGGGAACGCCTCAGGCTCCGCCCACCGCCGCACGTCTCCATGGAGACCCTTAAGGAGGCCCGGGGTCTGGTCTGACTGCGCGCCAGACGGCACGACCGCACCGGCCCCGGCACGACCACACCTGCGCCGGCACGACCTCACCTGCCCCGGCACGACCTCACCTGCCCCGCCCCTCCCCTCAGAGCAGACGCAGTCAATCACCAGCCCGCTTCCTCCCGCAGAAACCCTTCATTCCTCGTCTCCGCGGGCCGCAAATCACCTCACGCCCCCCTCGCTGCTAATTGGCCTTCTCCTGGCCCTTTGTTACCGCTCTCGGGCTGAGCGCACAAAAACAAGCCCCCGAGATCAGGTGGGTCCGGGGGGGAGGCGTGCGTTCTCCTCGCGCTGATCGCAAGCACGACGCAGGGGGACGGGTCGGCAGGCAAACGAGGGGGACGGGTTTTTGTTTTAACGCACGGCGACGTTCCCGCGTTCATTCTTCGCATTCGTCGCCTTCAGTCGCGCGTGCAGCTGACGGACCTGTCCTGAACCAGACTGAACAGGCTGCTGCGTCAGCCCTAATCCACATCGCAGCGCACATGCAGGCAGAACAATCGTCTCTGCCAGGAGGCGAACGGTCAATAGGACGGTGAAGAATAGGAATTCGTAATCGGTTAAATGGATCCGGGGAAGGGTGAAGTTAATCTTTTCCATGCCTGAGGGAACGGAGCAAACACTGGCCCATTGTGTGCCAGGTGAAGCCGCGGATGACACACCTGCAGGCGGCCACCACATCCTCCATGACATCATCCTGCCGTGACACAGGGAGTCTGACACCCAATCAGAGGAGAGCAGTTTGGAATCATTCACTACGAGAGCACTCTTATCAACGTTATCAAGACCAAATAGACAAACAGAAAAATCCTTCCTCCCCCAGCCCCAAAGCAAGCACAGCAGCATCCTTCCTGTGTAAATATTGGCTCGCAGTGAGGAGATATGCATCCATTCTCACTTTCAGGCAGGAAAACCATCAGGGAATCATCTCGTTCTGTATGATCCTTCGCCAATATCGATGAGACGAGGAAGTACAAAACGGATTTTGTTGAAAGATTTTTCTTTCAGCTTAGGCCAATTTACAAACCCTTCAAAGACTCAATGACCCCAAGGACAAATATTCCAACAGTCAAATACTTGGCCTGATCTCTGACACCGCAATGCCACAACACATTCTTGCACAAAGACACACCTAACTGGAGGTGCTAACATACAGCTCATGGCCTGCAGTCAAACTCCCAACGGGCCCTCATTATGGCGCACAAACAAGCCTACGCTAAATGAGGTGCGCTCGGAGCAAGTTAAGACGCTGATCTCCTCAGAAAAATGTTTGCGATGTTTTCCATGGCAACGGATAAGACGGAAACACTGTCCGCATTGTCTTCGTCAAAACTGCTGAAAGACTAAAGGCGCAATCCTGTGTAAGAGATAAATAAAAATGTCGAGAAATAAAAGGCATCATTGAGCTTATGTGCAGGACTACTGGGTGTGTGTGTGACACTAAAGGAACGTTCACTGATGCAGAGCCCGCTCATTGTGGCTCACTGTGTCAACAGTGTCTCCGGTTTGCCTCGCCAAAATGGATCATTTCAGACAGAACTAATCTGCCCGATATCCACGACTGAAACCTGAGTTCTCAGTTCTAGTTGAGAGGCAAGGCAAATTCATTAATCCAAGAATATTCAACCAAGAGGAAGAGGACTGATTCAGGGACAAGGTGAGTTCCTGGCCGAAAATAGGCTTAAGAGATGGTCATGTTCACATACAACACACTCCCAGGTGGTGGGGTACAATATACTGGTGAAGAAAGAGATACCTACACACTGTATCATAAGACACCAAGCCAGTCATGATGCGATGGCTACAGCTATACCTGAAAAAGGCCTTTCCTGGTCGAAATGTTGCGGCACCATCAAACGTGCTTGAGACCATTAACTGCAGTGCGTGCAAATCTCCTTTTGTGAGAACACAGCGATTTTAATCTACTCCGCGCCGAGGTGCGACCGGATTGGGCAGGGACAGAGAGAGCAGGGCGTGGGTTTGCAGATGTTTCTGGTCTCGCTCTGAGAACAGGCGAGGATGCGAACACACTCTGCTATTGTGTGGCTCAGGTGCACAGACCACAGCAGAAGCCCGGAGCAGATCTGGCTCTCCTCCAGGCCTCGGGCTCAGAAATGCGTATCTTAGGAGGGAGAGAACGAGAGCGAGAGAGGGAGAGGGAGAGGGAGAGGGAGAGGGAGAGAGAGAGGGAGAGAGAGAGAGAGAGAGAGAGAGAGAGAGAGAGAGCACGCGGCGAGCGCTTTTTCCCCCCACAATGCTACAGCGGCGGCAGCAGGACCCGCTGCACAGCGGTCCTCTGAAATGCTAAAGGAGGAGCTCTGTATTCAAGGTCTGAAACTGAATCCAGGAATCACAAGTAAACTTCCTGCAGAGATAGCAATATGGGGAGATGCTGACCAGGGCTCAAAGCAAGCCCCAAAGCTTTCCAAGACAGTTCTCTGTCCAGTGAGAAGACCAAAATCAAACCATAGCACGCCAACACATTCTAACAATTACGGGTCAACCTTTCAGCCTCACAACAAATACACACTGGAAGACACACAACGAAACAGAACTGAGAGAGGATATGTACAACGTGCTTTTATCTCACAGAACAAAGCCTGTGGACTACTGCGGATGAATACAAATAACACACCCCTGGCTTATCACATAGACACTTTATGTCTGCTTGTTTTGGAAACCAAAGCCTTTGGGTTTTACATGTTGAAATCACTCATCATAACCAGTTTAATGTTCTCTAATTTATGTTGAAAAATCACCAGGAGACACACAAACGAGTCAGAGTGATGGAGTGAGACTGGAATTGGAGGTGACAAAAGGAGGCAATAAATGCAAATGAGATTTCCACCATTCAGAACCTGCCACACTAACACGCTCCACAATCTACTTGCAAAGGACAATACTAAGGAATGTCTACTATGGAAACATTTTGCTGATATTTGTCTGATATGGGTCTTTGTTCAGCTTTCCCCAGACTGTCATTAAGGAAGGACATTGCACATATTGGTCAAGAGACACATGATACTGCAAGATGACACCACACAGCAGGTGCTGACTCCTGCTAATCCTGATACTGAAACCTTCATAATTGACCCTAGGTATAATTGCATTGAGAAATTTGCAACATTCCACACCAGACATCAGCCTCGCGACTAATGATATTAGAGACAGCACACAGAATGAGGGGGGGAGGGGGGGAGAGAGAGAGAGACAGAGAGAGAGAGAGAGAGAGAGAGAGAGAGAGAGAGAGACAGAGAGAGACAGAGAGAGACAGAGAGACAGAGAGAGAGGGACAGAGAGAGAGAGACAGAGAGAGACAGAGAGAGAGGGACAGAGAGAGAGAGAGACAGAGAGAGAGAGAGAGAGAGACAGAGAGAGAGAGAGAGAGAGAGACAGAGAGAGACAGAGAGAGAGAGAGAGACAGAGAGAGACAGAGAGAGACAGAGAGGGAGAGAGAGACAGAGAGAGACAGAGAGGGGGAGAGAGAGAGGGGGGCTGCAGCCGGTGGCACGCAGTGGCACAGTGTGCTGCAGGTCACGACCGGGCCAAGGAAGACTCGGGACCGGGGGGAGGGACGGGAGACGAGCAGAAGACTCCGCCCACGCGGTGCGTCGGGGCATGTGCTCTCGCGGCAGCGCGCAGAGAGAACGGCCAATTACAGGATGGCGCTCGCAGAAGCTGCGTCGCCCCGACGCCACTACCGCCCGGCACGGCCGAGACAGAGGAACACAGACACCGTGCTGCTCGCAGGGAGGTTCAGGCTGCCAGAGAGGTCCCCCCCCCCCCATCCGCACTCAAGGGCGCAATCTGAAACAAGACCAGGTCAAAACCTCGTATATGGCTGGACCTAACACACTTCATCCGGCCGACCAATGGCGTAACTTCATCACTCAGTCACTCAGGCACAGACATTCGCGTTTGTAGGGCTGGCCCCGCTGCTGCGGTCCAGCCAAAAATACAGATGGGTCTTAAAGGACGCCTCTGCTTCTTTGCTTGTTTTTTAATGTGCTGCGAGAGCAGAACACTTGAGTGTGTAAGCAGCAAAAACAGTGGCTCTCTTTGATCAACTGCTGCAATTTCAGTGCCTCTCACGGGCACTTTCTCATTCACGGATTAACTGTCATCGGACATTATGTTACAGGGAAAGCATGACTCGCCTGAGGGGAGAGGGAGATGAGGTCATGCAGCACAAGTTATGTCCGACCACACACTTTAAGTACGATTCATTGAGGGAAGAATTTTCATCTGCATGACTTCTGATTCTAACACTAGGTCTGATCCAAACTGTTCATACACACACCACACCTCATTTCAAGACATCACACCACCAGCATTAACTGCCTACTGACCACAACTGAGCAAAGCCCTTACTTCACCACTTTGTTCCATTGCCATGTCATTTTATGGAAACATAGGGCGGCACAGGCCTCTTCCTCACAACGTAAACGCCACTTACTCAATCAATGATATTTTGGTTCACTGAAGAAGACTCGTTGCACAAGCGATGACATCACGCATGACTGCAAGTATAACATTGAGGAACACATTCACAAAAGCTAAAAACATGCGTTTGTCGCATCAGTTCGGAATTAGGAATCAGAAATTACTGACACGACCCTCTCAACTATTCTACTGTTTACACGCATCAGTGGTCAAGAGCACTGCTGACTACCGTCGTGCTATAAGGATCAGTGGTCAAGAGCACAGCTGACTACCGTCGTGCTATAAGGATCTGAAGAAATTCTAAATGAAAACGTATTGTCTTCCCGGACAACACTGATAGCTTTCCCATGTGCCCTTCAAAAGATTCAGAGACAAAATGAAACTTTCACATACTCCTGGCACTAACATAACAATCGGATGTCATATGATTCAGTTTTATTTCGTGGCTCGACCGCGTGCAGTACTCATTTTAAAGCACACAAGGGTAAAAAACAAAAATCCAAAACAGCCATAGGTGCGATAATGTTACAATCTAGAGCACGGAAAAACATTTTTAACCAATGACACATAAATCTTTTCAACATATTAGCTAACTACTGTTTCAAAAACAAATGAAAAAAAAAAATCGTTAGTCTTCAGTAATTGTCGTATGAGTGTAGATAATAAAATAGCAAGTAAAATGACATTAAGGACACGTTAGCCGCCTAAACTGCACGTTGGATAGCAATCTCGGTTTAAATACTGCTTAGCAGGTAGCACAAATATTCACAAGAGGAACAGCTCTGTTATAGATATGATATAGTATAACGCTAGCTAACTTAGCGAATGTTAGATAATAATGACACAACCCGCTTTGCGTTTTCTCCAAATTGCGTAAAAACTAAAAGTAAAACAGCATCCCACATCGATACTACTTCAAACATAAATAATCAGAAATGAAATTAATTATATTAAAGTTAATATCAAACCAGAGGCGGGATAAATTCGACCTAAAATTTGCGAGCAAGCTAAACATAACGTGGTGGTGAACTCACCGCGTCTTTTTCTTCGGTCCCGCTTCCCTGCTGATCCGAATTGCAGAATTTTCGTTTGATTTTATTTTCGGTCCTCTTCATGTTTCCAATTTGTGGTTTAAACTAACGTCTAACAGATCTAATGTTACTGAGGTTTTGTTGAAGAAAGCGGTTAGTCTAGGCTATTCTGTCTGCCAACGCTAGAAAGCTAGCTAGCTAGCTAACTAGCGAATAAACTAAAGTTAAATTGCATTGTTAATAGCAACAGCTAACGCTGGATATCTTTATCAGAATGCTTTAGCTTAGTCTAGACAAACGTAATCATAAACTGTTAGCAGGCTATTCGAACTAACCAGCCTGCAACATCAAGCAAGAATTGGAAAAACGAACCAACAACATTTTAAGATGTTCCTCAATGAGGACCGACGCCAGTCAAGCAAGGCAAGATATGATAGATTTTGCTTGCATTCTCAACAGAATATTCTTGCCAGTAGCGAGCGTAAGAAGGTAACATAATCAATTCTAGAGTTTCTGGGCTATTGCTCCGATTAGCTTCTGAAGTCAACGTTACAGACCATTTAAAATGCTTTAACGTTTGCGAACTTCACAACTTAGCTTGCGCAAACCACGGCTTTTTAAGATAGCTTGCTCTACTGCTGAAAGATGAACGTCAATTTGACTACACGTTAGCTAGCCACGAAGTTAGTTACTAGCTAGCCATCGTTTCTGGTCTAAGATTAGCTAGCTAATACAGCTAGCTCCTGCACGTTTAGTCCGTTGTGTATTTCTTTCGATTAGCTATGACATTTTCAGACTGCCTTTTCTCCCAGCTGTAATCGATATGGATCGAACAAAAAGCGTCACGGGAAGCAAAGGAAGAATTTCCTGCAGAAAATGTTGCACTTCTCAATGCAAAAAGACACGATTCACCTATTCTGGCATCCCGCAAGTGTGCCTTCGGTCTAGCCGCCAAAACAAACGTTAGCTAATGCTAAATTTGATTGCACGCGGCTAAGTAACTCTCACGAGCCGCTGTCATTGTCACATCATGTCATTTCTCTTGGCAGGTGTCCTCCCCAAAATGTGCGAAACTGGCATCGTAACTAACGTCTGCGAAGCACAGCACTGAATTCTGTATTGCAAATAATCTATTTGTCACGTCCATGTACTACGTCTAGCTCTCACTTGTTTAGACTTCCAAGCTGGAAATTAAAGCAGCAGTTGATACTTTCCGACTGTAGATTCATTTGCTTCTCCAAGGGAAAACTGACTAACTTCCCGGATCTCTGAATTTATTATTAAGGCGGGCAGCCATATTGTACGATAGCGGCGCGCCGCGATAGGGTAATTTCAGAAAATTAACATCAGATCTGGGGTCACTTTATTTAAGTGGAAATTAATTCACACAGGTTTAGCCACATTCATTATTGAGAGTGTCCCTTAATTGCGTTGTACTCTCGATCGTGACAGGCGGGCATTGTCCTACGTCTTGCTGTATGTCGCCATAGCGTAGCAAATGACTTGCCAAATGAAAATATAACGCATCCTCTGTCTCTCTGCTGCCATCCTGTGGTTACCCATTTGGAGGAAAAGACCGCATCGGAAAATTTTCCTGCTGCATAAATTAAGTGAACATCTGTGCTCGAGCACATTTTATTTAAGAATTTTAGGTGCCGAACGTGTACACGGGATTGGGATGAAGCTGGAATTCCATGTCGACTAGGACTGCTGTGTATCTTTGAATTGTAAATTAATATACGATGTTTCAGTTGAATAATTTCTCGGACATGGCCGGCAACAATGTAACAGTCTCTCTCAAGTACAAGCTGTACAATACTTCTTTAGTCAAAGTCGTACACAAAACATCCTACATTTCAACATTTTGTTTCTGGTGTGGTTTATTTGTGAAGCAACTCTTTGCACTAAGGGAACAGGTTATGTGTTCCAGGTCTTTTGTCTGTCCTGTAGGACTTCAATCATGGAGTTATATTTAATTTTATTCTGTAAAAATGTCTTTATTTTATGAATTCCAATGTTTCTTTTTCTTATGGAAACAAGCAATTTGACTATGTTTCATGCCTTAGTAAATAACTTCTAAGACCAGGGCACATAGCTCAGAACAAAGAATAATGCCAACAATCTGTCAAGAGCTCCTGCAGGCCTTGTTACATAGTATAACATATAACACAGTCATTGCAAAAATCCAGTACTGTGGGGTAGCTCTCTCTCTCTCTCAGTGGTGTAAATATTCTTTTAATGTATAACTGGGAAGGGTCACTCTTGAATTTGCCATCACTTCTACTGCAGTAAGAGGACAAAGTCTGTATTCTTATTGATTTTTGTCAGAATATAAGGGGCCATTCCTCGAGGACCATTTCAGAACCAAGGGCAACAACGGATTTCCATCCTCAAATCCAATCTGTCCAGGTGAGTTACAATTTCTGAATGTCGTTTATGAGCGAATAAAACCGAGTTGTTTAATTAATGTGCATGCGTTTGTCAGATGTGAATAAATCAAAGGAAGTGTATTCAGAAACTATGAATACAATGAATACAATCTGGGGCAAAGGTTACTCCTTTACAATTATCATACATACAGTGCCTGTAATTGACTGGTCTTCTATTAAATAAAAACCAAGTTCCTTATTGATGCCCACTTATTTTTGCTACAGAATAATAAAATCCAAAATACGCATTTGAAGCCCTTCAGGTCATTGTCAGATGCAATTTCTACGCTTTTTGTTTGACACAAACACTGAAGGCAGAGACTGCTGTCTGGAGGTGGGAAGACTAATGCATAACGAGAAATATATACGTACAAAAGCATAAGTAAAACATGTAAGGTGAGATCATAATTAAGAGTTCAGTCCCTTTCTGAGAGTTTCAGATGTTTCTTTGTCTTCTTTTTGGTGGTAGAAATGTGTTCATGTGATTCAAACCGCACATGGAGTCCGTCCCTCGCTGACCAGATTCTTTTCTTTCTGTTTGTTTGTCTGTCTGTCTTTGCAGTTCTGCATTTTGCGTCTCAGCAGTGAAGCACATGGACGTTTACGTGGCATTGTTGGGGGCAGTGCTCCTGCCTGACTTCGCATTAAGCTTCAAGGGTGGCTGTCTGACTGGGAAGGGTCAAAAAAGTTTCCCTAGCCAAGAGACAGCAATGAAAGAATGTCATTTGTACTCTAATGGTGAGTGTACTTTGAGTGTATTGCCCTAAATCCAACAAAAGATAAATGTGAAACATTGATGCAAATTTTATTTATTGGGTGAAAGCAACAAGTGCTTTCCATACATATGCCTTAATTTTTTTCTATGCAACCTAAGAAAGATACTGAAGAAGGATACTAAAGAAGGATATGTAGAGCACCAAAAGAGCATATCACTCTATCTCTGTTATATAACTTCTGAAAAATAAATAATTCTGATTTTGGATA
The DNA here is from genome assembly GCA_039654925.1 of Anguilla pacifica. Taxonomy (NCBI): domain Eukaryota; kingdom Metazoa; phylum Chordata; class Actinopteri; order Anguilliformes; family Anguillidae; genus Anguilla; species Anguilla pacifica. The sequence continues at coordinate 63,342,391 of CM077287.1, forward strand.
TCGCCAATATGTTTTGAGAATCAGTTGGAATGACTGATTTTTCATTGTTGACGTTGACATAGTCTGGTGATTTACCAGGAGGTCTGACTGGGCAAACGAACCGATATACCTGTTATTTTGGAAACTTTTGATGCTCACTATATGGTTTTCTCTCTTACTAACTGTCATTAAGTATAATACATTTTTGTATAATGAGTTAAATGTTTAAATTTAAAAAAATATTATTTGGTTGACATAATACATTATGATGGCTCTAACTTTAAAAAGGTAGAAATACCATAATGATTGTGGTTAAAATTGTAAAATGTAAATCTACCGTATCTCTCAAAGCATCCTGCTGCTTTGCTAACTTCACTGAAGAGCTTGTCTCCCCTGTGACAAAAGTGGAAAACACCAAATGGGATGTCTGTCAGCAGCTTAGTGACAGGTAAGCGTCAAAACCTAGGGTTTACAATTCAGCAGTTCCACTGCATTCCAGCTTTAAGCCAGCGCTCATACATACTGCTGTAGCCTTTATTAATCAATACATTTTTGTGTGCTATTCAATGCAAACGGTTCAGAAGGCAATGGCAACAAAATGTTTGAGTGCCAATCAATATGTTACGCAAGTGTATGTTTGGGGACTAACAAGTAGACCTCAAGCACATGGCTATTAGCATTATAAATGAATGCTAATGTGCACCCAGCAAAGGTTTCACAGAATGAACACAACTGCCTCCTTTTCTGTGGATTAACCAACCTTGTCTTAAAGCTTGCCTTCAAAGATCCTTTAGTCCACAGTGCTCTTCTGGGTAAGGGACCCTGAGCCTAATATTTCTGGGTCTTATGTTTCAGGTGTGAGACATACATGAAACGAGTTGAGTGCTTCTACCGGTGCTCTCCACAGGCAGCTCACTGGATGAACCCCAACTACACTGCTGGCTTCTTGAATGTCCCAATCTGTGTCAACTTCTGTGACAGTTGGTAAACATGCTCTTATTCCCCACTGGCGTGAATATTGCTGACCAACAGAATACTCTATTCCAAAAGTGCACTTTTAAAATCAATGGTCTAAAGTTAATGAATCACTGCTAGTCGCGCTGTCCCAGGGGCATATCCGTATAAAGCCCAATATTCTGTGCTGCACCTGACTGTCAGGATAATTTCCCATGGGATATTCTGACATATCGGTGGACCACAGACTTGCCAGTGTGCACCCACCAAAATCTGCAAAGGACGTTGTAGGGATGGAATTGCTTAAACAATCGCAATTGGGAATTACAACTTGGTCAATGAAGAAAAAATGGAGAAAAAACTATTTTGAAATGAAATCACATGAAAAAAAGGAAACAAGCAAAACCTCTCATTTCTGCGCTGTCTTTCTGTTTTCCCTTGTCCCATTAGGTACGATGCATGTAAAGATGACCTAACCTGTGCTAAAAACTGGCTCACTGACTTCAAATGGGACAATGACGGCAACCACTGTCAACACGATTGTGTTCCATATAGCAAAGTAAGTGATTATGTTCTTGATATGAAGCATATATCAGAAACCACAATCAATCTGATTTGCAGGAAGCAATATAACCACAGTATTCGCATTACTATGATTTTCAAACTAAGTGGAGCAAATGATCAAGTGAGCTATAGAATGGTGAAAGGCTTTGTGCAAAATATCCTTTAAAGGAGCAGAATTTATGTCAACATTGTGCTTTGGGAATCCTGCTTATTTTTTTATTTTGTTTATCTCATGGGTCTAGATGTACACCGATGGGACAGACATGTGCCAGTCCATGTGGGGTCCTTCCTTTTCACCAAGCTCCTCAGAGGGCCGCTGTTTGCGGATGGATGACCAAGATGACAAGGTCCTGTCCCACATCCTGTGCCCGAGTTCCAGTTCCAAGAGCACTGCATCCGACCAGGAGGAGCCCTGCCATCAGTCATCGCTGATTTTGGATGAGATTTCCCCTGATCAGGAGATCTGGGATAGCCTGCTTGTCTCTAGCCTCTTTGCTATTGTTAGCAAGCTAGCTAAATGGACTGAGTATGTAGCATACTTGGCTAGCTAACTGTGTACCACATGGTCTAGCACATCAAGCTACCTCAGACACAAACAAACAACCACACTGAAAAACACTACGTGATTTCCATAGCTGCCATTACAGCCCTGGTGATTTCCCCTTCATACATCCCCACTGGTGCTATCTTCAGCTCACACATGTCAAGGTACATGTAAGACTTTATAAAGATTTACAGAATAGGATCTCATCATTATTCTCATCATCTTCATTGTCAACTTTTCCTTCTCTGCCTATCCATCATATTTATTTGGCTATACTATCAGAGAATGTGTCATATGTAAAATAAAATGATTTTGTCTTTGATCATTTACATACCTGGAACTAATTCTTCAGAAATACTGCTTTTATATGTGGAAAACCTACATGAAAAATGTTGCATTACATTTAACCATTCCGTGAAATAACTGTATGTCTGACCATCTAACCCCTTGCCTTCCCACCAAACTTTGATTCTATAGGTTGTGAAATAAGAACTGAACTCTCAGTGAGTTCTTAGTTGGGCTGCCTGGTTAAATGAATGTTGGTAAATAAATTAGGAAGCAAGTTAAATATATAAAGACTCTGTTTATTGTCTTGACAGCATGACGATTAGTTTGCAGAAATCAAATGTGAATAAACTAATAATAATAATAATAATAATAATAATAATAATAATAATAATAATAATAATAATATGCAGTGGGTAGCACTGTCGCCTCACAGCAGGAAGGGCCTGGGTTCGAATCCCGACCTGTTGGAAACCGATGCATAGGTTTCCTCCAGGTACTCCGGTTTCCTCCCACAGTCCAAAGACATGCAGGTAGGCTAATTGGGCACTCTAAATTGCCCATAGGTATGAGTGTGTGTGCCCTTCGATAGATTGGTGACATGTCCAGGATGTATTCCTGCCTTTCACCCAATGCACGCTGGGATAGGCTCCAGCAGCCCCCACAACCGAAACCAGAAATAAGCAGGTATAGATAATGGCTGGATAACAATAAAAAGCACATCATATTTTGTGCATTCATATCAGCCACTTGGCCAATAGATGGCACTGTAGACCATGTTGGGAGCCATGCACCAAGGCGGATACCTGGTCTCTCAGAAATAAACATATCCAACCTGCTGCAACACAACCATATACAACCTAGAGGAGCCATTGAAATATGTTCTTATTTTATAGATGTCTGGGAGTTTGGGTTTTTGAATATGAGTCCTTAGCACTGTGATTTTTATTATTGTGATTATAATTAATAAAAATTAATGTTGTTTTTATTATTATTATTATTATTATTATTATTATTATTATTATTAATAATAATAATAATAATAATAATAATAATAATAATAATAATAATAATAATAATATCAGGTAAAATTGATATTAGGCGCTGATCTGCTGTGCTGATCTGATGTATGTAAGTATGCATAAATGTACAACATGAATCGTTTTGCCATGTATGATGAAGCCTGAGGTATTTAACCACTTCTGGGTGGACAATGCTATTCTATGGCTAAAAGACAGCATTAAGCTATATGTACCTTTTTCAACCAACTGGTGTGGCAGTGTTATCTAATCTAATGGCAAGCCCGACATTGTTAAATCTGAAAGTCAAACTGTATGTCCAACAATTCAATTACTCAGAGACATTTTTCATTGGAACTTCAGACAATCAGATAACTTTGTTATGAGTCAACATGAGCAAATTATCAGTATTAGCACTACTACTGACCTTGTTGATTAATGTGTGAATGAATGACAATAGCAACTAGAGCATTAAAATAAAAAATGGCACTGGAGCAATCCCCTTGTCCCTAGATCAGCAAGTATGCTTGCCAGACTGGACGTTTGGTTACACAAGATTAGGTGGTCCAGTAATGTGTTTCCCCAAAGCTGAAATTAAACCTATGCCTATGATTCTGACAAGTAGTTGTACTCAGGATGACCTACCCACCCTGTACTGCTTGTCACATTGCTGTCAATCACAAGGAATCCCACCCACAATTCAATGCTACTGTGCCTCAAAACATTATGAGAACTGCCTGAAAATGTGTGAAATGGTTCGTTTACCGGTTACTTAGGTTTTAAACTTAGGCTAGAACTGCATAATGTTAACATTTCGCAAAATCATGTTGTGGGGGATATCTACAGCTAGCAAAAAATAAATGATGTAACTAACAATAAATAAATAAATAAATAAATAAATAAATAAATAAATAAATAACATATACATTTTCACTTCAAAGTGTCCATGCTTATTTCATTTCAAAATTATGCCATTGCTATTGTGTTTTGGTACTGAGACACAAAACAATACTGTGAAAGTGATCCTGGAGTGTCAATTCTGGTTGGAACAAACAGAATAAAAGAGAGGCTCAAGACTTAGTTTTGGAAACCCTGATCAAAAGTATATTCACAATTTAAAGACAGAATTGGAAGGCCCGTATCAGATTAAAGTCGTACACTGTATAAAAATAGATTACAACAAATTTGGCAAAGGACACAATAAGGAACATATCTGTCTTTTGTCATTACAACCAGTTGTGCAATTAAAGTATTGTATTGTGTGACAGTTCATTAAAGTAGCCCTACGTAAAATTATACACTTTCTATGATAAACCATCACTCGGGCAGAGTTTTATATAATATTTTATAAAAATGACTATGTGTTATAGAAAAAAAACAGCGGTTGATGTATTAGCGATATCAATGCGGGTAAATTACAACACGTGACACTTGCGGGATTGTTGTGACGCCTCAATCTTGCTCTGCGATCGATTAGCGCGTCTGGAAACAGTAGTCAGGAACAAGGCAGATTGACTGGAGAGTCGCAGCGAACGCGGTCTCAAAACCCAAACAAATAATATTTTCATGCCAAGTTCAACAATCGAAGGACGTTTGACACTATTAGAAGAGAAACTTTTGCTGTGTGCATTTGGATATCGGATTGTATTTAAATTAATTAATATAGTCTTCGCTCAGCCGATCACAGAGGTATGTGGGCATCGAGATACTTCGCTAGCTAGCTCTAGCTATCGAAGTACAGGCAGTAGGGTTGGTAGCCATTTTGGAACTGTAGAGCTAGCTAGGTGGCTAGTAATATATGTTACTCAACTGTATTGATAGCAAGCTAACAATGCTGTTACGGTCCGTTTCCTTCGACATGGTATTTTCTTCGAGATTTCCTTTCACACCTACAATTAAAGATAGTTATAATACTGAATAGGAATGTTGAGAAATTTCATTGCTCCGAGAACAGTGTTAGACTATTTATATTCCGTGGGGCGGCTAGCTAGCTACCTGGTGTTTATATTTTGTGCCACAAACATTGAATCGCCTATGTAGACCTGTCGTTTATATGGGTAATATCAGTTGTTAACTTTTATTTTACTGATTATTCGTTTGCACTTATTAGAAACCAATGACTACTCCATTTTAACGTTTGCTTGCTATTTGTCTAAGGTTAGCTTGTTAGCTAATTAGCCAGCTGGCGAGCTTTCGTAATTTATCGACTGTAGCTAGCTTAACATTAGATAACGTTTTAACGTTTGCTAGTTAGTTCGTTTTACATCTTGTTGATTTCCCAACGTTAGCTAAATCAGCTAATAACTACCACAAAGTGTGATGTACACCGTTTTACTAATAGCAATAAGATAATTCGCTTGCTGTTCCAGGTACTAATGTTACTGTGCTTGCATGGGAAGTCTAAAGCGACAATCTACTTAAGAACGATTGTCAATACTGTAGCTAAAGCTGTAGTTTCATTGATTGCCCAGTTCTTTTCGAACAAAGCCAGATAACCAACAGTTAATGCTAGCATAACTATTAACAGCTTACCATGGTTGGTTTAATCCGTGACCCTGTGGTATTTCTAGTAACTAGGCCCACTGTAAAGAAAAAAATAAAAACATTCTTTGCGGCGCCTTTACTGTGCTTCACGACATAGCAAACTAGCCAGCTAACATTAATGGGATTCAAGCTAGTTGCGATGATGTTGGTTGCAGGATAGCTTCAGCGATGTGTTTGTGACCTATTGAAAGTCTGGGTAATTAATAAGACATTTGTGTAGCTAATGAAACTTGAGCGCCACATGTACAACCGTAACTGGCACATTAAGCACCTAGTGAACTAATGTAGACTCTTAACACCGCCTGTAGTATCTAATAAGCTAAATTGTTGGTTACCCTTATCGCACGTGCAGCAACTTGGCGAAAGTTAAGGCATAGATCAAACTAGACATTCTTCGAGATTTTAACGGAGCACTGTAGATGGATGTCTTGCTCCCAGACTATTGGACTGCTGCATAGATCCATGCACCACCACCACATGCTTCGTGGAGCAAGGTTAACTTAATACTAAAATGGTGCAGCATAGACGCAAACAACTGGCTTTGTTGGCATGACAGTTTGACGTATCAGTTCTGGAACAAAGATTCCAATAATGGTATGAGCTATTCTGAAAGACAGTTGCAATAGCATGTGATTAGCTGAACTGAATTTCACTATTTGACTTTATTTGCAGGGGCACCTTTACCATTTGTGTAAAGCTGTGCACAACATGTTCCATAGTATTTTATAAAACATACTTACTGCAGCATAGATGAACTTCTCATAGAGTTGGAGTTAATCAGTTTGCTGCTAGTTTCATCCCGTGACCGAAAGTCATAAAGTTTTAGTCTTTTGCTTCTACTATTGCCAAACTGCTTCATTGAATTTTGAATTTGCTATATTGTTTTTAATCTCAGAGGTCCGTGTTACTTTACTGAAGTAGTGGTCTTAGTTTAAGTATCATACTTCCTCTTCTCTTTTTGAAAGAGTACACAGTGGGGATTTTTGGCAGAAACTTAAGCAGTAAAATATAGTTAATAGTTTTTTTTTAACAAGTGAAAGCATTGTTTGTGTACCAGAATACTCAGCTGAAGTGTTAAATGACCTGAGCAGGTAATGTGATGAATGGGCAGGTCTGTAAATGTCAAAATACTGAACTCATATGTTGTTCCAATGAGTGCAAGTTAACATATTGAATTTCTCGTGTTACCTGACAAAATAATGGCTTTTGAGCGGTGGAATGGCACATTTGCTGAAGAGAATTGAATGTACAGTTCAACCTCTCAAAAGGTCATTCTAAGATACCGTTGTCTTGTAACGTAAAGATGACATGATACAGAAACGTAATGTCAGGAAGACACGATACAAAGATATATTGGTTTCAGTATGAATTATGCTAAAATTAACAAGCGTCTTTTGCTTTCAATGTTGTGATTTTAGCTAATGAACAGTAAGTCTTGGAAAGGAGCAGTTATTTATGGGTGATTGAGTGACGTTTGTTGAAGACGAATAACAGCTGTTATAAGTAGCACTGTTAAGGTCGGATAGAAATCCCATTGTGCATTTTTTTTTGTGTGATAAGAACATTCAATATTGTTAATAATTGGTATTTCACACTCATATAGAAGACCATTTAGGGATTTGAGACATGCAAATCTTCCTACATGGGGCCACTGACCTTTTGATGCATGTACAGCATTTCTGAACCCTGGTGTTTTTTGTTTTTTTGGTGGGAGTTTCCTCGCCATTTTGAGAATTTAGGGTTCTTTCCTTTAGTTTACAAGCTGGGAAACTTAGATCAGGCTATATGTCTTCTTGAATTTACCTGCTAAAAAGTTTATTTATTTATGAGCAATACCACAAAGTGTGTTTGCACAAAGAACAACACAATTGTTTCTGCAAATCTTAAAATACAATGGTGCAGTCTGCAACTAGGGCTTTTATTGTGCTCTAAATGTAATTGTGGATGCATGATATTGAAACTCTGGGTCAACATCAATAACCAATGTTTGTCTGGCCATGTTAACCAATGTCTTCCTGTGACCATGTTTTCATAATCATTAGTAGATGAGCACAGCTGGTAACTCATGAAGGAAAAATGTAATGTATTTTATCTGCAAAACAATATCTCGGCTTGCTTACTCTATTATTAAGCAGAGTTTCTGTATTGCTTTGCTTTTGAGCTTGGCTGGTAAAAATGAACTAAAATAAATGATGAATGACAGCAGTTCAGATGACTATGATTGGCTACTTTTTGAGCCAATCATGCATTGCCTCTGGCGCCTGTCTGTTCCTTTTTATTGGTCACAATCTTTGCATGTGATCAGTACAAATAAGTTAATTTCAAGATATTATTGCTCTATGCCAACATGGCCCTGATATTACTGTGTGTCCTTAAACATAATATTTGCAGGATTTGAGCAACAGAAGAAGCTGAAGCCTATACATTTCAACATGGCTGTTCTGGTTTAAATCCTTGGATGCTTTGTTAAATTTTTCATTGAGGGGTGTTAATTTTTATGTCCTTTTTTCCCCCTCTGGTTTTACAGAACAAATTGGTGGAAGCAAGCTTGAAGACGAACTCTGGAGAGAACACCACCAGAAGAGAAGAGATATAGTTTTATCTGTGTTCCGTGTAACGTGAAGTGTTTCATAGATCTAGCACTGAACACAGGACACGTCCGCCACATGCATCTAAACCAGGGCTTTGACTAACAAGTATTTATGTGTTTTGTAACACGTTATGCATTTCTTGATTTACAGAGGACTTCATTTGCTTAACAAAGGAGTAGCATGTGTGTTGTAACGTGCTAGGCATCCTGCATGTAGTCTCTCTCTTTCAAGTTTGGAACTGCCCGAATAAGACCAACTGTGCAACAGAGGACACTGAAGTGCTGCACTGGTGTTTCAGCTAGCTTTTGGGTGTGAATGGGATGTAGTGCCAATGCTTTGAAAAACAGAATTGCTTTTCGCTTAACATGTGCTGATTTGGGAGTCAGACCTCTGCAGACACGCACTATGTTTTAAAATACCAGATTTCGGTGGCTGCCAGACAGACAACAACATGCTAAGTTTATAACAATAAGTACCTATCAGGTTTTTGTGATGTGACTTAAACTAGTTCCCCCATTTTCACCCAGCTGTAACTCCTCCACTGTTTTAATGAGGTGAACGTCAGCTTTCGCCCGTTTCCGAACAGCAGTCTTGTGATTACTTTCCCGTTTTTTTGTGTGCGTGCGCGGGCAGGTACTAAAATGAGCTGGTAGGGGAGGATTTGGAGTGTCAGAGCTGGCACCTCGTGCTGCTTACGGAGTTCTAGGAGAAGAGCGAGGCAACTCTTCTACAGCGCAGTGGACACTGTCTGACAGAAACGCTTTGTTGCCCCAGGGGCCTTTCAGACCACTGTATTGGAGGCTTATACCAGGCCCCCTTAGCGAGAGGAGAGCTGATAGGGAGCAGCTCCCCCTCTTCACATGCAGAAATACACGTTTTGACTCTCTCTGAATCCCTGCTGGGACGTCATTGGAGCAGTTCCCATTGACCGTGCAGCCAGGATCCCGGCCGCCGAACTCCCGGATCGTTCCGTGCTTGCCACGCCCCCCCACCCCCACCCCACCCCCGGCAGAAGGTCCTCCACATGTGAGAAGAGGATTCTGGCTCAAGTGCAGAGTTCCCCCCACCGCCCCGCCATCATCCTGGAACACTTGAACCGGCCTCTGGCAGGGGGCTGTTGTCCTGGGGCCCGGGCGCGTTCCTGTTGCAGACCCTAGCCTAGGATAGCATCAGATAAGAGACAGAGCATTTGGGCCCTGGTACTCGGAGAGGGAGCCACTGGACTTCAGAGCTCACAACTCTGGGTAAGGATGCGCCTCCTCGTGCCCGTTGCAACAAACTGTCAGGGGAACCTCCTGCCTTACCTTCTTTCTTGGTGGGAGCAATGATGTTTCATTCCAGTATGCTGTAGTAGCGTTTACTTCTGCCAGTTATTCCGCTCCCCTCCCAACAAACAGCTGTTGACTATCAACCCTTCAAAGAGCCGTCCCCTCTGGACATGGCTGCAAAATACCCAGCTATGTGTCCAACAGGTTCACCACCACAGCTACTGCAGAACTGCAGTATTTATTTTGTCCCTTTCGAAACCTGTCCTTTTGCTGTTGTAGCGTCCCACAGCCTGCATCTGAAAGCAGTTATTAAGTTCCTTGCATGGTTCAAAGTATATATGTAGTTGGCGGTGCTGCTCTGAATTTCTCTTAAGTATAGTGTCATCTTCCTTCTGTGCGCTGTCAGATCCTGGCCATGAGGTTTGATGCCTCAATCCACTGACTGGAGACACTGGACCTAAATGGCGCAGCATGACTTTGTTCCTGCCTGGCTTAACTTCTCAACGCCTCAACCTGCCAAGGTAAGGCCCTGAACGGCCTCTCTCCTGGAACCCAGCACAGTGTCTGCTTGTGACTTCCGTAGTGCACCTAACCGGGAGATGTTAAGAATGCACAGCGTTCAGATGGATTCATTTATTTCACCACTCCCATATTTTTTCTTTACTCCTAATTTGGAAAGGCTAATCATTGTAGGCTCATTCCATCACAGCCCTGTCCTCTCCAGAGCTGGCCGTGCGTCCTTTCGTGAAATATGTGCTGCTGGCCATCAACAGCCAGCTTAGCCTGCTAGCCGCTCTGTGCTTCGCCCAGATTAGCTGCCCAGTCATTGTGCTGGAGGACTGTGCTTTATGCACAGGTGGCACAGGCTGGTTGCAGGTTCTCTTCCAGCCAGAGGAGTTGCTCTGTCATGATGAGGTTGGGGGGGGGCTGCTGTTGTTTCCCGGCATGTTAAATGCAAATACTTCTAAACATGTGCCAGCACTGTTACTGTATCTTGCGCTTAAAGTAGAAATCACGGAATGGCAGTGATGAGTATGAGATGTCAGTTCGGCTCCCAAGTAGCCAATCACCACGAGGCACTTGCTCTTAGTGCAGTGCTGTGCTGTGAGTCAGACTGTGGCGGGGAGCCCTGTACTTGACTGCGGGCGATCTGTAATTGGCCATGATGTCACAGGGGCGGGAGGTTTCAGCGGCTGGGTACACTGGCCCAACATTCAGTGGGTGCTCCTCTTGTCGGTTAGGCCTCTGCAGTCTGCCTCTGGTTCAGTGACCGCGCCGGCTCGGCTGGAGGGACTCCTGTTGGGATGCAGGGGAGCTGACCTCTCAGTGAGGTCCAGTGGCTCTTTGAGGAGATGTTCCTACATCTGGAGCAGCTCGTATATAACCATCTACCATACAGTGAACTCCCTGCTCTTTAAAACTGAAAGAAACCAAAGGGTTTGGGAATGTGTAAAACTATTCATGGTAATGCCAAAAAAATTCCAAAATAGCTTCTTTAAACATTATGGGAAAACCAAAAAATACGTTTTAGAAATTTAGTTTAGTTTAACTTACACGCTATGCACAGTAAACAACCCTGCCCTAATCGGGAATCCCTGTTTTAATCTCAGCCCCTTGTTAATCTGGCTTTAGAGGTGGACACTCACACCCATGACATGAGGGAGTTTAGAGTGGGGGCTGACTTTGAGTGAATCTATATACACGTATCTTTATACGTGTGCTGCACTCCACTTTAAAACAGCCACAAATAGCCCCTGTACAGATAGTTCTCATTTATCACACATCAGGACTGTGAAAGACCGTACCATGGTCTGCCAGTCAAGGCAGTTCTGCATTTTCAAAGACTTATCAGAGGAAATGCGTTTTGTTTTTTTCCTTTCTGCCACCTAGCTCTGAAATCTTTGGACCGGACGTGTACAATTTTATTTGCAGCCACATGTTCACATTTTTTTTTAATCGCATGGCCAGTAGAGATTGAGGGCTTGTCCTCAGGTTTCCGGTGCATTGATTGACAGTCTGAGCGTGGGAGTAATTCCGTTCTGACAGCGAATCGGACGCCCCGGTTTTGTCCGGAGGTGTGAAAATGCAGTCTGGCAGGCCCGTCCTGTGCCAGTGAAGCTTGCTGTGACCTCCCTCCCTCCCCCCCCCCCCCCCCCCCCCAGTCCCCTGCAGCGAGCTTCGACAGACATGGAGAGCACTTACCCCGCGGAGATGGCAAGCCAAGCGTGAACCGCCGACGTCACAACTCCTCCGATGGCTTCTTCAACAACGACCCGCTCCGGGCCCCGGCAGGTAAGGGCCCGAGACTCCTCCCTTCGGGACCGAGTGACAGCCAGACACAGGCCCCGCCTCCTGAGCTCTGCTCCCCCTCTCAGAGCCCGGGAGGCGTGGCCTGTGGAAACATGCTGCATATGGGATGTCCTCTGTGGGAGTTTTCTGGTCTGAACTTCTGTGTCTCTACACAGGTTTACACACTGAATTGAACGAGAATGAAATTCTGTTATCAGTCTGTTTGTCTTCAGATGAGCTGCAGTCAGTTCTTCTGGACGTAAGAGCTTCTGTCAGACAGATATATGCTGCCTGTTAGTATGCTAGTACGTGAAAGTGGTTTTCCGTTGTTCACGGCTCGGAGTGTTTGACTTAAGGGAGGTGGGTGGAGGGGCGTTTTCTGGGATGTTGGGGGGGTCAGAACGTCGTGCTGATTTTTTCGCCGTCTCCCAGGCGACGGGTGGGCGCAGCCGCTGCTCCTGCGGCACGACTCGGTGGACTCGGGCGTGGCGAAGGGTGGGCATGGCGGCCTGGTCGGCAGCCCGGGCTGGAAGGAGGCGCCCGCCTGGCACGGAGCGCCGTGGGGGCAGGAGGCGGGGGCCGGGTCCCACCACCACCACCACCACGGGCGGCACCCGAAACGCGGGGGCGGGGACAGGGACAGGGACCGGGACAGGGACAGGGACCGGGACCGGCAGGGGGGGCACCGGCAGCGCAACGGAAACTTTCACTCTCGCAAGGGCGCCCCCTTCCAGGACAAGTTCTCCGACGAGGAACGCAAGGAGGACAAGCTGAAGTTCGTGGAAGAGGACTTTGTGAGTAACCTCCTTCCATCGACTCTTTGCTGTGGAACGAAACTACAACGAGAACACATTCGTACTGTGTAGTAGAAGTTTCCTACACCAAAAAACCTATTCTGACTCTCCTCCGCAACTGGTTGTACATAATTACAGTCTGTGGCCGTGCGTCTTCCTCATTGGATGAGATATTGGAATTACTGTTTTTACATCATGTGCTATGAAAAAGTGCTTTTGGTTTTGAATTTACAACCTAACGAGGATCAGTACTCATTAAACTGCAGTTTGTGTTGCAGGAAATAACTGAAAACCTTTGAGTGAACTCTTGCTGATGATTTTACGGTCGCTGATGTTTTTAATCGTATTTTCGGTTGTTGGTTAAATGGATTTTTTTGCTTCTTTTTTGGGCAGCCCTCTCTGAACCCGGAAGCGAACGGGAAGGCGGTGAGCCAGGCGCGTGCTGTGGGGGCCCCCGCGGGAGTTTGGGGTGAGCGGCTCTCCTCCCCGCTCTCTCGCCGCTGTCCATTTTTCTCATCTCCGCGTCGCGTGCGTGACGCGAATGACCGTGCCTTTCTCCGCAGAGAACCCCCCCAGTGCCAAGCAGGCGGTGTCCAAGATGCTGGTCATTAAGAAGGTTTCGAGAGAGGACCCCTGTGCGGCTTTCTCTGCTGGCTTCGCCAGTACGGGCCCCCTGCCCGCCAACGGCACCAAAGTCCCCATCACCGGACCCAGCGTTTACAAAAATCTGGTGCCCAAGCCAGCCGCGGCCCCCACCAAGGTAGGAGTCCAGGTTCCGACCACGCCTCCCCCCCCCTCGCCCAATCAGAGAACAGCTGCGATGAGAGCCATAGGTCTTTCATAGGTCCCTATTATGCTAGTCATTTGTCACAATAGTGTAATTTTGACATGTTTAGAAACTGTTCTGCTCTTCTTTTTTTTTTTTTGAACGGTCAGTTCAAGTCCAGTCATTTTCATGGGTCCGGTGTTTGCCGCCTCCTGACAGAATTGTGTAGGCTGCATGTTCTCCTGTGGGACGTCCTCAGGCGTTTTTAACGAGCGCGTGCTGTTCCCCGCAGTCCGGTCCGTGGAAACCCAGCGGAAGGGAAGCGAAATCGGGTTTCCATTTCTCGGGCCGGGACTCGGCCTTCACCAGCCCCGTCTCCGCGACCAAACCTTTGACCCCAGTCAGCGCCGCGCCCCACGCACCCCCCAAGGAGGTGAGCCCGCTGCTCCAGAGCCGCCGATTAGCCCCGGGGGCCCTGCTGCTCCTGCTGCTCATCCTGCTGCTGCTGTCCTGCACTCAGGGAAGTGGGAGCAGTGAGAGCAGTGCTAGGGTCGTCCTTCACAGAGAGAGAAAGCAGTGGGCAGTTTCCTTTACAGGCTGTGCAAAATGCTCAGGTGGAGGGGTTTGATTATTGAAGTAAGCTCCTCTAGCTGTGATACACAGATGGTGCAGAGCCTGTGAAAATGGCTTCTGTGAAAGAAACGGTGTGTGTTATCTGCTGCGCTGTAGCTGTGCTGTTTGAGACGCGCGCCTGCTGACAGTGTCAGATTTGAGTGTGAAATCCAGCCCTTTTCAGAGACGCGTCGTAACCGCCGGGGTTTCGTGTCCCTCCTCAGCCCCCCTCCAGCACCACCCCGCCCATCGACATCACGCCCCCGCGCCTCAAGCTGATGCGTCGCGGCACCGACCGCAAGAGCGAGTTCCTGCGGGCCCTGAAGGACGAGCGCAACGGCGAGGAGGCGTCCTGCCACAGCCCCGGCACCCCTGGAGAGGTGAGGGGGTGCCCCCGTGAGCCGGGGGCGCTGGGGCCTGGGGGGGGGGAGCGCTGGGGTCTGGGGGGGGCGCTGGGGCCTGGGGAGCGCTGGGGTCTGGGGGGGGCACTGGGACCTGGGGGAGCGCTGGGGTCTGGGGGGGCACTGGGGCCTGGGGAGCGCTGGGGCCTGGGGGGGGGCACTGGGACCTGGGGGAGCGCTGGGGCCTGGGGGGCGCTGGGGCCTGGGGGGGGGGGGGGGGGGGGCGCTGGGGCCTGCGGGGGGGCGCTGGGGCCTGGGTGGGGGCGCCGTGTGTTTTAGACTGACGTTTGATCACCCCCGCCTCCCATTTCAGGGTGACGGGTGTACCCCGGAGCCGAAGGAGTACAGCGAGGGCCTCTGCCACGAGAACGGCGTCTCCCACTCCCTCAGCGACTCGGACACCGAACATCTGTCCAGCTCTTTGGAGGCCGAACACCGGTGAGCGATCACACACACACACACCAGTCTGCGGCTAAAGCGCATGAATCTATGAGGATGAACCTTCATCTTACAGCACGCTTCCATTCAGAATAAGACTCCAGCCACTTCCACGCACAGATATGAGAGAGAGAGAACCCTGCAAAACGCTCACTTTGTGACATCTGTCCTTGGCAGGTTACTGAAGGCCATGGGCTGGCAGGAATATCCGGAGAACGATGACAACTTCCTGCCCCTGACGGAGGACGAGCTGAAAGAATTTCAAGCGAAAACTGAGCAGGTAAGGGTGGTGTTGTTTTAGGCCTTCTGCTACAAGAAGGGCTGAAGAAATTTGAGTGAATATTGAAATTCCACTACCTGTAGTATTCTCTAGTCTTCGGCTTGCGAACAGAAAGAACCGTGTAATCTGTAGTCTGTCCTAATGGGAGGGCTGGAGCGCTTCTCCCAGTGGAAACCTGTGTGTGTGTCGGTGTGTATGAAGGGATGGAGCAGCGCTGTTTTGACGGTACCCCGTCGGTGTGTGTGTGTGTCCCAGCTGAAGAAGAACGGATTCGGGAGGAACGGGGTGCTCCCGAAGCCCCGGGCCGTGGCTCTGCAGTTCACCCGCTGGAGGAGCGGCGTGGAGGCGGGCCTGGACGAGGCCTCCGAGTCGGAGACCAGCAGCAGCAGCCAGACCTCCGACGACGACGACACCTGACGCGGCTTTCACAGACCTCTCCTCTCCTCTCCTCTCCTCTCCTCTCCTCTCCTCTCCTCTCCTCTCCTCTCCTCTCCTCTCCTCTCCCCACCGTTGCTTTTCTCGAGTACTCTTCTGTTCCCGTGCACAAGGGGGAAGAGGTCGTATCCCCGAGAGAGTTCATTCTGGCTTGTGTACCGTTTCGTTTTCTTTCTTTCTGTTTTTTTTGCTCCCCCTTTTTCCTTTCGATCCGTTTAGTGGCCCCTGCTTTTCCCATTTCCCGGAACAAAGTATTCATCGAAGATCAATGCGCATTCAGTTAAACTGAAGAAACTGACTAACCCTTAACAGTAATAATGACATTAATTTAAAGTGAATTTCACTTCAGTTCCTTACAGACTAAAGCGTTTTCTTTTTTTTTTTAAATGGCTTTGAATTTCTTTTTTTTCTTTTTTTTTGAGAAATGATTCTTAGCGGTAGTGCAGAGATTAAATACTCGTTATGAGTAATTGACATTAATGTTGCTCAAAGCCCCTGATGGTTTTAGCTTGTCTCTGTTTCGGGGGTGCTCGTCTGTGTGTACACACCAGGAGAATGCGCCCCCTGTGGCTGGAGTGCAGTATAGCACGGCAGCTACCGAATGAAACAATCACTGTTGTGAGGCTCAAACAGAAGGGGTGAATGTTTGAATTTGAATACATCGTTCTCACTGTTAGGCAATCGTCAGTGTGCCGCCCCCCCCCCCCACGACACTACTTCTCAGGAGTGTGTTCTGCTTTAGTTTGGGTTGTGTTATCACCCATTGAACGTAAGCATATAGTTTGCCCCATGCCCTTTAGTCTATCATTTCGATAGTTGTGGTTTTCATTACATTTTGTTGATTTCACTAGTCGCCTATGTTATGGCATACATCACAATTATAGAAACAGGGTACAGGTTTTTATTTTCTCGTACTCTTGAAGGTATGATGGAGACAAGTGATATACAAACAAGACTTGGTGGACACCTTGCTGCCAGCACTGCTTTGGCTTGAGCGCTTAAAAACACAGGAGAAGCAGCGACACGATCGTGCTGTTGAATTATGTCCCTTAAAATAAAAAAGAGCTTTACTTTTAATGAATGTAGCCAAGAAGGGCTGACAAAAAATAATAGAAAAAGCTGTTTATGCCGCAGCAATTCAGTCTTACAAAATTCTGGTTTATCTTTTAAACGATGTATTCAGGTAATAAATGAATAATAAATTTAAAAAATCAGTTTCAACTTCCAATACCAAAGAAAGAGGCAAAATTGTGAGATGATTGCCTAAGTTGTGTTGGTGACGGAGTTGGATTTGATTCGCAGGTGAGCCAACCTTCCGAAGACTGGACGCAAGGACGGGTCTTTATTCTCAGGCAATCAGGGAGGTGTAATCGGGGCGGTTGCAGGGAGAGAGGGCCAATTGTTGGGGCCTCCTGAAGCTGGCACGTGATCCTCCGCAAATGCTAACTTAATCTGTTCTGCGATTTTTCAATCAAAACGTTCTGAGTTCTGAAGTTTGAAGAATGACTTGAGCAATCTCGATGCTCAAAATGATTCCTGCAGCTGAAATTAAGGTGCAGCTCCATCCTAATCTTCTTTTTTTTTTTTTGCTTTTTTTTTCCAGAAGGGACTGCCGTTTTAAATTATGCTTACAGCCACACGTTTTTGTACTTTCCTCTGTTTGCTGAAAGGGTATAAATGGCTTTATCACACACCTGTTCATTTTATTTTATTTTGGTACAGCTGTAAAAAAAAAAAAAAAAAATTCCACTTCAGTAGGCTTTTTGTTTTCTTTTGCATTTTGTTCCTGTGACCTTGATATTCAGGGTGGATTGTAAAATAAAAATGAAAAATTGTGAGTTTTCAAAAAAATTATTTTGATAACATTATTTACAGATTTGAAAGATAAAAGGGTCTCGTGTATGGAGTTATCTGTATGAGGTAGAAAAAAGAACTACTGCATCTAAAAAAAATGAAAAAATTGTAATAAATATTTTGCATCAGTTTGCCAAAAAAGTCTCCTTGTGGCTGTTTTCTGCTCTCCTCTAGAGGTTGGCTCCTCGACGCCTGTTTGTGGATAACAGAACCCTGCCTATAAGGGAAAATAAAGGATGTCAATGGAGCCAACAGGATGTTCAGTGCCCTCCAAAATATGGTGATGGTAGAGAGAAATTAGTTATTTTTTGCTGTATACCTACTGCAATTTTGATCAGAAGATGAATATGAAACCGATGTACAGCTTTTATTTCATCAGAAATTGATCTCTCCCATTTTTCTACATTGTTATTCACTTAGCATGATTAACAGTATTTTATTGTTGGTTTAGTTATTGTGAACCTGACAACCTTAGAACCTGGGTTCTTAACTGCAGCTAGAAATTGGCTAAGTGAATAGCCAGTTTGCGCGCCTTCTGTCCTTAACCTACCCACGCCATAGCTTCCTTGGAGCCTGTCTTAGTGACCGTAACCAACAACAGATCCAACAGAATGGATTCGACTTAACATTGCACTGGCGTTAACGTTAAAGGTAAATAGGCTACATGTTCTATAGCCAACAAATTGGTCGTTCACTTGTCGTTAAAATATTCTTGATGGCGTACGCATATTGTTGCAGTGTAGGTTATGTTATAGATAGGATCCTGGTGCATCTTCATTGATTCTTCGATTAACTTCTCGCTGTCTGAAATTACTGGACCTTAAAACCCCAGAAACTGGAAAAAAATGGAAGTATTGGGGGAGTACAAGTGTCGTAACTGTGACATGGTTTTTCGGTCCCTCGCACTTCTGGACAAGCACAGAGAACACTTCTGTATCGGCAGCGACATCGGAGACCCTGTCGTTTTAAAGCGGGGACAGCCCCAGTTTATGGAACCGGAGGGAAGCAACTTCAAAGGAGGGCCAAAAAAGGCGGAGACCCCTAACTTCAAGAAGGTAATTACATTCACTGAGGTAACACGCGGAAAATATGCCCCTTCGATATAAAAAAGGCTTTTACAGTTTTCTTAAAACATGTAACATGGAGCTAATCCTGATCTGCGCTAGTAGCCTATGTCAATTCACAACTTGTGCTGGTCTTCATTCAGTACCCCCGTACCCAATATTTGGAGGAAAGTTGTGTTACGGGAACAGGCTGTATAACAGAAAGGTCAAATGTAAGGTGATTCATTAAGCAGTTTTCTCCAACACGGGTAATTATCCCAGTTAAATCGTGTAGCCTTACGAAATTATGTGCTTTTTTCCAATTAGATAATTTTGTTTTTTTCAGTGCGTCAGTGGCCTGGATGATGTTGCCAGGTACTCACGATTGAAACAAGGAAAGCATTTCTCGTCGTAGACTTTATTCATATTAAGATAAGATTTTTAGGCTGCATTTAACTGTTCAACGTGGAGGGGACAGAGCGTGCTCGACTCGAGGTAGCCTAATCAGTTTATCAGACTGTCGATTACATTAGACCCCTCTTCCTGATCGTTGTCAAGACAAATATCACGTGATGTTTTACACACCCAATGACAATGCTAGACACAGCGCAGGTATAGTATAATATTCAAGGGGAAGTTGGACTAGATTTCACAAAACGTGAGCATTTTGTATATCTCGATGGTTTCCTAATCTTTTTTCGTTGTGTCTGTAAAATCCATATAAATATAATTCAACAAAGGCTGCGCGCTTGCATAAATATTTAAATGACTGGTGTCCCCTCACACTCTAGGGACAACCGTGGGCAGTCATTTCGTGGCTTAAGAGTGTAACATTGATTAGTGTAACTGGAGTTTTTGAATGTCATCCACAACATATGTCCAGGTTGCCACTTCGTGACAATGTCACTCCTGATATTTACTCCATGCCTTTGCGTCAGAGAGAGCAGAAGAATGAGCAGGCCAGGCTGCAGAGATGGCGGGAACGGGCTGAAGACAGGGACTGGCGGTCTCGGAAAGAGGAGGACCCAGGCCCTGGTGGGTCGGACAGCCTCACCCTGAGGAAGCTCACAGAGGAGGTGACTGAAGCTGGTTCTGCTGGATGTTATTCACCACGAACATGTAGCTATTCCTAATTCAGCACTTGCATTGAATTGCTTGCTTTTTGTTTTGCTTTTGGGGTTGAAGGTGCATCATACAGAGTATCCATTCATTGAATGTTGTGTAAAATATCCTGCTTTATCAGTCTGTGTACCCCTCTGGTGAAGAGAGATGGGCTGAGACAAATGGAACTGATAGTAACTCACTTTCCCATGATGAAGGACTTTAAGTGTTTTTTGGTGGATTAAACTGTTAATCAATGACTGGTTAGGCCAGCAGCGCTCAGATATGAAATGAACGCCTCTGCCATTGCATTGTTTCCTGTCAGTTTCACAAGCTCAGGATGTCAATCGAGGAGAGCATGCCTACCCTTCCCACATGGGCTGCCGAGGTGATTTTTAACCCCTGTTTGATCTCAAGCCAAATTTCTACCTTTAGCACGACTTCCTGGTTTCTGTTATGGGTCCTGTCTTCATCACATGAAATTTATAGCGTTGCACAGTTCCTTTCTTACATGGAATTAAATGAAAGTAAATTGAAGTGTGTAAAATACATCTTGAATGAGAGAGAGGTCATAGGCTAAATGGGGGTTCTGGCCTGCTCTTTGGGGGTTCAGGCCTGGTGTTTGCTCTCTTTTTCTCTTTTTGCTCTGTCTCTTGCCTTGCTACTCTGTAAAGTGACAGTTCTCTGTAAAAAAAAAAAAAAAAACCTCGCTATACAAATAAAACTGCATTGAGTTGAATTAAATGTGGCCCAGATAGTAGGAAATAGTCTGATGATCTGCGTTTGGGGTGTGCGGGTTCCCGCCCACACAGGTGTCCAAAGAGCCCAGCCCCAGGAGGCCGTGGGAGCAGAGTGACAGAGTGCGGGAGATGGCTGAGAGGCACGAGCGGCAGCTGGCCGAGATTCAGGCGCACAACCGCCAGCTTGAGCAGGAGAGGGAGGGTGAGCGAGCCACAGCCCCTGCCCGCGGGGCATGTCCGTACCGCGGAACACCCTGTCTGGCTGGGGCTGTCTGTTAAATATGCTAAAATCTAACAACCTATCTGGCTGGGGCTGTCTGTTCTATATCCTCAAATCTAAAGGAGACACGTTCTGCTTGATGGTCTGCTCCAAAGTGGTTTATTCAGTTGTGCCTCTCCAGTTGTTTTTACACTGTCTTCTCATTGTTCTCGCCTTTGGTTTTCCTGGAAATTCATGCACTTATAGACCCATGTCTCTCCGTACTGTACGTGTGTGACAAACAATAGCGCGTGTGTCTTTATTATCAAGTTGTTTAAATCTGTTTAAATAACTGTGTGTATGTTTGTCGGGGAGGGTGTGTGCGCGCTCATGTGCTCCTCTGTGTTGGCGTGTCAGAGATTGGGAGGAAGCTGGCGGAGTTGGCGGGCCGGGGCAACGCCGCCAACCTGGAGAAGCTCCTGCTGGAGCTGCAGCAGCAGGAGGAGAGGAATGAAGAGGCGCTGCAGCACATTCAGGGCCAAATCCAGACTCTGCACCAGCAGCAGGGGTGAGGGTGCGGGGACGTGGGCAGGGCAGGCCAGGGGCCGCGGCTGACAAAAGGAAAGGGCTAAAAATGTTGTTCCGGTAGCATTTTCAACCACAGCGGCCTCTTCCTTACAACAAATCGCAATGGTTTTGTTCACTCTGACGGTGCGCGCGTGGGTGCTATTCAATTTAACTCTCGAATTGCTTGGCATGAGCCTGTCTGCGACTGATTTGGGTGCGCGCTTTCTGTTTTGCTTATCGCGAGGTAGAGGAAGAAGAAAGCCAGCTGGAAGGAAAAATGATCTTGATTACTCAAAATTTGGGTTGCTGCTGTGCTCCGTCTTATCAGGGCCAGAGAAGCCGGTAACCGCCCGGACTCTCCCAGCTTTGGGCCGCGCGAGGAGAGGAAGACGCAGCACATGACCTTTGACCTCTCTTCCGACGGGGACGGCCGTCTCTCCAGCCAGATTAGGTCGGGTTCCTTTCTCTTCGACGGCCATTTGCAATGCACCGGCACAGTTCATTTACTTGGAGCTTAGATCAGAGGGTACAGGAAAACAGTGGTTTGGTTTCTTCGGAAACCAAATATAAATAACCAGTAGTACTAATACATTTTGTTAAGAATAGATGAAGTATTTGCAGTAACCTCTGACTGCCCCATCACTGCCTTAGTGCCATTCAGAGGTGAGGATGTCGAAAGCTGAGATGAGAGAGGACGTGGTCTGGTATAACCGGGCTTTTGAATGATGTCATGAGAGAGGACGTGGTCTGGTATAACTGGGCTTTTGAGTGATGTCATGAGAGAGGACGTGGTCTGGTTTAACTGGGCTTTTGAGTGACGTCAGGCTTTTTTTTGCCCGCGTGGACGTGACAGAGCGCTGCGGTTGGCCTACATGCAGTCCGGCGGCGCCGACGCGGTGGTTCTGGCCCAGATGCACGACCTGCAGGCTGAGGCGCACATGCTGGAGTGGGCCAAGCCCAGGACCCAACTCAAGGGCGGGAAAAGGAGTGAGTGCTGTGTGTGCGTGTTTTTTTTCCTGCCGTACTTATCGAGGCTCTGGTGTCTCATGGCTCATTGTTATTCAGTGCAACCTGTAAAACTGTGTCTGCTGTGTCCTATTTCACCAAAGGGAGACACACTTTCCTCAGGCAGAGGTTTTGTTTTCTGTTTCTCTTTTTATTTATTTATTTAAGTAAAAAAAAATTAATTAAAAAGGGTGACAAAAAAAGTGAAAGTTCAAAGTAAAAGTTTTTCTATGGCCCTTTGTCTTAACTTTGACTGTTACTGTATCATCCTTCCTGAGGCCGACCGTGTGTGTGTGTGGGTGTGTGTGTGTGCACATGAGTGTGTGTACTTGTGTCTCCCTCCACTCACTACTTTAGAGGGACAGCAGGAAAATGCCCTGATCCTCTCCTTTGCACCCCCCCTCCCCCAGGATCGAAACCCTCACATCGGGTGCTGGACGCCGAGCTGCTGTCGGTGGAGAAGGAGAACCAGCGGCTGGAGGAGGAGATCCTGAGGATCCGGCTGGCCAGGGAGAGGCACAGAGGGGAGGAGGGTAGGCGCGCTCCCCTGCTCAAGCTGCCTCAAACAGGGGGAGCATCGTCAACGGTTCTTCTGTGCAGTTGGTGTCGGTTAATGCGGTTACATGAGGCTAATCAGAGCTGCTGCTTCAGGATTTCCTCCTGCTCTTAACGCCTATTCCAGCAGCAGTCGGGGCTGAACTACAGCAAGTCCAGAGGGAACAAATTCATCAGATGGCAACCGTGCAGGCGGAGATAGAGTATCTTCGCAGAGAGGTGGAGAGGGCCAAGGACTTCCCCCGAGAGCGAAGGCAGGCTCCTCCCCCGCCTCCTCCGCCCCCTTTCCCACCCCCTCCACCCGTACTTCCCCTGGATCAGATGCCTGCTCCGCCTACCCTGGTATGCCAGCTCAGTCCCTCTAATCTAAACCTCAGGTTTCCACATTTTCTGCTATGATTATGCTGGATTTCCAGGCACTATGAGAGAGAGAGAGAGATACTACATTGTGTTGGTCATGTCTCTTTTCTCTGTCCTCTCCTCCCCAGGAGCAGGCCAGGCCCCACAATGCCATGCAAGGCAGGCCTGTGCTGGACCCCCTGGAATCCCTGGGCCCTGCTCCTTATGACCCTGGGTGAGCTCTAGTTCCTCACCCACTGCTGGCGGTAAAGCCTTCTGTATCCTAGCGCATTCTCATAGCTCGTTTCTGGACAGTTACCTGGTTAAATAAGGCAATAAATCTAGTCTAAGGTGGATTCAGAATACATGGGTCTTGGTTTTGAATGAGGTTCTTCATGCACTGCAGTAGCCCTCTGTCTCAGTCGGGAGTGAATATAATTTCACCCGGTCAATTGCTTTAGATTTCTCAGTCACCGGGCTGATGTGTAATTCTGTGTGCCGCTGCAGGGCAGGCTTTGTGATCTTCTACGACTTGGTCCTGGGCCTGGAGGCCACCCTGCGGACGGTGCGGCTGGTGGTGGGTTTGTACGCCGGAGGTCACGACCTTGGGCGCCCCACCCACCTGCCGCCCGTCCCGTGCCAGCCGGGCGGAGGCCTGCCCTACGTCAACGCCGTGCCCGCGGGAAACTACGCTGCGCTGTCCGTCAAACAGCCCGTACCCAGGTAACTGGGTCTTGGGGTCCCACGTGGTACCATGTGCCCATTTCGTCATTCTGTCCGGCAAGATTTTATGATGAGAAATTCAGTAACTGGACTGGTAAGAGATCAACGCTCAACGTTTCTGAGGTAAGATAATACTGAAGATTCAAATGTGTGAGCGTCAGTCTTCATCAGTGTTATGGTATTACATGCTGAAGGTAACTTTTGTTACGGTAGAGGGGCATCCACACCAAAGGCTAACTGCTGTCCTAGTGTGAGGGCACAAGTGTGAGGGAGAGAGGCATCTACCCGAGAGAACATATGAATGATTTCTCAATTAGCTTGCAGCAAGATGGAAACCTCTACTTAACATAAATTAAGACACAATGCTTAAACTAATGAATACAGAGCACAAGAAAATGTGATCAATGCAAAATCTAAACATAAATAACATTAAATATAAACTAAATGAAAAGCTATGTGACTATAGGCCCAAGAGGTACCCTCACCAAAGGTATACAGGTTAATTAGAGGAATTGTCAACCATTTCTGTTTAGAATGCTATTCCTAATGAATCAGCCGTCCATTATTTGTCCTGCTGTGGCTCATGACGTTGAGTAGGCCTCGCTGTGGTGCAGCTCCAGGATGTGGTCGTGCCCGGCTCACGGTCTGCCCTCCCCGCAGGATGCAGCCCTCTTCCTCCCTCGCGCTGGTGGTGGAGGTGCAGGCCGCCGGGGGTCTGGACCCCTACGGCCAGGAGATCCAGCGGCTGGTGCCTCGGGGCTGGGCCCAGCTGGACCTCTTCGACGCGCACAATCAGGTCCGGAGCGGCCACTGGAGGCTGCCTGTCCGCGCGCTCCCCGTCCGGCCCTCCCTCGCCACCGCGCAGCTGAACGCCGTCCCCCAGGTGAGGTTGCCACGGAAACGGCGCGCTCGCGAGACGGAGCCGGCCGGTCACGTGACCGAACGGGGCGGCTGGCCTTCATCGCCTCGCGTGTTTGTGTGCCCAGGTGGGGAACGTGGAGCTTTGCGTGCGGGTGGCCAACGCTCGGGACGGAGACGTGCAGTCCCTGGTGAACGTCGAGCCCGGCAACGCTGCCCAGTATAGATATCCCTCAGTGGTACATCAGTGCATCTTCCACCTGCTCTTCTCCTCTGTCTCTATTCAGCAGTGTCTGTTGTACAGATGGATCCTTTCTGTAAGATGTAATAAATGTAGGTGTATTAAAAATCACTGGACTGGATTTTCTCCTGGCTCAAGTAAATCAATTACTTTTGTGTCAGTTTTTTTCTACTAGGACTGCATTGAATTTTCAGTTGTGCGTAAATATTGTTTTCTGTAAGGTTTGATAAGCTGTTGGTGTAGAGATTCAGGATGCTAATAACGTTATTTTTCGTCACAGGTATCTGCTCGACCCATGGCTTTCTTGGGAAACCCGCCCCCTCCCCTCACTACATTAAAGCCTTCGGCCAATCCTTACCTTTCTCTCCTTCCCCCAACCGATCACGTGGATCCTCCTCCAATGGAGGGATCCAATCAGAGGTGAGAAAGAGAGATGAAATCCACCCCCACCTGAGTATGCACCCTCATTCCTTATTCATCAAATTTAAATAGACCTTAATAAGTACCCCCCTCTCTTCAAATAAATTACCCACTTCAGAACTCTTCCAGAGTGACTTTTGAATCCAAAGCCTTCTTTTGTGTGGTATCTTGTAAGGTTATTGGGTAGACATTAGTATGAGTGCATTTAATGTGAGCAGCATAGATTTTATATGGGTTTTAAGACACTACTGGAAAGATCTCAAGTGAAGAACTCAAGACCACTGCATGGATGTAACTACCATAGTACAACTTGTTCCCTGAAGTTCTTCTACATCAGATTGGAAACAAAGAACTCTGGTGGAATTTGATTCATGGCTAGAATCTGCTGTCGTTAAAAAAAGCTTGGACTGGTGATGCTGTTGTCAGCCCAAGGTTAATAGTGTAGTACAGAATGGCAATAATCCACACAGTTGAATTCATGGCATTGAAAATAGGCCAGTTGAAAAAGATGCTAAATTCATCAGTTAGACAAATCCTGTATCTGAACTAAATGATTTGGCCGTTTGTGTTGATGTGTGGTCTGGCAGCATGCTTGCATGCTACTGGCTGGCATGCGCACTCAATGACGATCAGGAAAGATGAGTGACAGGGAGGGCGTGTTACAGTCGCTCGCCCGGTGGTGGGTTGGAATCTCTCTCACCTCTGTGCTTGATTGTCCTGTGTTCGCTAATGAAGCAATTCAAGTGTGGGAATGATTCAGCTTTTAATGTTCAAGCTCCATTTTCATTTTGGTAATTTCATGATGATGAAGTTCAACGCATTAACACTTCCTACTTCTTTCAGCACAGACTACTCCCGTCTCCTTGTGCTTATCTTTACTTCCCACTTCCTGTCAATGCTTCATTGTGCTTTGCATTCTGGGAATCACAGGTTTCAATACAGGGGGAGACTTCATGCATGTGTACTGCGTTGCTTTGCTGGGCTAATCATTAATTATTAATTGGCTACTCTAATGTTTGATTCCACCTAATAATACTTTAGAACCTAAGTGATCTGATTTTGTGCCTTACAATGTGTGTACTGTCCTGTTTACCCAATGCTCCTCGGTGATTGGTGATTGACAGCTGCTCGTACTTTAATGATTTGAAATGATTGGCACCCTGCTGTCCTCGGGGCTTTCTCCCCGTCTTTGCTTTAAGCAGTGAGGCCCGTGGGGGTGTTTGACCCCTCCTGAACACTGCTGCCGTAAGGCTGGCTAACGTAAGTAAGATTCGCGCTAGGGCTCTGAGAGGGCTACGTAGGCTGAGCGCTAACTCTTGTCTGTACCGCTGGTTGGCTTGCAGTGAGGCTGTGGCGCCCTCACACTCCGGACCTGTGGCAGGTGGAGGAGGTGGAGGAGCAGAAGGGGGGATGGGCGTCGTTGTGGACAGAGTGAAGGGGGCGCCCCCGGGAGAAGGCGGGCTGCGGCTGACGGGGTACAGCCAGAGGACCGGTAAGGTGAGTGCCAGGTTTGGGTCCGGGCTGGGGGGGTACAGCCAGAGGACCGGTAAGGTGAGTAACGGGTTGGGGTCCGGGCTGGGGGGGTACAGCCTGAGGAGCGGTAAGGTGAGTGCCAGATTGGGGTCCGGGCTGGGGGGGTGCAGCCAGAGGAGCGGTAAGGTGAGTAACGGGTTGGGGTCCGGGCTGGGGGGGTACAGCCAGAGGAGCGGTAAGGTGAGTAACAGGGCGGGGTCCGGGCTGGGGGGGTACAGCCAGAGGAGCGGTAAGGTGAGTGCCAGGTTGGGGTCCGGGCTGGGGGGGTACAGCCAGAGGAGCGGTAAGGTGAGTAACAGGGCGGGGTCCAGGCTGGGGGGGTACAGCCAGAGGAGCGGTAAGGTGAGTTACAGGGCGGGGTCCAGGCTGGGGAGGTACAGTCAGAGGAGCGGTAAGGTGAGTAACAGGGCGGCGTCCGGGCTGGGGGGGTACAGCCAGAGGAGCGGTAAGGTGAGTTACAGGGCGGGGTCCAGGCTGGGGGGGTACAGCCAGAGGAGCGGTAAGGTGAGGAACAGGGCGGGGTCCAGGCTGGGGGGGTACAGCCAGAGGAGCGGTAAGGTGAGTAACAGGGCGGCGTCCGGGCTGGGGGGTTGGAAAGCTTGGGGATGGTTAGATTGGGGTTGGTGCAGTGCTGAAAGGGGGGGAGGAGGTGCCCCCGTCCTGACAGGCCCCTCCCTCTCTCCTGACCCGCCTCAGGTGCTCCTGTTCGGAACCTCTGGAATGCTCTGCTGCACCTCCACAGTGCTGTCCTCCATCAAACACGGCGACTTCATCTTCGGGGAGCAACGGGTATGCCTCCCCTCTGCACCCGTCACCACAACTCAAGTAACTCCAAAGCGTCTTGTAGAACGACATCACGCATCCAGGGGCTGCATGTCTGTGTGTGTGACCAGATTATTTAAAATGTATATGTTTTTAATCTTATTTTCGTGTTGGTTGGCAAAACATAACATTTCTGTAGAAGCTGCTTTGGAGTTGCTTGAAGTATTTTCTTCCATACACTTATACACCATACACTTCATGTTACTCCATATAATGCCCAATCCCAGGCAGCAGGTCATCAGAAACGAATGCTAAGCATCTAAAATATCCTTTATTGCGCACAGGAACTGTCTGTGCTAATCAAAAACACAGAATAAGATTTAAACACGGTCCTTCATCAAGAACTCCTGATGTACGCTGCTATGGTTTACACTTGTAGAGTTCTCTTTCTTAGTATGCTGCGCTAATAGGCGAGTCACATTATTAACGGTCTGTGGCCCTGTGGTGTATGTGTGTGTGTGGTGTGTGCGGACATGCTTGGGTTAGTGTGCGGGACGTGCGTTTGAAGCTCTGCTCCTGTGTGTGGACGGAGTGTAGCACAATGGGTAAGGAACTGGGCTTGTAACCGAAAGGTCACAGGTTCGATTCCCGGGTAGGACACTTCCGTTGTACCCTTGAGCAAGGTACTTAACCTGCATTGCTGCAGGGTATATCCAGCTATATAAATGGATGCAGTGTAAATGCTATGTAAAAGTTGTGTAAGTCGCTCTGGATAAGAGCATCTGCTAAATGCCTGTAATGTAATGCAATGTAATGTGTCCTCAGATCAGCTTCTGCCCGGCCGAGCCCCAGGAGGACACGGTGCTGATCCTGCGCTTCTACCACTGGCCTGAAGGGGGCGGCATAGAGCCCGGGGGCCTGGTGGAGCAGAAGAGTCGGGCTCCGTGGGAGCGGGACGGCGTGGCGGGGAACCTCGCCAAGCAGGAGGAGTGCGCGTCCGCCTGGGGGGTGATCAGGCTCACCCGTCCCGTGGCTCCAGGTGAGTGGCTGCTGGCCAGACTTCAGGCTAAAAATGAACCTAAATATATGCTTCTGTACCAGCTTCTAATTTAGCTCTTTAATGGCACTGACCTGTAAACATCCCATGGAAGGTGTTGTTTCATATCATTTGAAATCCGTATTGTTTGTTGAGCCATTTTGGTGTGCTTCTGCGTTCCTGCTGAATAGAGGAATAGCGGTTCGGTGACGTTGCGTGAACGTTCGACAGAAAGAGAGCGAGTATTGCACCAGAGACGGGATCAGCAGACGTTCAGCTGTGAGGCCGCTGTGGTCTCATTGTACTGACCCCCCGTGTCCCATTTCCCTGACAGCCGAAAAAAGGGCTGCTGGCAGAGAGGTGACATGGAACACCGGCACCCACACGGTGCCCCTTTACCACGTGCCAGTGCCACCCGCCATCGCCCTCACTGCCCTGGTAAAACCTCATCCCCTCACTGCCAGCACACAGAGCACTGCCCTACTTATGTTTGGTCTACAAAGTTTCAGCTACTAGTTGCAATATTTCCTAAAGCCTGGATTTTAAACAGGGGGTTCCAGGTGCCTGTAGGGGGGTCCCTGGCCATATCTACACTGTAGATTTGGGGAATTGCTTCAAAATAACAAATCAAACAAAGAATAAAATCATAAACTTAACGTCACCTGTTACTGGTTTTATGAGCCTTCATTGCTTTTTGAAACATATTTTCCTGATTGGCTATGTGTTGGTTTGTTTTTCTGTCCTTATCTTAGCCTGATTGGCTATGTGTTGGTTTGTTTTTCTGTCCTTACCTTAGCCTGATTGGCTATGTGTTGGTTTGTTTTTCTGTCCTTACCTTAGCCTGATTGGCTATGTGTTGGTTTGTTTTTCTGTCCTTATCTTAGCCTGATTGGCTATGTGTTGGTTTGTTTTTCTGTCCTTATCTTAGCCTGATTGGCTATGTGTTGGTTTCTTTTCCTGTCCTTAGCCTGATTGGCTATGTGTTGGTTTGTTTTTCTGTCCTTATCTTAGCCTGATTGGCTATGTGTTGGTTTGTTTTCCTGTCCTTATTGTAGCCTGATGATAGCCTGGTAAAGCCTTTTGCGCCTTATGGCGATGCCGCGGCCCGTCTGCATATCTACAGTGGAGAGGCACCTCTCTTCCCGTTCCCCCCAGAGTCCCCCCTCCCCCCCCACGCCTCTCCAGAGTGGCCTCAGGTCAGCTGCCTCCTGCCTTATCTGCAGCCACACCCCCGCACTGAGGAACCGCTGCACCTGCCAATATGCAAACAATCACCTCAGTTTACTGACAGCTCTTTCTTATTTCTTAAGTTATATTTGTGTGTTTCCCTTGCTGGAATAAATATTAAACCTGTTACATCAATAACATCTGTTAAAACAACAAAGGGAGTTGATGTTTTCACTACATATTTCAATGCGTGAAATGGTTACATTTGCATATTGAGAATCGTAAGCGCTGATGACTAATGTGGTGATGTCTCCAGGGGGCGTACATCTTTCGGGAAAGGGAGACCCCCCCGGTGCGCCCCTTCCTCTCAGGGGACGGGTTTGACCTCTACATCGACGGGGCGCGCTTCCTGCCGGACTGCGTGACCGTCAGCAGGGTCACCGGGCGCATCTTCGACCGCCACTACAACCAGTGAGCCAGGAGAGGCTCAGACACTCAGAGGGCGGGGGGCTTCATTCCTGTGGCTTTTAAAAGCTGTGCTATTGTAGAACTGTAGTACACAGTTACACACATACACAAATGCACCCTTTAGAAGAAATTGTTGAAGTTGATGTTCTTAAATTGCCGTTGGGTAACCCCCCCCCCCTCCCGGTGTTGTTGGTTTTCTCAGAGTGGGGCCAGATATTTCCACAGGGATAGACCTGAACAGTAACATCTTCGAGCCGGTTTACAGCGAGAGGGTGGAGATTCGCTGCCTGAACATGCCCCCATCAGCAACACTTTTACTGAAGGTGAGAGAGAGCAAGAGAAAAGGGGGGGGGGGGGAGTCTACATTAATGGCCTGACCTGTTGGTGGCACCTGATGATGGCTTTAACCATGTGGTTACTGTGAGGTAAATTAATATGAATATCAACTACATCTTTATCTTAATCACCGCATTGGTGTTACAATTTCTTTCCTTCTTAATCTGTAGCTATACACTGTGGACCGTTTTAGTCTGAGAATGGTTCTGGTTGGCTGGACGGCACTCGGTCTGTTTGTGGAGTCCGGCAGTGAGACTCAGCCCAGCGTGGACACTGGTGCACTGCAGGTACTGTGTGCATGTGTGCATGTGTGTGCATGTGTGTGCGTCTGTGCGTCTGTCTGTGTGTGTGTGTGTGTGTGCGTCTGTGCGTATGTTTGAGCGTTTGAGCCCGTAATTAAAACACAGCTGACTGAAGCAGCTGTAAATGAGTTCATCTTCAGCCGTGGCCTTGTCTTATCCCTTCTGCCAGATATCGCTGAATGAGGGAGCCCATCAGCTCAGGCTGTACCACACCGGCCCCGACCCCGACAAGCCTCTGTGCACTAAAGCACTGAGCTCAGCCAGCAGGTATTTCTGTCACCTCCTGCTGAATGGTGGTAAAAGCGGTGCCTTTCAGGGAAGGTACGACCCACAGCCGGACGCAGGCTGATTGCTGTGCTCTTGTGCCGCGAGCGCAGGCGGGTGCCCTGTGCGACTGTGCTGGTGCGAGTGGCCGGAGTGCCTGTGGACGAGGACGGTCGAGCCCTGAGCCGAAGCCAGGTGCCCGAGGCCGACTGGGGGAAGCTGGGGCTGCTCCTGCCCCGGCCGGGGTACTCCGAGGGGGGGTACTACTCCAGCTCGGCCAGGCCCACCCCCGGGGAGGCCTCGCTGCAGTCTGCCATGAGCCACCGGTGAGATACGCGCCGCTCCCAAAAACACGGCCGCGACCGATCCCCAGTGCAGCCCGCGGGCTGAGTCCACCATGGCCGCATTGGCCAAAATGGCCGCAGGCACGTGGAGCTGTTCCACACCTTCTTCTTTCAGGTCGGTGGTGCTCGTCCGAGAGATCGCCAGCCTCATCGCCGGAACAACCTGGGGGGCGGAGCCGAAGTCAGACGAAGAGATAAGCGATTGGATCAGGCAGAAGCTGAGCCGCATGATGGACAGCAGGCCCCAGCCAATCAACTTGAGCATGGTCTCCCGCTATGTCAGTTCTGCTGGGCTGAAAGTAAGCCGGGGGAAACCTTTTTTTTTCGAAACGCACTGCGCTGCAAGAACAGGCCTTCCTGATTATCCTTGCTGGGGCCTGTGTTCCAGGTGTCTGTGGACCGAGCGCTTAACCTGCCTTGGGCGGCATTCACCCTGGGCCTGTGCACCCTGAGTCCCCCTGCTGCCTTCTACCACGGGCCGTCCTGGGTTTCATACGACCGACCCACCATTCTGCAGCAGCTAGACTTCAACAGCAGTCAGAGCTCCCCCCAGTGGTCAGATGGGTTCAAGGTAACGGAACATCATAAGGCTTCATAGAACGACGATTGATGATCTTTTTAGCGTTTCCCAGGAGACATGATCAAGCTAATGCACTAGCCTGTGAGGTTTTTATTGTCTCATAAATCATTAAATAATATGATCCTTACACAAATAAAATGAGATTCATAAATATTTTTCATATCTTACAAAATACTGGTTCACAAATGTGGACTCATAAACAAATATCTCCCGAACAGACAAATGTAATTATACATTTTGATTTCTTGATTACGCGTTATTTTGCCTGAAAAGATTTGCCAGTGTATGAGCGTTCATCTGACAGCGAGTCTGTGTATGTACGCATCGCCTGGCTCGTGGAATCGCTTGCGTTCTTTTGAGACGTTTCTGACCCCAAGATTGGGGAGCAGATAACTGTCCATTAACATCGCGGAGGGAGTGAAACCATTTTTAAAAAGCAGCTACATTCGCTCAGTGTTACGACCTGAAAAGCACCCAGTGCTCACCAAGCGTTTCTGGCCTGCAGTCTTTCCCCAGGCGGGTTCACCACCAGCACCTGACCGCCATCGTACACCTGCATGAGGTTTCCGTGCGGGCCACACACAACCCCACTGGTGCCCAGTCACCCAGGGGGCAGGAGACCCTGACTTACAGCCTGGGTAAAGAGTCCTGGGCAGCTCTGCCCATCTTCACCCGGGGGTACTGCCATACAGCTCACTACCAACTGCCCCTATATCAGGGCTCCCCTTCACAGGTGAGTAGGGGTGGATTGCAGCACTAATAAAACTCCAAATGAAATTAATTTCCCAGGCAGAAATGAACTGGTTCTGCTCTTACCCAGGCTGCGCTTAGTGCCTTGGCCCATGGGGAATGCCAGCTGGTCTTGGAAGATCTGAGACTGAAGGGTCAGGTGTGTTGATTTTTAAACATCTCAAGTTGGATGGTATAGGGGATCATTTCATGTGAAACCACATTAGCATGCAACGGTCAGAGTAGCAGAGGATCCATAACTGTCTGTCTGGCAGGTCCAGCTGCTGAAGGGAGCGTCCGTTTTTGTGAGAGTGGCAGACGGCCGTAGGTGTGAAGAGCTGGATCAGAGTGAGGACATGGTGAGAACGTCACACTGTACCCACTGGTGACTGGCTGGATACAGCATTTTATTTTTGATTTTAACAGGTAGAGCCAAACCAATGCAGTAGCTTAGAGAAAAACTTGAGATTTGCTTTTCGAATTAAAAATTTAACACAGTTAAGACAAGAGGGTGGTGCAATGGGTAGCACTTGCCTCACAGCAAGAAGGTTCCTGGCTATTGAACATGGATCAACCTGTACTCCCACAGGACAGAGACGTCTCCCAGCTGCCCCCAGATCAGATGGACTCGTACAGCCCCCAGGGCAACAGCACCCCCCTCTCACAGCTCATACCCTCCTCATACACAAAGGACTCCTTCGCCAACGAACTGACCGCCAAGTTCACACAGGTAAGAACAAAAGCCTCACCTGACCAGACATTCCACGCACAGCAGAGAATTGGGCATCTTTCTTTTGTGCCATTTGTTGCAGCTCGTTTACCAGACTCTGGGACCCTCCACTGAACTCGGCAAGCAAAACCTCCTGCAACTGTGACGGAAGGCAGGCCGCTGGCTGAGCTTCACTGCTCCCTCCTCAAATGTTCCTGCACCCAAATCCCACCCCCCGTGAAATCATGTACAGAGATGTAATGAGCAAAAACCACAATAAAAATGCTTTTGAGTTTGTGCAATTTCAGAGATCGGGAGCGAGACGTTCAGTTTTGCAAATATTCTTTATTGAAACGTACTACAATTTTACAAAAAAAGGGAACAAACATTTAACATGGAAATGCCTTATTTACAACACAAAGCACAAAGATGATGGGGGGGGGAAGGGGGCATGCTGTACTGGTTGGCCCTGCCATCTTCAGGAAGGACATCACGAGGTCTCCACTGTGGCGGACGGCTTCACTGGCTGCGGGAGGATAAAGAGATTCAGACCCAACAGTCTGGCGCTACAGCAGTGTGGGACAGCGAATTGTAAAAGAGGGAGGAAGAGCTCTGGCACCAACAAAAAAAAAAAAAAAAAAAAAAAAAAAAAAAAAAAAAAACACAGCCAAGGCATGAACCAACCAGCCACTACTCAACTCCAGACCCCAACCCTGATTAATGGGGGTCCTGCCATTTCCTGGTGAAAGGGGTCAAGCGACCAAGCAAGACTACATCCTTCCACAAACTGGACCGGGCACACCAGCTCTCCCAACATGCCAAATCAATGCCGCAAGCTACTGCTCCTACGGAACGGAAGTATCAAGCCTATCAACTCGCCTCATCCTGCTCCATTTTCTCCTGGACCCCATTGCCGTTGCTGGCTGAGTCTCCGTTGCCATTAACTGTGGCTTCCTGTTTGGCCTTTTTAGCATCACTGTCCTTTACTGGGCTCTCCTCCTCTGGTTTCCTCTGTGCGGAACACAAAGCAGGACAGAAGACTCGTTAAACCTTTTCCTCCCCCCCCCCCCCCCCACGCCCTTTTCTCCATCTACCTCTGCACAAGAGCACAGCCACCGGACACCACACTGAAGCTACAGCAAACCACAGCACATGGCACAGGCCTCATTCGGTATCACAACTCCTCCTCCGCCTCCTCAAAAGGGACCACAGCACCTCACCATCAAACTGACCAGCCTTGGCATCACTCGCAAACCAAACAATGCAGCCTCAAAACAAAATTAAAACCACCAACACCAACCACAAAAGTAAATTAAAATGGAAGCTCTCTGATCAGCTAGGTTAGGAGAGTTGGTTGATTTCACAGCGCATGCGGCAAGCCATTCAGCACAGCAACGGGGGCAGCCGTGCACCCAGCTGCCAGCCTAGTCCCGGGCAGGTCCCAGGGGCAGCCAGGCAAGCATGCAGATGGCACACGGACAAGCGTGGCACACTGACCTTCTTCCTGACCAAGTGAGAGATGTCCGACGCGGATTTGGCGGCAGCTCCATCGGTAGGCGTCACAGCGATCTGAAACGACAGCGGCCTCCATAAGCTCCCGATCCCTCAGGGCAAAACACTCACCACCTCAACGAGCCGACAATCAGACCTCCAGTTTCACATTTTACAGCGTTCACACAAGACACACTGCAAAGAGAGAAGATGTAGCATCGAAGGTTACATTACCTGGCTTGGAGCGGATGAAGAGGTCCCACCATTTTCACCCGAAAATGCAGATGTGGAGGCCCCAGACTACAAGAGAGCAATTACCCCATATCAGCTCAGCAGAAACATGAAAGGGGGGCGAAGAAATCCAAATGCATTCCATTCACTTAGGACATAAGGAAATGAAAAGCAACGTATAACATCCTCCAATGACTACACGTGTTATGGGACCTTGTCATGAGACCCAAGCCGTTTGGCACACTCCTCTTACCAGGGTCTGCTGTATGGCCACGGAGGCGGCTCCAGCGGTCTTCTGGCTCTCCCGGGCATCCTCCACCTTCTCCCTGATGTCAGGCAGCAGCTGCTTCAGCTCCTCGGTCTCCCGCTTCTCCTCCGTAGCGCCGTCCGCCCCCTCCGCCTTGTCGATGGCCTCCTGGAGCATTGCTGGGGAACAGACGCAAGGTCTTTCACAACCAGGCTTCGGCCGCTTGGAAGCGTTTGTTCGCCAGGGCGGCCCGTTTATCCTGGCATAGAGGGGCCTTCTGAGGCCTTAAGCAGCCTGTCTGGACGGGACGCTTTGGCCGGGGTGTAAAACCGGCCCCTCGTCGCGCCGCGCGTGAACGAGGCTACGCGCAGAAGCCCTTACCCAAACGGCTCTCGATGACCTGGATGGAGCTGTTAAAGTGCTGGATGGCCTGGGCGTACTGGCCGGTATAGCCGAAAGTCACGCCCAGCTGGTAGTGCGTCTCCGCCAACAGGCGGCTGTGGGGGGGCAGGTGCTTCAGCTGCAAGCGCAGGCATTCCTGGAAGTCCTCCAAGGCCTGAACATAATTACCTAATGGGGGGGGGGGGGGGGGGGGGGGGGGGGAAAGAGTGACAATCAGTGAATCCCAACTGCACACTACAGAATCACCACAGCAATTGAGGGCCAAAGACCTTTACTTCATGAACATACCCGATTCAGCTCCAACTTCCCCTAGCTTGAGGTGTGCTTGCGCTGCCATCAACTGGTCTTCTTTGCCCTCTTGCCTTTGTAAGAAGAATCAAATTTGTTTTCAGCTTCATGGTTCAAAACATAACTAGATTTTACTAAAGTGCGTGTTCCAGGTATAACGCATTAGGTGCACAGTGGCATTACCGCACTACCTTTTGTAGATGACCTTAGCCACTTCCAACATCTCCCAGGCCAACTGCAAGTTCCCCACTTCCTCTTCCTCACTCTCCTGTAAACAAAGACAGGCACATGGTGTTACACAATAACCTCTCCACACGTTGGGGGGGGGGGGGGGGGGGGGGGAAAATCATGGGACCCATCAGGAGCACAAAGCATACCTTATCTTCAGCAGTGCCCTCGCCTTCATCGTCATCATCATCATCGTCGTCGTCATCATCTACAAGTCCAAGCCAAAAGGCGTTAAAATCCTTGAAGCTGCCGAACAGCTTGGGTGCTCAAGGACCAGCCCACCACAAGAGTAAAAGAACATATGACCAGGCACAGCAGAAACAGATACAAGCCTCGATTACACAGACCAGTCTGAATGGGGCATGTACCCTGAAAATCAGGGTAATATTGCACCTTAAGGCTCCATATTACACAATATACATTCTCTTATCAGCAGTGTTAGTGAGCATTAACAGTGATCTTTCATTGATGAAAAACTGCAAATACCCCTTTCCTAGACTTCCCAACTTGCTAATAATTTAATGGATTTTAGATTGAGATAAAACTGTACATTGTGTTGAGTGCAAAAGTGTGCTTCCCTGCATTTGGCTTGGGCTACACTATGCCATTAACTTTAGTATGCTTTGAGAACACTATTTGGGCTGTGCTGACTAGAACAAACTCAAGTCTGACTTTCTGGAATTTCACATGACAGTTCAGGTGGCCATTTAGAGTGTAAGCTGCACTTCTAGAGAATCATTGGACTGCCTGTCAATTACAATTCTTTATTAAAATAAAAAATAACCCATGACCCACCAACCATGATGTGCCAGTGTACACCAACCAAACCTTCCTAAATCCCATTTCCTCTCCCAGGTGCCCTTGTTCACCCAAAAAGTGCCTTCTACACCAGTTTACCTTCACCCTCCTCCATATTTTCCTCGTCATCTTCATGAGATTCTTCCACCTCTGCCACCTTCTCTCCACTCTGTTCTTCAGCTTCTTTCACCTCACCCTTGGGAGCCGGCACCACGGCAACGCCAACCTCACCCTTCTTGGGAGATGGCACCAAGGGAACTCCGCTCTCGTCCTTAGGAGGGGGAGCCACAGGAACGTCTCCCTCATTCTTTTTGGGAGATGGA
Source organism: Anguilla pacifica (assembly GCA_039654925.1). Classification (NCBI taxonomy): domain Eukaryota; kingdom Metazoa; phylum Chordata; class Actinopteri; order Anguilliformes; family Anguillidae; genus Anguilla; species Anguilla pacifica. The sequence goes on from CM077287.1 coordinate 63,380,037, forward strand.
GCCACAGGAACCATGTCCTGGTCCTTATTGGGAGACGGAGCGACAGGAACGCCACCATCGTTCTTTTTAGGAGAAGGAGCTGCAGGAAGTCCGCCCTCATCCTTTTTGGGAGAGGGAGCTGCAGGAGCTCCACCCTCATCCTTTTTGGGAGAGGGAGCTGCAGGAGCTCCACCCTCATCCTTATTGGGAGACGGAGCTGCAGGACCTCCATCCTGATTCTTATTGGGAGATTGAGCCAAGGGAACACCACCCTCATCTTTTTCTGAAGATGGAGCCAAAGGAACACCACCCTTGTCCTTTGTGGGAGATTGTGCTGCAGCAGCACTGACCTCATCCGTTCCATTTACAGGCGACTTGATGACATCTTTGGCAGGGGACTGGGCAACATTCCCACCCTGTTCCTCAGTCTCCATCTTATCCTCAGCACCATCACCTTCTGTTGTTTTTTCCTTCTCTGCCATGGCATTGTAAACTTGCACCCGAAGCTCATCTCTAGTCTTCTCTGTGCAGCCATGAAACGGGCAGCACAAAACCATGGATTAAAGGACCTGCAGCTCATTCAGCACTTTCCCCTCACTAATATCAATGCTTCAGGAAACCACAAACCCGGTGTGTCCAGTATCAAAGACGAAACGTAACATCTGAACAGTGGCCGACAAAGATTTGGACCAAGAAAATCCTTTAACATCTGCAAGGCTTTTCCTGTCAACAAGCCAGATGTCCACAAAAGGCACCTTCCAAAACATTACACCTTATCTAGATGGCTATGCATTGTAAAAGTGACTATCTAGGTAATGGGTCATAGAATCCAATCCTTTTGGCTTTCCAGCACCAGCAACCAACTAAAGCCCAAGTTCTCAACAGGGGGTCCATGGCCAGGCTTGATATGCAATGACTACATCAGAAATATCTAAATAAAACCACAACCTTCAGAATTATGATAGGGGCCCTTGGACCAGAGAGTGTTTAAAACCACTGGACTAAAGAACAGTTTGTTCTAGGCCTTAATTAGCTGCTGACAATAGAAACTACAAAACACCGTAGACACTGCAAGCCTCCAGGACTCGACTGACAGTCTTAGCCTTGCCGCTTAATCACAATCACTTAAATCAGTACAGTCAGTCAACTACAACATCCCTTCCATGCTACCAAGGCTTTACAACAGTAGTCTCTAACCCTGGTCCTGGAGAGCTACAGGGTCTGCTGGTTTTCATAGTGACTTTGCACTTCATGAATCAATTAGAGCAGTTGATTATACAGTTAACTCAACTCACCTGGTGTCTTGCGTCTCAAGTGGGTGCTGATTTAAGGTGAAAACAAAAACCAGCAGACCCTGTAGCTCTCCAGGACAAAGGTTGGAGACCACTGCTTTACAAAGACCCCTCAATGACAGGTAATCACATACACACCTGCTCCAGGCACAGACGGGGCAGGGGGTAACAGGAAACAAACTTCTGTGCCAAAGACCAGGCCACAGAGCAGCCCACCGCTTCAGATACTCACCATCCAGGTTATCTGCACTCTCTATTTTAGAGTTGTCCGGCTTCTCCCCTTCCTCAGAAGACTCCTCAGGAACTCCCTCCAGAGCATTCCCCAGTACCGTATTCTCCATCCTGTGGCAAGAGCATCCCAAATGTTAGTCTGGTCTTACAAACAGTGTGCAACACAAAAGAAAGTAAGGGGGGGGGGGGGGAAGGGGTGGCAGACTCACCTAGCTAGTTCCAAGAGAGACTTTCCACACAAGAAGAATGCTTCTCCACATTCATCAGCAGTGTCTCCATATTTCTCTGCTCTGTAAAGAGTTTGCAGTGAAGACAACATATTGAACAAGAGAGAAACTCCATTACAGGCCCAAATTATGGCCCAATTAGAGTCATTAATTGAACAAATACTCATGTTCGATATTTAATGGATTTGGCCCCAGAAACGCTACCAGTACTCACAGCATGCCACAGGCCTCTTGGAACACATTAACTGCGGATACCACGTCCCCCATAACCAGATGCCGGTTTCCAGTGCCAATCAGCTTCTTGGCCTCCTCCATGACATCAGAGCTGCATGGAAGTTGGCACAGGAGTTAATACTTGACATACATGAATGTAAAAATAATGAAACCAACAGAATGGCAAACCAGTCACAAGTGTAAGTGAGGTTAATGCAAAACATTTGCCACGTTTCTGTATTAAACTTGACTCTTCAGATCCAAGTGATAGATTTTCCAGTTATTTCTATTCAGTTCCAAAAACTACACCCAGGACAAAACGTAATATTGAGAGAGTACATAAGTAGTACACAAGTAGTAAGCGTCGTCGAGGGCAATTTGACATTAATCCAACAAGATAACTAAGCGTTAAAATGAAAAATGACTTTAGGATTGCCCACGTGGTCTATTGTTTCTATCCAACTGGAAATTCCTGAGAACAGATTCCAGTTAAGTAAAGGCGAATGACATAATCCCGCCACAAACACAGCTAACAGTGACAGCTGATTTAATAAAATTAAACTCGTCAACAAAACTGGCGACCGCACTCATTCATTGGACAGCAGGCAAAAATTCGCGAGATCTCACCTGTCCGCGGCGCTTGACGAGCAGGGCTTTTCCTCCATGCTAGAAGTAAAAATACAAGGGTTATCGTTTTTTCTAGCAGACAACATAGCTGATGCAATTTAATACAAAAAAAAAAAAAGTAATCTTCAATAAATCTAAATTGGATACATCGACAAATGTCGTCCACCAACAGGACTAACGTTGCGAAGCTGCTCGCACAAACGTCGGCAATGCAACTTCAGTTAGACCTGTACAACTGCAATAAAGACAAGTTTACACATTATCAAATATACGCCCACCTTGTTCACCACCTGGCTTTTCAGTAATGCCACGTTAAGTTAACAGGCCACGATTATTTTTACACCAATTGCCAAATAGTCCTCTAACGTTACTCAAGTGAGTAAAGTTAGCTAAGGTACACATTTCCGAAAAAGCTAGCTAAAATAGTGGTGGGTCGCCAAGTTGGCTAAATGGCACACGCATTGTCAAACGAAAGCGGAACAAATTTACAGTTGCACAAAACGAAACTTTACTTGCCTGGCACGAATTTCGTTACTAGCTAGCCAACGCTAGTCTCAACATACAACGGCACTAGCTACAGAGCGGCTCAACCTTGCGTGGTCGTACGTAGCTATTAAGCAATATGCAGCTAGCCAATGCGCTGCGCAGAGCAAAATGACAGAAATGTGCAAAAAATAAATAGAAAAATCACAATGAAACAATAAGACCATATCCTGTAACCTTCGGTAAGTCTACACCGATCCCATGCATGTTACCAGTGACGTAAAAGTACGTCTCAGATAGCTAGTTAACGAGTCAACAGAAGCTTACGAGTACAGCTCGATACGTTTTCAAACAGCGTTTTACACAGCAGGACAGAGGCCATAGCAAAGCAGAACAGGCTCCAAAGAGAAACTAAGCTGGGATCGCTACATTGTTGCTTTGTTAGCAAGATAAATTATGGTCCAAAACTACCCGAATTGCGCCCAGTGAAACTTTAAATGTTTTCTCACCTTCCTGCGCTTGAAGGAGCTGGAGTATCCTCTGGCATGTTAGCAAAACTCCAAACGTCTCAGGAAAGTACCCTTTTATTAATTATATGCTCAATACCGCGTACAGCTCTACGAAAAGATGGCAGGTTTCTTCCCCAGTTCGCTCCTTTTTCGTTGGCGCCTTTAAATACAGACACCAACCCTCACTTCCGTTGAACTTTCACCTTGTTGCTCAAAATGAAAAACGCGGGAGAACTATTTAAAGGAGCAGCCTTTCAGCTTTTAATGATCGACAAATCTAAATAGATCCAATCAATGAATATTCCTCGTTTTATGCCGCAGTGTTGGCCATGGGTAGGCCTAATGTTCATTCGCTTATTGACTGCATTCGCAGATTGTAGATATTCATATTCCTTTGCAACGTCAATAAATGCACTGTTTGCTGGGATGTGACGTTCTAGTTTGGTTGGCTGAATGAACTAATTTCCATATTGCCCACCCTGAAGGCGTTGAGAGCGGGAAAGACAGGGGCATAATACATTGAAAAACGGGAAACGGCTTCAAGGTGATATGAAGTGGTGATACACGTAAACGGCATATAAATGCACTTAGTAAGGCATTGTTTAAGTCACACAAGCTACGTGTTTAAGTAGGCCTACATATGATAACTATTAAAACTGTTGTGTAGGTGAGCACCTTTTTTATCATTTAATTTATGAAATATAGCACGAGAAGAAACTTAAATTCAGAAAAGAATGCTGCACATTGTATTGGGAAAAAAACAACTTTATTATTTATTTTTATAAATGGCAAGAGGGGAGCAATCAGTGGTCCCAAAGGCACAATGTAGGCATGTAACAGAGTGGTCAGTAGGGGTCACTGAAGGGGTAGTGAGGATGTCCAGCATCTCTAGGAACAGGCTTCCCATCGACCTGAAACACAAAGCATCACACGAACGGGTGAGGTTCATCATGTGCCCTTTTTCCTTCGGTCTGAAGGCACATGCAGGTGTCACACTCATCCGAGAGATTACCAAGAATGCAATTATTATGCAGTTTACATTTACTTTCTTAGCACTGCATAGGCTTCCGGAGGTAAGGGAGTGAAAGCTTATTCAAGGAGGAGACTCATCATGTATCACCCCAATTGGGCAGGGAACTGATTTTTTAAAGCTTGGCAGCAGAAATTTCAGACAGCCTGTTGAGTGGTAGTAAGGGATATGCTAATTAGCCATGTGGCTGAGCTTTGCATTTCCCCCTTAAAGGAGTGTGAATTACACCAATGTCTTGTAAGCACTTGGCAAAAGTTGAAAATAACTCAAAATGCACTATTGGCATGTGTAGATGCAGCAGGGGGATTTGCACTCCCTGCAATCTGGGTGAATGCTTCTCACTCATCCCAGCCACTGAGCTTCTCTAACCTAGCTCCCCAGAGGTGGAACAAACTCCCCATTCCTCTACGAACCGCTCGGTCATTGCCCATCATCCGCCATGATCTGAAGGCTCATCTCCTCAGACTGTACCTGGACTAACTAACACTACTCTGCAGGGCACTCCCAATCTAGGATCGCTCTTACCCCTTGAATCCATCTAATTTATTCTTCTAGCATTTTCATGTAATGCTTGTTTCTCCATCCAGTACTTATATTGCAGTTGTATCATTATCCTGATGTTGTAGCTCATCGTTATGCCTCCTTGTTTGACTAACCACAACTTTCTGACCTAGCCTACGCTTACTGTGTGAACTGGACTTAATGTGTTCATGGCTATGGATATAACTGTTATATAGAGTATTGTATCTTATCAGACCCGTTTTCTAGTAGTTCCAGTTACCTTCAGTGTGCATTTATTGTATACCAAATTAATGTAATGTAATGTATACTATGTCAATTTTATTAAAACAAATCTTTGTTTATAGTTGTAAATAATTACTATAAAATGAATCTGTTCATATTGGGGGGAAAAATATGTTACTGTACAAGTTGCTTTGGAGTTACTTGTAGCTTTAAGTGTGTTTTCTTGCTTTAGACTACAAATAGCCAAATGCCAATACCTTCCACTTTAAAGCCAGCAGGTATTACAAACTTCTCTAAACACACTTTATTACTTGGAAAAACTTTCTGGGCCAATCAGAAACTGAAATATATCATAAGACCCAGCAAAGTAAATTATCCCTTACACAAAATAGTCACTAGATGGCAGCATATTTACTTAAAATGTTGTTTTCGTAGACAAACTGTTGATATAAATCTCCTGTTGAATAAAAATGAACTGGATAAACAATAAACCAGCTTTAAATCAATAATTATAATATTTATCTAAATAGTGATAGACCACAGTTACGTTTAAGAAATAAATAGTTGTTTTACACATTGTTGAGGGTGTGGATGTAGATCATGGTAATATAATGATAATGATGTGAAAAACATTGATGATGATGATGATGATGATGATGACCATGATGAAGAAAACATTTCCATTATAGGACAGATGAATATTTCTAAGACAATCCAACAGTTTAATGTAAGTTAAATATGACTGGATGAATGATGCTGAACCGCGCTGTCCTGTAGCATTAGCACAACAGTTACTCACGGTGATCAGTGGCACAATGTAGCGCCAGACTTTATTCAGTGCTGTTATACTCTTCACTTCCTCTGCTTCAAGAGTGAAATCAAACACCTGCAGGCGAACGGAGAAACTTACTGAGAAAATACACATAACGATTTATGCATTACGCAATATTAATACTAGAATTAACCAGACTATTCGTTAAATGAAAAGAAAATCAATACCGTCAGTAATGCATATGTACCATTGCGCACACACACACACACACACACACACACACACACACACACACACGCGAACGAGCACGCGCGCACACACACATGTGAAATTAACAGACAAAAGATGCACCGGTGCAGTTTTTAAATGATTTTCTAACGAGGGGAGAGGGCCGAGATCCTCACCTGGATATTCTCTTGGATGCGTGACTGCGTTACACTTTTGGGTATCGTCACCACACCTCGCTGGGTCTGCCACCTGGCGAGAGACAAACCGCGGGGTGTACAGTACGCACAGTCAGTACTCTGCCCACAGAGACGAGGGGCACGAACTCAGGTCGGACGCTGCGGGGCGTGCTAGCGTGCTAGCGGGCTAATTCCCCTTGAGGCGTCGGTGCGCGGCGCGCGGCGAATTAATTACCGGAGGATGATTTGCGCGGGACTCCTCTTGTACTTCTGAGCCAGGGCGGAGATGACCGGCTCGTCCAGGAGCACGGGCTCGTCGGGGTGCTTCCAGGCCCGGTCGGGGGAACCCAGCGGGCTGTAGGCCGTCATCACCAGGCCACGCTCGCGGCAGTGCGCCAGCAGCTCCGCCTGAGACAGGTACGGATGACTCTCCACCTGCAGTGGGGTTCACACACACACACACACACACACACACACACACACACTCGTATTCACACATCGCACAACTGGCACCTTGGGCCTTATCCTCACACTTTGGAGAATGTGGTGGGCACTCATCTTGTCATAGACAACTGGAAAACTCCAACCAAGTCCTATTTAAGAAATTCAGCCAAAATGATATGCAGAAGCATGAATATTCAGGTTGTAAATAATGCGAAAGATAACACAAATTTTCCACTCATGATTTAAATAGTCAAACATAGTACGGACAAAAAATAATAAATACTGGCAACTCTGCTTGCATTATTCTGCTTTTCCCCAGAGCTTGCTTTGTTGTATGTGGACAGAACTATTGTCTCCGCACCTGCAGTACACTTGGCTTGATGCTGGCGACGGAGAGGACATCATCGATTTGGCGGCTGTTGAAGTTGGAGAGCCCAATCGCCCTCACCAGACCTTTCCCCACAAGGCGTTCCATGGCCGCCCACGTCACCTTGTAATCGATGTCATCGTAGAGCAGCGTTCCATCCTCTGTCCTGGGAAAGGCGGCCTTGCCACGTCTGCAGAGAGGGGCGATCAGACAGGAGCTGCTAGTGGACCAAGCTGCCTCCGTGTTGATGAGCATGGGTTCCCCTCTGCCCATGCTGCGCTCTCCCATTAGGTGATCTCTCAGCATGAAACCCGGGGCTCACAGGAAGAAGGCTTATTAGTCACACCCTGTCAGGATCTCCAGGCTTTCCAAGCACAGCCCTATTGGCACACTGTCACTGCCTGCTGTGAGGCGGCACTTACCCGCCTGCTGTCTCAGTGAGAGAGGCCCATTCAGGCAGGTCTGGACATGACACGACACGACACCAATCTCAACAGATGTAGGTGCATCCAAAGTCTCTCAGCAATTTATAAAATTGCTCAGTTTATGTTATTAAATGCAGCACACTGCTTCACAGCAATCAGAAACACACAGACCAGAGCTTATCTTCTGAAACATCTAGGAATGAGTGGGTTTTCACGACCAAGCGCAAGTTCCTCACTCCAGGCCTCAAATGATTGTTTCACGCGGGAAGTCTGCCTCCAGCGCCACTTCATCTGGGAAGCACAGGCTGGGGGCCGGAGGGCGGGGCTTACTGAAAGGCGTAGGGCCAGTGGATGAGGTAGAGGTCGAGGTAATCCAGCCCCAGCTCCTTCAGCGACTTCTGCAGGGCCGGCTCCACATCCTCGGGGTGATGGTTCGTGTTCCACAGCTTGGAGGTGACAAACACGTCCTCCCTCTTCAAACCCTGTGGAGATATTCACACGCGCGCACACGTGCACGCACAAAAGTGTCTGGATTTGTCGTCTGCGATGGGACCCCAGTTACAGGACCCCAGTCACAAGTGATGCCACACATTACTTTCATGTTTAAGACTGATTACTAATTTTTTTTTGTTGCAACATGCAAGACGTCATATGAAATAGGTTTGATATAGGCCTACATAATCACAAAAAATGTATCTACATCAAAGATGTTTGCTTGACCATTACAAACACGAGCATATGTGTACATATAGTGAAATAAAGAGTCTGGCTCACCTTGTCTGGCCCCAGTGCCTCACGCAGAGCCTCTCCGATCTCTGCCTCATTGCCGTAGATGGAGGCACAGTCAATATGGCGGTAGCCAGCCTGCAGAGCCCAGATCACCGCCTGCTTCACCTACAGCACCAACATATACACAATAACCATTACTAAGCTTAAGAAACAGAAGAAGAAGAAAGGCTTTATTTGTCACGTGCATATACATGTACATACAGTGAAATGCGTCCTCTGCATTTAACCCATCCTAATTACTTAGGAGCAGTGGGCAGCCACAGTGCAGCGCCCAGGGACCAACTCTAGTTCTGAAGCCAGTGCCTTGGTCAAGGGCAACGGCAGGAGTACGCCTAGGGGAAATTTAGACTCTCCAATTAACCTAACCTGCATGTCTTTGGACAAAATACATGTAGGCAAATCATGTTACTATTAGTCATAGATAGTTCATTCATAAGGAAAGACCTTTTTGCATTCACACCTTGCTTGTGGACAAAATACACAATACACCTCTCATCAGAAAGATTTTTTTTACACTTTATTTCCTTGTAGACTGGGTTGGTCCATGGTTGCCAAACCCTACATTGGGTAATTTTTCTGCAATGGTGAACAGTTCCTTGTGTCTGCTGGTCAAAAGAAAGGGCAGGGATAATGCTAGATCTTTAAACCTTGTGTAAACACGGCAGATTAAAATTCAACATATTTATTCCAGTAGTTCTTAGTATTTCTCCAGATGAAAGAAACTATGTATAAAAACTGCTGTACAATAACTTGTTTGCTTCTCTAGAGCAAATTGAGAAGAACAGAGAAGGAAGATCCCCATTTCCATTAACAGATTCCTTTTACATTTAATATCTGACCGTACAAAGTCTAGAAAATATTTCTCATGAACTTGAAGATCAATTGTTGACATGCTTTACTTCTCAAGTTCATATTTTCTCATGACCTTTCACAAATTGAATGTTTCATAACAAAAACAATGGCAAGCAGGTTATTCGGTCAGAGAATTTACAGCTGACAAACCCAAGTGTACATTTTTATGAATGGCCGAAGAGCAAACAGGCAGATGGTCATGTTATGTATTTAATGACCTGTGCTTACTGCGGCAAGTGCAGTGGAAAAAAAACAAAGGAAAATATCAAAGGACAGGCTGTTTTTGTAGACAACATCTGAGCTTTTCATTAGCGTTCGCCGCCTGCATCGCCACTTATCCAGCCCTTCATCTGGTCTCCATGGCAATAGAACTAAAAAGCCCGGTGCATTGTGGGTGCCACTGAAAGAGGCAAGAGGGTCAGTGCTGTGAATAGCAATCTTTTGTCTCTTTTGTCGCCGCCCCAGCACATCATAAGACACCCTTGCAATGAAATTCTACTTTGAAAATCTGACATGAATCTGTGGACAGTTTATACGTTATGAAATTTCACTCAACAGCACCTCTATTTTAAGCATCATAAAGGGTGTAATAAAATGACTATGAATTCACCTTTCATAATTCAGCTTCTCATAATTGGAAAATATTATTTTTCATTGCTTACTTTCACAAGATGTCATTAACTATATCAATAGGCCTAAAAAAAAAAACACAAAAATAAATAGATGGTTAAGTTAGTCATGTGTTGGCAAGGTTCTTGTTTAATATGGTTATTATGCAATGAACCTCTCCTCTGTCATCAAACACTCACCTTCCCGGGCTCACTCTTCCACGTCCCCAGTCCAATGAGGGGCATCTTCCGACCGGTGCCGAGTACTGCAAAGTCATTCATACTGGACTCTTTGGGTATCTTCAACAAAATAAAAACAGAACTCTCGCCATCACTAAATCTTACATTGACTTTCAAATACGATACTCCTTCCAAATTTCAACACTGGCCGCTTTTAAGCCTTATATCAGACAAGCATGACGAATGTTTATTTCAAATTAATATATGACATACTTGGACATATTTGGGTGCATTGTGACTTGAATATTTGCAAATGCACAACGGTTATGATGAAAAACAACTGCCCTAGGCAAGTACTCCTCCCTTGGATAACTTGTCAAATTGCAGCTAATGCACGGGCTCCGGAAGCGGATTAGATAGCAGGATACTGTTCGCCTCTTACTACCACATAGAAAATACGTTCACATAATAGTCATTAACCTCCAATAAACGTTAATACGAGACCAAGCTTTATGAGACTGAAAACGCCGAATGTCAGGTGACTTACTTCCGTCCTGTCCGGATGACTGTCAAAAAATTACATGCTAGCCTACTCGGATTGTCTTTGAAGGACTTTAAGATAGTGCTTGTTTTCTCCAGGTATTTAGATAAATCCTCTGTTTTTCAATACTGTGCAGCAATTAATTAATACATTTTGTTAAGACTGCTGGGATTATATTTGCATTTTCAGCAAAAAAATATCCACAGAACAAAATGAATTAATAGTCATAGATTTCTTAGATCCTCGGTTTCCTTGATCAAATCCCTTTCGAAACGACACTGATTTTTCAGGTTCACGAAGAATGAACGTATTAAAGCGATACTGTTCGATCTCGAAAATGTTTAAACAAAGACAGGCAATATAGCAACTGCCAATATATCTAAATGCATCTTATCGAGCAAAAAGTATCGGGTGTCGGTCAACTTCCTGTATTGAAAAGCCATAATTCTGCTTACTCACCTGCTTCTCATTTTTTAAAGAATAGGAAATACAACGGGAAATCAAAGCTGATTATGTATGCTGCGTTTTGTAGCATATGGAGGCGAAATGCATGTTCTCTACGTAGCTAGCCTACGTGGCAAATTCTTGGTTAGCCTACAAAAATGCATGTCTTGAAATATTTGTTGTGGACTTACTCAAGATAGTCTTCGATCTGTGAAAGCAGCAACCCCGCCAGATGTCTTGAAATTTGGTAATATTTAATTGAGCTTGTTGGCACAGTCCCACTCTTATGATATTTCCGTTTCCGGAGTTAATGTAAAAGCTGCAGGACCTACATTGTATAAACTTAATTTGTGAAATAGGTCGAAGTTGTGTGATAGGCTGTGCCATAATTTAGTTTGTTACTTATTGTGTAATAAAAATCATGATAGCCTCGTGCTGCTTTAATCAGACTACAATAAAGATTTAACACTGTGAAAACCAGAGTAACAAGTTTCGCAAGTCTATTCCAAGATCTATTCCATCCAGGAATTCAGTGTAACTTTGTTTAGACCCGTAATCATAGCTATTTTACAGCAGAAAGTGGAAATGAATGGTAATTGTGTCCGATGCGAAGATACCTGAAGATAACGGAGTTTAGTATTTTGTATATATAATAATGGATTGGTGGTACAAGGAATGTTTTCAACAAAACTGAAAAGTCAGTTTATTTATTCAGACTATTTTCTTTGAGTAGCCTATCTTTCGTGTTATCAAGTTACAACCCCACACAATAACCTACAATGAATCGCGCTACATCAAAATTGAACCATCGTGTGTGTGGGCCACTACGCTACAAAATACTATTTAAATGATTTCAATGACCAATTGATAGTTAGGAGAAATGCAAAGTCATGCTGGTAAAGCAGACAAGGAATAGTTAGCCACGTTTTGTACAACTCTTAAGGCGGGGTATTACAGGCCGTCTGTCATCGCGATAAGTGCACGGCTATAAAGTCTAGACCAATAGGCTACTTCCCAATCTTTCCACACAGCTTTCACCCAGCAGAGGGCGAGACGTCAATAAGATTCTAACACTGTCTCATTCACGTGAGTTACTACTTAATTTAAATGTAGTTTACATTCGATTTCAATAAGTTTAATCACAGCTGCGCATTTAGATCGCAGGCTACTACAAGTGGAGCAACTAGACCTCGCATTTTACATTGCTATCCTGCTAAACCTTTTTGACGGAAGATATCCTAGCTGTCACCTATTTTGCGAGGGGAATTTAATATGCCGTTATTACGCCAGTTGTATATTTCGCAATTAAACTCCGACTAGAATTAGGGATTCCCAGCAGTTATGTATTTATTGACTATTATCTCATTCAAATAATTGAGATTGTTTGAAATTTGTTCCTGAATTTCGGGTCTTATCCGAAAAATGAGCGTAATTGCATGGAATAAGCTGTCTATTTAAAATATGACAAAACACTTAATACTTCGCTTGTTCGACATACAGTATTTCTCTTTTCTTAAATATCGAAATTATTGTTACAGTTTAGGTCGCTTTAATAATAAGCCAATTTTTGGAAACCATGCACTGCTTTGTTGCGTCTAGAACTTTCGAACGTACAATTAGTGGAATTGCAATGGGCAGTGCATTTACTTGATCATTTTGTTTTTTGGAAAGATACGGCGTTCGGTTAAATGTAGGTGACGGATGCGTTTCCAAGAGCCTGTCCTTGAGTTCAATACCCAACAGGAAGTTGCGAGGGAAAAGCTAGGATTCCCTTTATTCACCAGGGAAATGCTGTCAGAGAAAGCGCAAACATACAGCATGTTTTTCGCTAGTGATGTATTTTTAAATGTACGTTCAAATTGTTGAAAGTTGGTCAGTATTAACCGAAAGCAAATTTATGGTCTGAATTTGCTTTCGGTTAATACTACGTCTTTGTCCACTGTCATTTAAAAATGCGTTATCAGCTGTTGAGGTGTAATCAGTACACTGGGTGTGGAGGGCTGTTCTATCTACCTGCTGATTTTGTTTCCTCAGTAAATTCAGAGATGGCAGCAGGTGAAGCTCGCATTGGGAAACTGGCCCCTGACTTCAAAGCAACAGCTGTAATGCCAGATGGTCAATTCAAGGAACTCAAAATCTCCGACTACAGAGGTAGTACGACCTGCACCACACATCAATATTCACAGTTGTAGCATAAATGCGGAGCCTTGGTGCTCCTGTCACGTGGTTGTGAAGGCGTATACTAACTGAAAGTGACACCCAGTTGTTTCTCTTGGTAGGCTGGGATATTTAAAAAATTGACTGCATCAAGGAGTTCTTTCGCTTTTAATGGGTAAAATACAGTTGCAGAAGAGATTAGGTTACAGTGCATATCTGGGACTGAAAGCATTAAATCATTATATGTATTTACAGTCTTAGTAGTTAAAGCGTTTTCAATGTGAAAAATATCATCATTTTAAAGATCGGAAGTTCCCCCTTATTTGGAGGGAAGAAAATTAAGCCTGTGTTTATATTATATCTTTCCATTCAAATGAAAATGTTTCCCATTTCAGTTGGATGTTCAAATTCAAGTAAACGTATTTACTGTATAAGCCAATTTTACAGCTTTTTCCTAAAAGTGCCAGTTCATAAATTAAATTGTGTTATCAGGCCCCAGTATTCTAAATTTGCATTTGGTTCCAGATAAACTGTCAATGCACAGTAAAGATAAGATACTGCAAATTCCAACATCCACTAGTGCAACCAACAAAATCACAGATTTGGAGACAGTAATGTTTTATCCAGTGAAAAATCAAAACATTCAATTGAAGTCATCCATGTGGATACGTCTACTGTAAGATGCTGCCACACCAAAATGCTACTTTTTAATATAAATACCATTCACGTAGCTTGTGTAAACTGATGAAGCATTTGAGATCGTCTTGCTGTATCTTGTTGAAAAGTATGTAAAACAATGATTGCTATCTAACAGTTAAAAATAATAATAATAACTTGTGACTGCTGGGAAGTAGCTTATTTTGTGTTCACACATAATGTGAGAGAATGTGCCTTAAGTTGATGTCAAACTTTGTTTATGTGTGAGAGGACAGTACTTACAGTGATGGTTAAATATGGATAGCTTTCTACCTTTTCAAATGCATAAGCCTTGCAAGCTAGCTAGGCACTAGGGCTGTACTCCCTTATCAGTTTCAATAACCTTTACAGATTACAGGTCAGTTCGTCTATTACACCATTGTCTTGGGTGTCCCAGACTGGGACTCCCAGTTTTATATATATGTATAAATGCAATGATTGCATTTCGACTTATGCAGTGTATATTGTGAAGCATTTAGTAGGACCCAGTGGTAATACAAAAAAATGGTCCCGTGCAATTCCTTCCCATTGTTTGCTGAATTGTTTTAAGACTGGTTATAATTAAGAGGTGTGCCTCCATAACTTGTCCAGGACAGAATTTGGTCTGCTGGAAGAACGTTGCCTGCTCACAGCATGCATTTGCCAAGTATAGTCTGAAATGGCAAGCGTGGGTTAAATGCATATTACCAAAAAAACAGTTCCTGGGCTCTTCAAAGAGGCTATGCAGAGTGAAGTGCTGGTACACTCCTAGCGTTGAGATGCTCATTACATAACAGACTGATGTTTTGACTTGGCATTGACCTCAGAGCAACATCATATTATTACTATGAGTATAGCTAGACTGTCATTGCCGTTGTTACACACAGGTCAGGCAGATGTGCTTTGTCGACGCACAGGAGGACATATATACCTCCCGATTTGTCCAGTTCACCTTTTGAGTCTGAGGCAGATGCCAAGTTCATACATCAGTCTTATTGAATAAACAGGCTTAATTCTATGAGTGCCCCAGTCTTCCTCCCTGGACAGTCTCTTTGAAGAGCTCAGGTATAGTTTTTTGGTTTTATGCACTGTCCCACTCTGAGATTACCGTCTCTCTCTTTCATAAGCTTAGACTGAAGTGCTTTTGAAAATGGTTATGGTTGAATGCGTGTTGCTGTTTTCTCTGTTTGCAGGAAAGTATGTGGTCTTTTTCTTCTACCCAATGGACTTCACCTTCGTGTGTCCCACCGAGATCATTGCCTTCAGTGACGCTGCCGAGGAGTTCAGGAAGATTGACTGTGAAGTCATCGGCGCTTCTGTGGACTCTCACTTCTGCCACCTTGCCTGGTACGCAGACAAGAAGTAGACCGTACAGCCCAAGGTTTAGGCATCTATTTTTTAATTGGCCCCAGCCATCCAGAATTGCTCTACTAGTGATGCATTACAAGCGTGTGCATTATTGTCTTTGCTCGTGTTTCCTGGTAGGATCAACAAGCCCCGCAAGCAGGGTGGTTTGGGCCCCATGAAGATCCCATTGGTGGCTGATGCGCTGCACTCGATCTCCAAGGCCTACGGCGTGCTGAAGGAAGATGAAGGCCTATCCTACAGGTGAAGGATGGGTGGATCTTGTATTGGAGAGCAGCCATTCATCACACAAGCGTAAAAACAGTCCCACAACAGTTCATTATTGAGCAAATTATTGATCTGTTATTTCCTAGCTGCATCTTATCCAGCTTTCTGGGACATCAGAATCATTGATGTTTCATTTTACTGCATGTCAAACGTGTCGTTCCAGTATTCAGACTGCTTTCTGTGGTTCCAGGGGGCTGTTTATCATTGACGATAAGGGCATCCTAAGGCAGATCACTATCAACGATCTGCCGGTGGGTCGTTCCGTGGAGGAGACTCTTCGCCTGGTGCAGGCGTTTCAGTTTACGGACAAGCACGGAGAAGGTACTGCTTACCGCCATCTCTGAGCGTCTACAAGTATGTCGGTCATCTTCACTTCTAGTGCTTCCCACCGGAAGGTTGATGTACCGAGATACTTCGGAAAAAATACTGTCAAAACGCTGTTAAAACGTGGTCTGTTATCAGTGGTGTAATATGTAGGCCTGTTTAAGGTCAAAGGTCAAAGGTCAATGCTCAGGGTCTTTCTCGCATTTGCAGTGTGCCCCGCCGGCTGGAAACCAGGAAGCGACACCATCAAGCCAGATGTCCAGAAGAGCAAAGAGTTCTTCTCCAAACAGTAACGGGCAGACCCGAGTCTGCTCCAAACAACCGTTAGACCTTAGCAGTCCTAAAATCTGTAGGTGAAATGGCACAGTTGCTTGCAAACAGGGTATTGTGTATGTGATTTCCATTTTGAATATGCACCTAGTTACTGTTCAGTGAGCCCTTGAGACCTGAAGGTGGTGATCAAAGCGATTATCACCACTTTCGGTGCAGTGTTGGAGATTTAGATCCATGAGCCTGGTTCAGTTATGTCCTGTGTAGATATGTCCAGAGTTACGTAACATTAGATATTTCTTCAGTGCTTGCCGTTGTGGCTTCATATGTTGAAATACAATTTTGACACGCAAACCCTGCATTGTATCAGTGTTGGGAGACCAAGTCGGACCAAGTCACTGCAAAAAAAAAAAATGGTGTAATTTGGCTCTTTTCCCTCCATCCGGTATTGCACTGTGAAGCAAATGTGCAGTTGTTTTGTAAGTTGTCTTTTTCATGATTGTAATAAAGGATAAAAACGGTATTATGTTTTTTTTTTTTTTTTTTGTATTATATGCAGGGTGGACATTTACTAATTTAATTTGATTAAGGAGTCTGTATACTATTACTATTTAATCTAATGAAGTTAGTTTCAAGCTCATCCTGTTAAGCTGTTGTTATAGTCCGATGACAGCCCCATGGTTTGGTGTCAAATCTGGACCTTTCCAGCAGTCCAGCAGGTCTGACTCACAATTCGCGCTAGCCTTGTCCAGGTCCTGTCGGCTGGAATGACAGTGCCTCATTGCGCACCAGTGACCCCTGCTGGTTGGTCAAGTACCTGCATATCCGTCAGTTGAACAGTAGGCCTACATGAAGGAGCTTCGAGAGTTTCGAATAGCGGTGCGATAAGAAACATCCCAGGCATCGGGGCAGTGCCTGTCTGCGCTCTAAATATGGACTAAATTTTTAAAAGATATCGTGATAGATGAATGGCATATAATTGCATATGTGAATGTACATTATTCAGGGCAAGATGAGAGTGCTGTGAGTATAATGCAGAATTTTGGTACCCCCAGAAGTTCACATTTGACTGCAAATTACTCTTTCAACGAGGCAATGATCCCAAGCAGACCAAAAAAATCAATCATGAAATGGTTAGCTGACCTCTGTATTGTTTTGCATCTTAATCTCCACACTTGAACCCAATCACTAATTCGCAATTTGAAATGAAAAGAGCAGTCGATAAGTGCGGACTGCAGGATCTTGAAAGATTCTGTAGGAAGGAATGGACAAATATGTTCATCAATCTTAGACAACACTCACAGCACTAGATTACACAGTAGGGTTGATACCCTTGCAAAGTGAGGGTGTACAGATTACTGAAAACATGGACATGAACAATCGTGACACCTATCTTTCTGTAAACTATTCTTTACTTGCTAAAAAAAAATCGCAGTAACGGGATGGGTGTAAAAGAAAATAATTTCACGAAATAGGCTAAATTTGGACATTGCTTTGTGTGGACCACTTGACTTTTTAGTTGTTGGTGGCTGGATTTGTGGAGCCCATCTCATAAAATCAATGCATCGTGACGATAATCTATTCCGTCGATCCATGCTCCTTATTTAAACGATATAGGGTAAGCTCATTATTTGACAAATAACAATCTCACGATGTTGTACGCACCTTAAATTGAGCCGTGCCGCCTAGTACCCTACTCATTCTATGGATGTTATGATGTCTTCATTTTTCATTTTGCATATGCCGAATAATATGCCGAATAATGATAGCGGCTTGCGAATGTGGCGGAAGTGTCTTTCTCTTTGACCGTTTTGGTTAAATGAACGCGTTTTGTAAATATTCACGACGACTGTGAGCGCACGCTATAATTAGGCTGGAGGCTAGGCTGTGTGGTAAAGGCTATAATGTTTAGTTACCACTAAGTGGCAGTAGAATTTTACAAAGCAATCATCACAGAATAGGCAAGTACATGTATTGTTTGTCTGTCATTGCTTTCATTTCAGAAAGTTTACTTTACTTTTTTATAGTAAAAAGCCGCGATGACTCAATTTTTGGATTTAATCGACTTCTCGCTTTTGCGTTCGGTGTAGCCTTACACAGAACCTCTTCCCATCTGCATTCTCGAATCACACTTTGTTATGGACAGTATATCGTCCACCATAAGGGCCAATAGTTGTAGATAGACCTGTAGGCTAAACCGCTTAAATGAGGAACTGAGACATATGATTATTTTTTCCTCTTAGCATGAACTATATAATGAGCTATTGCTCACTGTCAAAATATACAAGCAGCAGGGTTCCTCTGAATACACTCGATTGGAAAAATGCTGGCAAGAACGTGGTGGTGACATACGCGCCGTGATATCAACGACCGGCGGGTCTATAACAACTTCAGCAACTTCAATCTACTATCTTCACGTGTGTACCACTCTAAAATTGTAGCTATTCATTGATATCTATGGGAAGGCAGTAGCGTAAGCAGTCCGGTCGATGTTCCCCGATTCATTCCGAAATGTTACGGAAACCTGCCACCACTTCTATAGCCGAGAACTGTGCTAGATGGGTAATTTTCTTCACTTAAATGTCACAGATATCTACTAGGCTTGTTTTAATAGCCTATGCAAATTGTACATTTAAAGCCAAGTTTATTATTTGACCAAATATGACAGGGTCTCCTCCTAAGGTGTTATTAATCGTTAATTCGTTAAAGTTAACACATTTAACTGCTGACCCACAATAAAAAAGAAATTCATGAAATCACAAACAGGCATAGGGTGCGTGCACCCGACTACAGTGAGTAGTGTTAATTTAGGT
Source organism: Anguilla pacifica (assembly GCA_039654925.1). Lineage (NCBI taxonomy): Eukaryota > Metazoa > Chordata > Actinopteri > Anguilliformes > Anguillidae > Anguilla > Anguilla pacifica. Next base: position 63,399,069 of record CM077287.1, read on the forward strand.
AAAGTTCGCTAGTTAGTTAGCTAACGTTAACACCTGAGCTCTTAATGGATACATATTACTCAAGCCATATCCAACTTACTCTCATTCACAGACCCAAAACCCCTCCAAGTAAAAATAAATAAATAATGAGTCACGAATCATAATAATGAACATTTATCAGAACAAAATAGTCGATGCCATGTTCGGGTTACAACTGCGCATGCTTCGTCCAGAACCGCTTTCAAACGACAAAGCCCTTCTCGTCACATTCATACCGCTAATGAAATCAACCGACAGTAAACTGCATCGGAGAAATTGGCTGTTTCAACCGTTCGCTACACAAAACACTGCACACAAAATTTATTGCCAGTCATTTTGGTGTCACCACCCTTTGACGGTGTCACCCGTTGCGGTCCGCACCCCCCTAGTGACGCCTCTGCGCATGATACATATGCGTACAAAGTTCAGTAGTTCTAAAGAGCAAGAGAATTCAAACTATTCAAATATGTATTCAATAAGTAAATAAATTCAATTTATTGAAACCATTTAGCATATTGTGGAAAAACTGAAAAATATAGACAATTCAAAGACGTCAGAAAATTCAGTATATAATAACTTGGTAACAGGAAATAAAATGCTGTGTTCTTCAAGAACCTGGAGTGGCACAGGCAGTATATGTGGCCTGGCAACCTTTTGAAATTTTCTCCCCTTAACTCGCCCATATGCTAGCACTGAGTTTTGAATAATTAAATTCAGTACTGTTTATAGGTGAAAATGTCACACCATTTATACTGTTATGAAACAATAAGGGAATAGATGACTAGTCGTTAACTATTCCCATAAAGACGCACAATAGAAGATTCATGCATACTCGGGGGAAAAGTGAAACACACTGTCCCTTTAAGAAACCCAGTTCCTCTGCATGCAAAGGGAGGGCAGTGTAAACATGGAGCGCTGAGTCTGATTCACATAGCAAATTAACAAGAATGTAATGTAGAGAAAAAAGCTACCTTTCCTTTGGGTTGCAGCACATTTATGAAAGTTCATTTTTGAAGTTGCAGATGCTCTGCGAATAGAAGGAACCATCAAAGGACCTTTTTTTAGGAGAACATGGTCCCTGTTGGACTCATATGTACTGTGTTAATAAATAGATTATTAGATAGGACTATGAATAGACTACTACAAAACTTGTTCTTTACTACAAAAATTATTTTCAGCCATTCAGATGTGGATTTGATTTTGTGTTTTTTGGATCACTGCCTTGCTGCATAACCCAATTACACTTCAGCTCACGGACAGATGACCAGACATTCTCCTTAAGAATTTTCCGTCAGAATTTGTGGTTCCTTCAATAATGGCAAGTCGTCCAGGTTTGGAGACAGGGAAGCATCCCCATACCATCACACTACCACCACCATGTTTGACTGTTGGTATGATGTTCTTACTGTGAAATGCTGTATTTTCTTTATGCCAAACATAATGGGGCCTGTATCCTCCAAAATGTTCCATGATTGACTCATCTGTCCATAGAACATTATCGCAAAATGGAATGAGATGTTCAGCAAGACACATATGGTTATGATGTTCAGGTGTCCACAAACTTTTGGAAATGTAGTGCACACTTAGGATGAAGACCTTTTTTCACAAAAAAGTGAGACATTTTTCAGATGTTTGTACATGAAACATGACAGCAGTTCAAATAAACAAACATTTTGATTTAACATTTTTATGTCTGTGACCTAAAAAGGACCAGCAAATGGCTGTGTGCCAACCAACCCTTGTGCCTGTCTCCCCTCCTCATGAGTCATGTGTAAAACCTATTCACTGTGTACATGTATCATGCGAAACTGGGGGAAGAGTTGTGGATATTTTACAGTTCCTCATTTTGCAAGTAAGTTTATTTTAATTTTTTTTAAATGAACAAAGCAGTTTCATTTCAAATATATTCAGCAGTAAGAAGCTAAATATACAGGGGTGGGGATTTCCAGATAAGCCCACAGAAGTGGGACTTTCCAGCTCTGGAAAGTCCCTGGCCTGCCTCCAAAAAGTGGGCGGAGGTTACATTCCACTTGTCAAACCGGCTCACCATTGTGTGCGTGCGGTTACGATATTTGTGCTCGGCCATCATCTGTCACACCGACATGTAAGAAAAGAATTTGAGAAATCATGCCTCAACCGTAACTGTTCATACTATACTATCTGTACTGCATAATGTACAACCTAAATGTTTAATGTCGCATCACGTTAAAAATAACCCAGCCGGCACGTGACCGACCTTCAACGTTGTGTTGAACGAATGTGGTTGAAATAATGTCAGTTGTTGTTTCAACGTTGAAAAAACGTTGCAACAACGTTTAATGCTAAATGGTTGTAAAAAGGTTAACAAAATAGTTATAAATCAACGTTGACATTTTAACAAGATCTGTACGTCGAATCAACATAATGTCTTCAACAACGTTCTGTCTTTTAAATTATTATTATGATAATTATTATTTTATTAGCATGTTATATTTTGAACATAAGACCACTTCAAAAATCTAAATTCATATATGGCTATAATTATATATAAAGTTCTGTTCTTATATTTGTTAGATATTGACACGTTGAAACAACGTCGCGATATCAAGTTGATTCGCCTTTCAAAATCGAAACAAAGTTCAACAGTGATTCAACCTTGATCCACGACGTTGATTCACCCGTGAATAAACGTTGAAATGCCGGCTGGAAACTGACCCGAGTATAGAAACATTGTAATGTCGTAATAATGTTTCATACGTACACTTCTGTTTCTAGATCAAAACATGCGTGCTTCAATTTAACAATTGGTGGAAAATTACGTACTATGACTGATTAACAGGACATCTGTTCGCGTGTTGACACGTTGGCGTCTCCAGCCCTTCCCCCATCCTCGCATTTCCCCTTTCTGCTTGAAGGACTTGCCATTGGTCCAGTTTCAGTTCCGCCCTCAAACTGTAGTCTGCTTCGGTATAAAGCTGCTAAGTCACCAGGAGACACCGCTCTCAGAGAGCCACGCGTTCAGAGGTAAGTTAGCCTGCACTAGACTACTGGTAGCTGATGTATATAGACTGCATCTTAGACTTAAGAAACGTTTGATACATGTTCTTGTGCGTGGCTTGAAAAACCTAAACAGAAACGGACCATTCTATTTTAGTGTTAAAACTGGACCGCACCTTTTATTAATTTTGTACACTGTATTTATTAAAAAAAGGAAACATTTGGGGACCAGTCATTCGCAAAAAAGTTGTTGCTTTTTCACCTGTATAATGATTTGCCGCAGCCGTGTGGCAAAATCAAGTGTGCCGTGGAAACTTGAAGGACGATTTTATATAGCCTCACACAAATAGTTTTAAATCCATTGGCACTGCTTCTTAATAATTATATTAGAAACGTTTGGTTGTAGACACTTACAACTTTCTGTGAATTAGTTTATCCAATGGCCTTTATTCATATTCTCGGTTTAATTTCTGAAATAAATTTAGTTCCGGGGGAATTATTACTTTGCTGTACATCAACAACGCGATAGCACTGTAACCAAAAATATATAGTAACAACGACGATACTAGCATAATATTCAACGTAGTTTTACGTTTTAAAGTTTCACTTCAATGGACAGCATGAATATAAATGATGAGATTGCTTTTCTGATTTAAACGAGCCTATATGTCTTTGATAATCATTTGACAGTCTGGTGTAACCGATGTGCAAAATGAGGCAAATCTTCCTAATAAAATAAACATATAATGTGTGTGACGTTCTTCATAATAGATTACTATGGCTTTAAGTTGGTGTGCCATGAGGTTGTGGTTTGATATTTGGTGTGCCTTAGACCCAAAAATATTGAAAACCACCGGCCTAACGCAAGACAAAGTTTGTTTTTTCTTTCAGTGGACCGGTGGTTGGCATCAAAACTGAAGAGTGAAGACAGTGTTACTGGAATTCATTCAACATCTGGGGTGTATTTCAGAAAGTGGGATAAAGTAGTTCATCCTTTTACTTCCGTATATGTGAATGGATCTAAATTATGAGTAATTTCAAAATATTTCCAAAATGTAGCTGTCAAAATCCTTAAACAGATTTGTGAAATTTGTTTCTACCAGACCTGAAATTGAGACATAGGCTACCATTTTTAGCCAGCTTTCTGAATAGGCTTTTTCATTAATGGTGTTAGTAGATCTTAGAGAGGTTATATTCTGTAAAAGTGAAACATCTGTGTTGGCACCATAGTTTCAAAACACAGTATAAATAATTAGAAATTAAACGGGGCCAGTAGACTCTATACCACAAGCAAACAAGGTAATACATTATCTGGAACTGACACTAGAATTCATGAAATTACTGATCTGTAAAGCAAGCTACTGTGCACTACATTAGTGTGGTAGCCACCACAGCTCAATTTAAAATACAATTAACTTAGAAGTATCTTGAGGAGCATACATATTTGAGAGCTTTTCATAGTTGCACTTAAATGAAGAATAATACAACAAATGTAAAACTAACCATTAGTTGGCTTACGGGGAAGCATTTATGCAGCGACATTCCTCTGCCTTTATGAAAAAGTAGCCTAGATCAAACATTATTATTAAAGTGTAGATTACACTGACTTTATTTTTAAGTATATTTAAGTAGGCTGGTTTATAAAACTAAATTGGCCAATTTTAAGTATTTCCTATACCTAAAGTAGCCTATTTTCTGAAATTACATTGGCATACCATCTTTGAACTACTTTTAAACTTTGTATCCTAAATTGGTATAATTTAAATAGGCCTAAATTTACTATTGGAACGTGAAGTGAAAGCGCACTTTAAGTACACTACCTCGGATTTAATTCTGAAAAAGTATTTGTCTTGTGTACAGCTAAACAACTCTCATCACAAAAAATCAGACTGTTTATTTTTTCTGCTTCCTGGTGTAATTGTGTTAGTAAAAAATGGCATCCAGTGAACAAAATAAAAAATCTGCTATACATCGTCTACTGATTTGTCTGTGAACATGACAGTACTGTAGGCAATGACCTTAAAATGTTATTAGCATTTCTGTTGGTGGATTATGTTATGCTCATACAAACAAAAGCATAGGACTACTGATCTTATCAGGACCATATTAGGTACAAGTGTTAGATTCCAGTTTGATATAAATGTTCTTAGTTCCGCGCATAATCTTTAACACATGCTCCACAACACAGCTAATAATTTACCAGATTATTTGGTGATAAGTTTTTCGCACGGGAAAGCTTACCGGTCCGCTGGGCTTTCTGTTGTGGTAAGAATGAAGTTGGACTATTCTAGAAGTTATGAACCCTTGCGGACAACAGTGCCACCTTGTGCTTTCTCGTAACATTAGTTTTTACCTGAGCTGGAATGTCCCGTGCTTCCCAGGGAGGCGTGTCGACTTTTGCCAGTCCTATAGCTATTTCCTTAACTCAGTCATTCAGTGAACTAAGTTGGAAGGTGACAGTCGCCTCCTTATTAAGAGATTATGCCTCCGCCGCGCAACACAACCGCTTATCAGGTAGGTCTGAAACGATTTTTTAAGTTCATTATCCCCAGAACTGACCTAAAATTGCATTATTAAAATAGGCTAAATATCACCAGATTATGTTAAGATCAGGTACAATAAACATATTACATTAATTGAAACTTTTCGCATTTTAATTTATATTAGAACCGGTCTCCATATTAGCCTACGAGGACTGAATTAGCCAAATGCGTCTGTGGTTCTTGAAGAACAAAATCTGAAAAAATGAAGAAAGAATTAAACATGTTCGGTTTGTCATTTCTTCAAAAATGTCCTCACTTCTGCATAAAATCAAATTTGACATCAAATAGGTTAGCCTAGGTCTACTGTCGCTTGTTGGCATTCCAATATTGTTATAAGATAGTTCGTTTAGGTGTTTAGGTGACTGTTGAGGGAATACAGATATCTTTATGGCTATATATATATATATATATATATACAATTGAGTTCCGCTGATTTGCATGCAAGTTATATTTCGTTTCTGATCGTCGTGGACGAAAGATGGAATTCCCCTATGATATCAGAAAAATTCCCAGACGGAAAACCCCGGACAGAAAACCCCTAGACGTCACCCATGATGTCTTCCATTCACCACCAGTCACTACAACCAGCCATATTAAAACAGTGAAATAATTCCACATTATTTGTATTTTTTGTTAAGTATACTGTTCTTGTTGCATTGAAGTAGCTGACACTCTTATCCAGAGTCACTTGCAGCGTAGGAAAGACTAAAGTCACAGGCTCCAGCTCTGTGGGTGCTCTGGAGCTCGAGCACCCCCAATATTTCAGAGTTCAACATTTAAAAGTGAGCTACCATTATATATATATATATATATATATATATATATATATATATATATATATATAAAATTTTATAGCGCTGTTGTCAAAAGACGTGCTTCCTCGAATGCCCACGCGAGTGGGTTCTCTTGGTCTGTTATCTTCCGTATCTTCCGTCCTGACTCTCGGTTGGACAGCTCAGCTGTCATAACTGTAAATCACGTGACTACGGAAAAGGTAAACAAAAAATGACTTGTCGCCTAATTAGCTAATAACACCAGGTACTCTCGCTGCGCCGGCAATAAAAGTATATGTCATTTTAAAAAGGACAACAAAAATGGATAAATTTGTCGTCAGAATACCAAAACCACCACCTGTTCAACCTGCTAACCTAACTACCGACGATGAACACCGCACGGAGGATCGACTTGCTAACACAAGTTAGCCGCAGCCGATGCCTACAGAACAAACCGGAGCAGAAGCTAACATTAGGGAGGGCAAAACGGACCTTTAGAATGTCGCCAATAGTGTATGCGCGTGAGCTCGACAATACATTTCTCACAGAAAAGGTAGTGTCGGCTTTTTTAGTTAATTACGGTGGTGAAATGACGAGAATTAAGTGGTACTGTGCTGTTAGCCTTATTAATCGCCGTACACGGTTAATGTGAAGTAGCTAGCACAATCGGACAGCGCTAACCCATATAAATGTACTTTGAATGCTCACTCGTACGGTGAATGTGAAAAACATTCGATTATAGTCAGCGGCACCGACATTTTCTGTCACACCCTCAATAAACGGCAAATCTTTTAAAGTTACATATTTCTGAAACGTTATCGATTCCGCTTGGCCACAGTGAGTGAAACGAAGCGATCGAGCGTGTAGTTGCTATGTAAATTACGTCAGAAGGATTCAACCTTGTTGTTTGCTACCTAAACTTCACAGCACACTCATTGCCGTTATCATGATTGTAGCAGGAAGTGTCTATTTTCAAAATCCATTTAAACCATTCACAAATTACCTGGGACTTTGAAGTATTAAGGCGGGATGTATCAAGTGTCCAGTGAAAATATTGCCCTGGCTATCAGTCAGAATTCTGAGAGAACCAACTGTCATAAATGAGCGCGTAAAATCAACCAGTAAGAGTTATGATGTCACTGATCAGAACCACATAAATGTAAATAATCGAATGTCCAGTGAAATCCACAAAAACAGCCAATATATCACATTAATATTCCATATGTGCAATCGCTGTTCACAATACGTTAATTTAAGGCAAAATTGATATTTTAATCACAATACTTATGTTATTTTCCGGAATTACACTTTTCGATTGTCCTCTCTACTAACATCGGACCTCCACCACGCAAAAAGGGAGAACACGTGTGTTTTTAATAAGACATTGGAATACGGAACATACAATTTTTCTTTAAATGTAGACATTTTGTGCAAGAATTGCAAAAAAAAAAAAAAAAAAAACACTGTCATTGTGATTTGTTGTGATTGATAAAATAAAGGCAGTACATTTTCTTGAAAACGAGCACCCCCAGTCATTTTTAAAAGTTGGCGCCTGTGCCAAAGTGACACCTGAGTCATATTGTCAGACCTAACTAACAAAATTCCCAGAACACTGAGTGTGGGCACAACATCACTAAAGGACTAGTGCAAGAGAACAATTAACCAGATTACATTATGTACAGATTACAGAATACATCCATAGTAAGCAAGCCCTCAGAAGAGAAACATAAAGCTGTTAAAATGGAACATGAAACCACCGGTACCAGCCCATGAATTAGCATAAAAGGTGGGAGTGCTGTGGGGAGGGGATGGAAACCAAACCGAGTCTGATGAGCTTGGTCTTCGGTCTGCATCGGAATATGGTCAAGGACTCCGCTTCCTCTTCCACCTCTGGAGGGGCCAGTGCAGACAGCCATTTTGACTGAAAGGAGCGACCACGCAAGGAGGGAATCACCTCAGTTATACCAAAATGGCGCAGCTAATACACAAGAAATATGCAAACACACGTCACATACACAAACCACAGGAATCACAACATGACAGCAGCAAGTGGGTCAGATCACAAGCATCAGAGGAATACCCTCAACTCAGTAAATGTAGCAGTAACAGTGGTACTATACAGCCTCAACATCATTACAAATATCAACATTCTCAGTAATATTAACATCATTATATAATGTTATCAGATCTACAGTTATAAAATGAAAAATATATATAAAATATATTTTATTAAACATTGCACAAATTCTGTATCATTTCTTTACTTTCTTCTATTTCTTTTCTTTAAATAAAGCACAAGAACATATCATAATATTCATATCAGTTTATCAAAAATTAATGACCTTTCATAAACTAACTCAAGAGAACAATGTTTTTGAATGCATTAAAACAAATGACTAATAATTGAAATGATTTCACATAGAAACACCAACATACCCAACCCCATCACAGACATACAGGTCCATAACAAATGTCTCTATACATCTCATATCCGTTTTCTGTACCTGTGCTTAAAATACAAAACATAATCCAACATGAAAACCATATGTTTGTGCTGCGGACCTTCATCTGCAAAGTCTTAAGCATCTGGGTATTTTCTGATAACAGCAAGATGCATTGTTTCCTTTGTAAATGTTCCAATAAATGTTTTCACTCAGGTGGATGTGCAATCAGCTAAGGACACTGCAATCTCTCATTTCAAGGGTGCCTTGTAAAATATGCAATATAATTCCTTTTTTATCCTTTTGCCATCTTTTTTAGGGACTCAGTCTGCAGGCACAAAATGGAATGGAACAGGGTAAATGGCATTGCTATATAATCATTTTTACCTAGTAATCATTTTGCTACAAAGCAAAACAGAGTGCCACACACTTCAAATGTGCATTTCATCTGGCAGGTCTGAATGAAGAAGTCCTCCTGCTTGTAGCTTTGCTTTTCATCTATGTGGTATTTGGACTCCTACTCATACTGCACGCCGGCTGGAAAATCGTTATGGAAGCACCACAGCAAAGAGGTAGCGTCCCAGAGAAAATTTCTGTGGTGAACAGTCGGTGAAGTACCATCTTGGCTTTCAGGTGAAAACCCAGGTACATTTGGCTGAAAAGTTAAAGTTTTCTAGCCGACTAGGAATGTACCCGGGGAAAACCCGATCTGTATTGGGTTTACCCTGGTTTGTTTATGTCGGAACATTTGTCAACTTATATTTTCACCCCTCTAGACATCTAGATTCTGGTTTCTGCTCTCTGGGATAATTTTGTGTCCCTAAAACAAACGATTCATGCAAACAAGAATATCGGAAATATTCACTAGCATTTTGTTTTTAAAGAATCGTTTTGACCCAGAACAAATTCAGACATCTCTTTAGTTTCACGTAACTTCATTTTACTTTAGTACATTAATTTATATTTCATTGCTTCATAAATAGACAACCTAGTAAAGACTGAAATATAAGCAATGAAGATATTATTAACTCCAAGACATTTTTAAACCTGTTTTTATTTTGATTCTGGATTCCTAGTTATACTGATTGCTGCAATCCATACATTAATTTAGCTTAATATGACTCACCTATTATTTATTATTCTGATTTATTATTTTTCTTGAAAATAAGGTATATAGCAAATGAAAAAGCCTGAACTCACTGGCCATTTACATGTAACTTTACGTTTTTGGCAGGTGCAGCAGAGCCCCCCCTGTCAGTGGAGGAGACCAACCCTCACCGTGGTCCATACGAACCGATGCATGATTAAGGATCGGCAGGGATTTGACTGGTGAACAGTCGATGACTTGTGTGTGATGTCAGATTCCATATATGCATTCAATTGCGTTCTGTGCTTTGACTGGAAAAGGACCCTGTGACATCAAGTGAATCGGCGAATCAGAAGATTTTTCACATTCCGACCTGCTGGCGGGGGGGAGCCAACAACCTGACTGAGAGGGAGTGGTTCATGAAGTTCTGTCCCCCAGAGAGACGGCACTCTGATCGTGGAGGACATTTTGAAAGTGAAGTTACTGCAGTGTTTCGTAAGCATTACAAGATGAAGAAGACACATACTACTCCCCACCACCTACAGGGAAAACCTCACTGTGAAAGCTTCAGTAGGGTGCTTTGTGATCTTTTGCGCACTTTGTCTCCTGAGAAGAAGCCCTGTTGGCCCCAGCACCTGCCAGGGGTTAGCCTTCGCTTACAATTTAACGCCCCGTAACGCAATGGGATACTTGCTTTTATGGGGCAGTTTACAGAAGTGTGCCCCTTATCAGACCCTGTGCTGTTAGGGAGTCAGCGGGCTGTGATAAAGGAGGCCTACGGGTCAACGCCAGCAGATACTGTACTGGCATGGTATGCTTGCAGAGACAGTGCAATCAGGATTATCAATGTACTGTTTTGTTACAATTGTACATTAATTTGTTTTTTTTCTCATCTTTGGGTTATTTAAGGGGAAAAGTGCAATGGAAAAATTATACTCTATATTTCCATTATTAACATACTGTAAATAAATAGCATTAATCTTAACTGGGCATTCCTCCTTGACTCTTAAGCTCATAACATACACATAGAACTCAGGTGCACAGCATCTGCACCCCGTAGCCACGCGCCAATACAGTGGTGCCGCAGCTAAATACACGATTATATCTATGCAGGCCACGCGAGCCAGGGGCCCGCCCGCGTCTGCGATCCGTACAGAGCCACACTACTGGCAGAAAGCCGGTCTCCTCCCCCATCTATGCACAGCAACCATTAGCACAGGAGAAAGCTTAAAACATTATTCTGGACTCAGATAATCGAGATAATATTCAATTAATCCCGTTCCGGCAGCACCGGGGGGTTACGACTACACATGTTCCTTCACTCAGGTACTTCCGCAGTGCGATGTAACCGAGTGGTTTCTTACACCTTATTTAATTCTTTTCGGTGTCGAGCCTCCTCACTTACCAGTTGAGGTGGAGAATAGAAAGGGAGAGAAACAATGAAACGGGCAAAAATGCTTCACAAAATGTTGAATAGCTTGATAAGTGTGGCGACTCATTAACACGAGCTTTTATTAAAAGAACTCCACAAATTACTACACTTATTAAAAAAGCACAGTTTATTCAGCATGTCAGCAAGCAGCATGTCATCTCAAAAACGTGAAAGTTTCTAGCGGTATTAACAAGTGCAAGTGTTCTTAAGCCTAACAAAAAGTGCTTACAAACTGCCTTTAAAAGAAACAAATACTACTGGCAAGCTACTAATAAAAAATGGGATTATCACCATTTATGATAGGCAAGCATTTAGCAAACATGATCGTTTTAAAAAAAAATTTTTTTTTTAAAAGCTCCTGTTGGGAATTTTGAAATAAGTTTATTTTTCTGATAAGGCCACGCATTTTCCACAGCCTTTTCTGCATATTTAACACAATGTGGGGAACAACTAGATGGTTTAACATTTAGTCATGAGCAGATTAATCAGACAAAGATTCCATTATATTTATGGCACATCAGGAGCAGTAGGTCTTCTCACCTAATAAAAGGACTCATTCAACACTGGCAAGAATTAACCCTGTAGTGTGAGTGTGAGGTTCAATGGCTGGTGTCCTAACAGACGTCTAAAAGAGGCTGTCAACATCGCCCATCTCAACCACCACAGTCTTCAGCTGCGAGTAGTACTCAATAGTCACCTGGCCGTTCTCTCTGCCGAAACCTACAGCGCAACAAGAGAGGAGGAGCAATTACAAGCGGTACTGTCCAAAGCTTCGAAGCAACATTTTTATCGTACATTAATTCAGTAAAATGATACAGCTGCAAGCAGCATTGACATAGTGTAGCTGAAATGCATTTGAATTCAAAAGTAAACGGCGAGGCCATCCTAAAAACAACATTCATTCAGTCATTCAGCAATCCAGGTACAAGCACAAAGGGCCTCCTCCCACAACCACACTTATACTTAAGCAGTTCAAATTCAAAGTTTGTAGTACAGATGTGTAGCTTTAGGTTTACACAATAGCGTGAACAAAAACAACTGTTTAATTTTATTTATGTAATGTGCTGGCTTCATTTCCAACACATCACATAAATGAAACATTTGTGAATATTTCCTAGCTAAACAGCTCCTAGCCCATGGTGTACAGCCATCACACAGTTAATCTATGCTGAAAATGACTGAGCTGGGAAAAGTAGTAAGGAATTTCGTGTGATCACCAATCTACAAGGGATAGAAAATGAAAACGTGCAAAAAAAAAAAGCTGCAGTATTGCATTCCAATGGATACCGTTTCAGTAAGGCTGGGGAGCATGCACTGTCTGCAAAGACCCTGACTGCCCGAGCGATGTCACCACAGTCATGATTAAGAAAATATCTTAAGACAAGTTAAAATGTTGGTTTTGTCCAGGCTTCCTTTTGGTCATGTAGTGTATTAAAAAAAACGAAAAAACAATTTCAATAGAAAAGTGCTTGAGCCCACGAGTGTACTCTTAGGCTAATACAATATTTAAAATCAAGTAGCTCATAAAAATTCCCAGGAACAAGATATGGGAAAATCCTTGCGTGCCATCAGCAGTGTTACCCTTACACATTTACACTCCAAGAGACCAGATTTGTTTCAGTTTAAACACATTCCCATCCTCTTATATATATATATACACACACACACACATATACACACACTGCACCAGTGAAACGAGTATCACTGTATACACTGAACACAACACAAATCCTCACCTGACATCTTGTATCCACCAAAGGGCACCTCCACGGGGCTGATGTTGTAGTTGTTGATGAAACAGGTTCCTGCCTGCAGGTTCTCAGCCACACGGTGGGCACGTTTAATATCCCTGCACAAAGTAAACAAAGGAACGAACGCCCCATTTTCAGACTACAGGCAGCCACTCTATTACTGTGGCTTGTGCCTCCCCCTAGTTTGACTTAGCATAAGTCAGGTCAGAAAAATGTCCACTGCGTGAACTGGACTATGTCCTTGCCTATGAAGAGCTGTACGAGATGAGTATTGCACCTTATCGATCCTGTGTTTTGTAGTTGTTCCAATGACCATTATATGCACTTTTGTATGTCGCTTTGGATAAAAGCATCTGTTAAATAATTGCAATGTAATGTAAAGTCCCTGATGATGAGCGAAGAATGATAGTGGATTATACTTTTGTGCCTCAAACTTTTCAAATTTGCATCAAACAAAACATATCAGACATCACATACGTCGCTGCCCCCTTGATCGGTCATTTGCAGTCGCTGAGCAGTTCTTTGGCTATTTCAAAATCTTTCACGATGGTCAAAATGGCAACTAGTCACTGTTCCGTGACTATGTCAGTGTGCGCATCGCTCACTAAAATAGAAAATTCCATCATTCCCCACTTTTTGGGGCGTTTGCAAAGTTGTTCTTTGAGGTTGTTACCCATATCTATGATGTGGCATGTTGCGTAGTCATTTTGGAAACCTATGTCTCGCAATGCAGCTTCCTGCTCTGGAGATACAATGTGAACCTAAGGCAGTCTTTGGCAAATTCTCAGTCAGTGAACGGCCATGCTTTGAAAGTTTCTGTGAGAACGTAAATAGCGGCCTCACCGGACTTCACGCCCTGATTCAAGGCCTAGCTACTGGTAAGACAGCACTACCTGGTGAAGACCCCAGAAGCAAGCCCGAATGTTGTATTGTTGGCTCTCTGCAGAACTTCCTCCTCGGTATCAAAGGGCAGCACGGACATCACAGGTCCGAAGATTTCCTCCTTCACACACGTCATGTCATCCTTGCAGTTGTCTGTGGAAGGGAAACGAGCAGGGAAGGTTGGGGTCGGGCAGGGAGAGGCGAGAGTAGACCAGAGATCAGCACAGAGAGCTACTGTACAGCACTCCTTACTTCTGAAGATGTGCACAAAATGAGGACCCACCCAGAACACACGGGGACATGAAGTAGCCTCCCTGCAGTTTGGGGTCAGTGGGGACCAAGGGCTCCCCTCCACACAGCACCCTGGCACCCTGAACACGTAGACGAGCAGGTCAGGACAGCAGCCAATTGCATACCAAGCACGATCAGCTCAAAACAGGTTCATGCCTCAACTTCACACAGACCTCCATAGCTCTGTTAAAAGCAATGAAAGAATAAAAGCACGCAGACTAAAAACCGCCCGGTTAGGCAGCAGTAGCCTCCGCCCCAGTACCTCTTTCTTGGCCTGTGCGACGAAACCCAGCACTCGTTCCAAGTGAGGTTTGCTGATAAGAGCGCCCATGCGGGTCCCATCCAGCAGGGGGTCCCCGACTGGGATGGTCTTGGTCCTCTTCACCACCTCCTCCAAGAACTTGGGCAGGATCTCCTTCTGGACAAAGACCCGTGTCCCGTTGCAGCAGACCTGCGAAAAGAAAAGAGAGAGTTCACATTGGCACGTTGCCATTGCACAACCCAACCCAAAACCCGGCAGCTTATGACTCCTGGAAGCACGCCCAGCACCAGGTGAGCCCCGTTTCTACATACCTCACCCTGGGACAGGAAGTTGGCCATGAGTGCCCCCTTCACAGCGTTCTCCATGTCGCTGTCCTGGAAGATGATCAGTGGAGATTTCCCCCCCAGCTCCAGGGTCACAGGCTTCACCCCCTTGGAAGACATCTCCATGATCTGTGAGAGGGGAGGAAAGGGGAGGAGATGGACCATGACCGAGCCCCACTGTCATTACTTTACATTACATTTATTTAGCAGACACTTTTATCCAAAGCGACGTACAAAGGTGGATATCATGGTCATTGGAAACAACTACAAAACACAGGTTTGATTGACCCGCTGTCAGCCGGGCCAACAGCTTCTTACCGAGACGGTCATGAGACCGCACACCTCTAAAAAGGTGTGAGCAGCACACTTACACACGGCAAATGTATGACGTTCAGATTATGTTGGTTGTGTCTCGACAGAATTACTTGGTAACTTGTACCGCCACCTTCAGAGAGAGACCAACGTCGAGCTGCACCCGGTATCGAGATACTACTGGCCTACAACCGTACCTTCTTGCCTGTGGGGACACTGCCAGTGAAGGAGACCTTTGCCACCAAAGGGTGGTGGCAGAGAAGAGTGCCCGTCTCGGCCCCGCCCTGCACCACGTTGAAAAGCCCCTCTGGGACGCCGGCCTCGGCGTAGATCTCAGCCAGCACCACAGCCGTCACGGGGGTCATGGGAGAAGGCTTGAACACCATGGCATTGCCTGAGAGGAGGTGGAGGACAGCATTACAGCGTCAGTGTGCTTCAACGCTCTGCAACGTCAGCCTCTCAATGAAATTCAGCTTGCATTCATCGCACACTGTGACTTCCCAATACGTATTTTCCAAGGCCGATCCAGAGTGTAGCAACAAGTCCGTGAAGGATAGGCTTCTCACCCCACCATACGAAACTCAGTATATATAATGAATGCACAAGCAGCAGAGCCTATGGTACGTCCCGAGCTTGTCTGTGCAGTTTAGCGCTGTGATACACAGTGTGTGTGGGACGTGTGGGGTGCTCATACCGCAGGCCAGATACACGGTGTGTGTGGGTGTGCATGGGGTGCTCATACCACAGGCCAGACACACGGTGTGTGGGGGTGCGTGGGGTGCTCATACCACAGGCCAGAGCTGGGGCAGACTTCCAGGCTGCGATCTGGAAGGGGTAGTTCCAGGCGCCGATTCCCACACACACACCCAGGGGCTCGCGCCGGGTGTAGGCAAATGCACCCCCGGGAAGCTGGACGTGCTGGCCTTGAGAGAAAAAGTGCAACAAATGAACCTCTGACAGATATAACGCAGGGAGAAAAATCCTAATCTAACAACCTAAAAGGAGCTTGAAAGCCTTTCATTTTCTGGGAAATTTGCCCGGATGAAAGAGTACAGTTGTATATTTGAAACGGGCATCAAATAAATGACAGATTTTGTAACTGCTTTCTCTGTTGGTGGGAAAGAATTGGAAACTGGATAACTGGAATGAAAAGACTGAATAAAGACTAAAGAAAAGAAAATTTATGACCATTGCACTGTAAAATACAGGAAAGCATTACTAAATCATAAAGAAAAAACTGTAAGTTGAATTGAGAGGGTGAAGTGAGATACAATAGATCGAGACATCAGTACGTCTCTCATAGCTCACCTGCCAAGGTTCCGGCCATGCCAGCATAATACTCAATGGACTGCCAAGCTATATCTATGTCCACAGTCGCTTCTGTAATGGACTTTCCGTTATTGATGACCTCTAACTTGGCAATATCATCTCTCCGTTCCTGTTGACAATAATGGAACAAGGGGGCGTCGACAATGCGATAACACATGCCCTGACATTTACAGACACTGAAAAGGGACAGCTCACCCCATTATAAAAAGCTTCCATTAAAAAAAAAAAAAATCCTAGGTAGGCCTATACAATCATGTGATAGCATTGTATGCAATAAGGGCGCTGTGAGGCTCATCCATGCACCACAGCATGGTGCCTTAACTGAATGAGCCACCGAGCAGCCCCATCTTTGCAAAAATGAATGTACAAAATTATACCAAGGACAATTTCCAGCTATCCATGGTGTGTCTAAACCCACAGTTTTCACACAAATGTGTCCTCCTAAAAATTATTTAGCATTCGGTGTATAGCTGACACCTTTTGCAAGATAAAAACACAAACACTACACCCCCTCCAGTGCCCCCAAAAAATCTAAACGTAAGCATCTTACAAATTCCATTGCATACATTTAACATACAGGACGCAGGACTGAGACATTAATAAAAAAAGAACTAAGTGTAGATGAGCAAGGGAGAAAAGAAATTTGGTAAAAATGTCCCCTAGAAATGAGGTCAATGACCAATAATCAAGTATACCACTGGCTGCAATATTTTTAAATTACCGATTTACAACATGGTTAAAACCGAATGACAAAAAATTAAGTTATTATGAAGTATGGCAGCCATGGATAGCAATCCAATCTGGCCAACTACTGGTTAAAACATATTTGAACAATAAAATAAAAGAATAATTTACGTAGCGTTGCAAAGCTCATTCCTCACCCTGATTATGCGAGCAGCCTCCAGCATTATGCGAGCTCTCTCCATGCCTGCCATCTTGCTCCACTTCAGGAAGGCTGACTGGGCACTTTGTATGGCCTTATCCACCTCCTCAGCCCCACATGGCACCATTTGACACAGAACACGCCCTGTCGGGACAGCAGGTGTCCATTAAAGTCAAGTATACACAATTTCAGCGTTGTTGACAGCATTTAGTATCCACTACAAGTTAGCAACAATTTTCCCTATGTGCACATACACAAGGGGTTTGAAGATATAATAATTGATTTTGTTTGTACATGTGTCACACTAACAGTTGGTTTTTAGAAATTAAAAAAGTGTGGGATAGTAAAGAAGGTCGTAGGTTGAATCTCGGCTTGGGGCCTTTCTGTGTGGAGTTTGCATGTGCTCCCCGTGTCCGCGTGGGTTTCCTCCGGGTACTCCGGTCCAAAGACATGCAGCTAGGCTAATTGGAGACTCTAAATTGGCCATAGGTATAAGTGTGTGAGTGAATGGTGTGTGTGCCCTGCGATAGACTGACGGTCTGTCCAGGGTGTAGTCCTGCCTCTCGCCCCATGAACCCTGAGGCTCCAGCACCTCCCGCCACCCTACACAGGATAGGTCTGTATCTAATAATGGATAGATGGTTCACATTTGCTATCTCTGCCGTGCGGTCAGGCAGCGCGCATGCGTGTGTTCGGAGAGATTTTTTTCAAAATCTGGCTCACTCTTGCTAATTTCTCCGAACTTCTATACCGCACCTTTAAGAAAATGCTGTAGTTAGCCTGCGGCTTTATTAATTTGTGTTCCATCGGGTTCCTGAGGAATTGAGCAATAGGTGAAATGAAGCCACCACATTAAAAACAAATAACCAACTGACATTTGTACTGAAAATGGGGGGGGGGGGGGGGGGGGGGGGAGCAAGAGGTTACCGGAGGTAACACACACATGAAGTCATGCAGCAAAACGTGCAGGTCATAGGTAATGTGTACTCCAACCTCTATTCCGCTATGAACTGTCTCCCTTCGGCAACACTTCAAATTTTACATCAAAGCTAGCATATAATTTCCATTCTGAAATTGCCTCGGTATATATCCTTTCGTACCTGTTGCAGGTTCATAAACAGGCTCGGCGTTTTTCACATCCTTGGCCGTCACTCGACCACCGCACCAGAAATTCAACGGTTCCTTCACTTCCAGCGTCCCTGTTGACGCGCTGCGGATCATAGCCGAAGGAATGACTGGAGTTCGGAGTAGCTCAGTCATTTTAGTAAAAGCCAAGGTACGTGTGAAACACCTAAATGAACAAGTTTCCAAAGTCAGTTAGCTCGCAAATGAACTCGATATAAACTGCAACACCATTGAATATACCAGAAGAACACACATACAAGCTACGAAGCACGTTCACGTTTGCTGTTTGCAAGTTAGCCGTCTAGCTTTAAAGGCTGCAGGAAAAAAAACGCTATATTCCATACCCTTAACTTCCATTTCCTAATAGTCTACACTGTAGTTGGCTACGCCCAATGGCCAACACTGACAGGTATGTTGACTAGACAATATCTGTCATATCTTGTGCGAATGTACGTTTTACCACAAAATGTAATTATAATCAACTTGACGGCTAGGTAAGCAAACTGCAAGCAGGAACGTACATAGCCAGTGACTGAAAGTGACAGAAATACCTATGCTAACACTAGTCTAGCAGCTGAGTTACCGTTACATAGCCTAAGCCCTTCTGCTAGTTAACTTGTTCACAAAACTAACACAAAAGAACAACCGCAACCAGTTTACTGCAGCTACAATTTAAAAAGCTTAGACTAGACTAATAAAAAATGACAATTAAAAAATGAACTATTTTTAAATTCACACACGTTCTGCTATAAGAACAGTAATATGCTAGCCTCGTTGGAGATATCCTGATTAATGCAATACAAACTTAAAATAATGTAAACTCAAACTTAATTTTCTCTTCCCAACAACAGAACCCGAAGCGCCCCAGCCATTTTTTTCGGAGGGCAGTTTATCAAGTAGTCTGTTTTGAAGAGCAGTAACGCCTGCAACGTAAAGCGATACCTAAAATAAAATAGTTCGAATAGTCTAGCTAGTTCGTCTCAGACATCTTACTCGAATGCAAAGCCCTTGCAGTTTTATTGCCAGGACGACTGTCTCAGCCTTTTTTTTTACTGTATGCAGCTTGAACTTTGTCCACCCCAGAACATTCAGCTAGGGGTCTCTGTGAAAACTAGTCCTCTGTCGTAAGCGTACACCGATGAACGTGTACCTCAATTACAGTCACTGTTCAAAATGAATGGGTACTAAAAAGACAACCAAGTAGTGATTACTTCCAGGATTGCACCCATTTGGGGACGTGCCTTGCTTCGGAAATATAAAATAAAGAATTGCACGTTTTCGGTTGAATCGAGAAATTGTGTTTGCCCCTGCACGCTGCATGCAGAACTGCAACTCTTACGAAACAATTCTTTATCAACTTTGAATGATTAATTTCATTTTATAGTGGTAGTCTTTGCTCGAACACATTGAGAAACAACCTATATTTGAATGTTTCACAATTTCAGATTAACCCACGCTGCTTATTCAGCGTTTGTTCCTATCGACCATTCACTGTATCTTAACCTCGAGACTTGTAATAACTTGTCGGTCGGTTGGTCCCATTTTTATACGGTCTATGGTTGGTACACAAAAGTGTCCCACCCTGTAGCGGCCACAGTTTTCGCCCCAGTAGGCTGACATTTTGCATGGAAGTTGGCCAAGAGGCGGCGTGGTCTATCACAAAAAGGCGGATAACTCCCAAATTGATTCACAGATTTGCACAAGATTTCGTGGAAAGGTTGGTCATGAGCCAAAAAAGAGGTCACGTGTTTGTTTGAGGGTGTGTTCGTGGATGCTTGCACACATGGATGCATGCGCGTGTGCGGTCGCAGCTATTGCGGATTCGCGATTGTTGAAATTTTTTGTTTAATTTTTAAAAATATTTTTGCTTGCCAATTTATCAGATATACATTTCATATAAATTCACAAAAATTAGAATTAATTCTGTTTGAATTTCTTTAAATTATGTTCTTGTTTTTTCCCCTTTTAATTCGAATAATAATTTTCGTTTTCTATAAAAAATACTATTTGAATGGTTAATTGACTATGCAAATACATATTTTAGTAATGAGTGTTTAAGCGTGGGAATGTTCTTTTTACTTTGCCCCAGACTGTAGGCTACCAGCACTTTCTGTCAAAAGAAATGAGTCTACTTCAGTTGCCCCCCCAAAAATGATTAATGATTTATGTCTGTAAATAAACAAAAATCCTGCCATTCATGTAGGATGCCGTGTCTCTTGCAACAATTTAATTACATATTATTGGGGTAAATTAGAGCCAGGAAATTGGAATCTGGACCAGTCCTGCAACAAAACTGTATGGCTGAAACATGGTGCCATGCCATCTGTTTGATTTCTCAGCTTGCTTTACAGTTTACAGTTACTGATATCGGATACCATATAGTGTTAGGTATGTAGCTCAGGAGGATGTTTTTGTAAACCATCCAAGGTTTTGTCAATTAGGCCAACGTAATTGTTGTGGGAAAAGAGAGTGAAAAAAGTTTTGGGGGCAATCATCAATTCTGTTGCCTTTCAGGGTAGTTGGCACTGTCTGAAGACATTACCAACCCAATGTAACAATAGCTAATCTCACCCATTAGCACAACATGAGTATGGCCCAGAGAAGACCTCAGGTTATCTTGCATGCATTTCAGTCCACCACCGAGGGGTCAGCAGAGCCTCTGTTGAAAAATAATCTGTTATTCATTTCATTGCCAAGTGCCTTAATTAGGCACTTGAATGACTGGCAATTTTTATGTCCATTGACACTTATGTGTTTCTCTGGACATTTACGGAATTTGTAGCAACCAAGTAGCCTAATGTTACATAGGAAAATACTTTGTTCAGCTGTATCTCACAGATCCAAAACATTTGGGTGTTTTCCTTAGCAGCAATGCTGTTCATAATTATGAACTGACAGGCCTTGACAAAGCCTGAAAAAAAAACATTGGGAGGTTTTCTACATACAGACTGCAAAGTTGTTTAAGATCAAAAATCCAGACAGCTTTGGAAATGTGCCAGTTGAACCTTATCTTCAATTCACTGGGGTTGTAACATTCTCTCAGCCTTTGTTACTTTCATGTATTAATGTTTTATTGTTCTGTTTGTACTGTGAACCTGTTGAGCTAGTGTTCCGTATACATTCATTAGCTATTGAGTGTCGTTAAGTTTTTTGAATTCTGATTGTCAGGTAGAACATTTTTACTTAAAAATTCCCTGGCAAAGTTCGGCTATGGTTCTAGCTAACACTAAAATCTAGCTCAGCTCTATTATAACAATACATGTGCACTTTATATTTCAGCATGCATCTTATCAGTATGTTATCCTGTTTAACGAGCTGGCTAGTGCCACAGTCTGAAACCTGCTTCAGACCTAACCCCCTTACACACATAGTACTAATTCCAGGTGTAAAAGACAGTCAACACTTGAGGTAAAATCATTGACATAAATTTTTCTTTATTGAAAGCTTTTTGATGAAGATGAATAATCTCAGTATCTGAGATACCTTTTACTTGTACTAATACTTAAACGTTCCAACACTAGTCAGGGCCTCGTAGGTTTGCTGCAGTGATGCACCCTGAGGTCCAGAATGACATCCTGTCCGTACTGATTCCGACTGCGCAGGAAAAGCAGGTGCTTGCTCGGATTTCACATGTAAATACACTACATGGCCAAAAGTACATGGACACACCTTCTAATTAGTGGGTCCGGCTACTTCAGCTACACCCATTGCTAACAGGTACATAAAATCAAGCGTACAGCCATGGGCAAACATTGGCAGTAGAATGGCTTGTGCTGAAGAACTGTGACTTACAACGTGGCACTGTCATGGAATGCCACCTTTCCAGTAAGTCAGTTAGTCAAATTTCTGCCCCGCTACAGCTTCCCCAGTAAAATGGAAGTGCTGTTATTGTGAAGTGGAAATGTCTAGGAGCAACAACAGCTCAGCTGCGAAGTGGCAGGCCACACATGCTCACAGGACAGCACTGCCAATTTCCGAAGGGCGTAGCGCATTAAAATAGTCAGTCCTTGGTTGCAAGACTCTACTGAGTTCCAAAGCAACGTCAGCACAAGAACTGTTCGTTGGGAGCTTCATGAAATGGGTTTCCATGGATGAGCAGC
This sequence comes from Anguilla pacifica, assembly GCA_039654925.1. NCBI lineage: Eukaryota > Metazoa > Chordata > Actinopteri > Anguilliformes > Anguillidae > Anguilla > Anguilla pacifica. The sequence continues at coordinate 63,421,597 of CM077287.1, forward strand.
TGCACATAAGTCAAAGATCACCATGTGCAAATGCCAAGTGTTGGCAGGTGTGTAAGGAACCCAGCCATTGGACTCTGGAGCAGTGGAAACGCTTTCTCTGGAGTGATAAATCACGCTTCACTATCTGGCAGTCTGACAAACTAATCTGGGTTTTCTGAATGCCAGGAGAACACTACTTGCCCAAATGCATAGTGCCAACTGTAAAGTTTGGCAGTTTTTTCATGGTTTAGGTCAGGCCCCTTAGTTCCAGTGAAGGGAAATATTACTGCTACAGCGCACACTGACATTCTTTGGGCTTACAACTGCAACAGGGCATTCTGAATTTGAAGAAAGAAAAAGATGGTATGAAAATACGATAAAAGGAAAAAACCAACAATTTTATTTAATAGAGGACACACTCTAGACCTCACCACAGGGGAACGAAAACATATGAGGGGTTTAACACCTTTTAACACTTCAACATTCATGACATAAAGTAGTGTATCTGGGTGAAATACAATACATTTGATATGGGAAAGTAGAACAATCATACTTTAAAAAAAATCTATTTGTAAGTACGCATTTAACCTTTCTGTATGAGCATCTCTTTGAGAAGATTCATGATTAATACTTCAGAAAGTGTTCTGCGTACAGATTACTTCTGTAGATTCCAAAACCAATGATCACCTGATTTCTCAGAATGCAATACAAAACAGCCATTTCAGCTGAAAATGATATAGCATAGAAATATTGCATACTTAAACTGACACGTTACACATCACCATGGAAGTGTGATAGCTACATTAATTAATAAACTTATCACTTTTAAATAAGCAAAGATTTAAAAACAAACAAAAAAACAGGTAGGTATTTTTAATGACATCCCATCTCCAAATTGAACTTTGTAAAAACATGCTCAGATGTTGACAGAGTGCTATGAGGCAGTGATGCACTTGGGTCTCCACCATCTCCGATCTCCTCCTGTCTGCCAGAATGGGACACAGAAGTCCTCAAAAGAGATTAGGAGAATTTGGCTGCTTGAGGAGGGGGGCCCAAGAAGCCCCCGGCCTGTTTCGTAGCAGCCCGAGAGGGGGCAAGACCCAGCATCTTCTGAATATTCTATCAAAAATAATAAAAACGCATTAAGAACTCAAATCACAGACAAGAAAGGACTCCATTAAATATTCTTTGCAATGCCAAATAACTCAATTTCTCAACTTTAAAGCAATCCATGTTTGTCCTTGATTCACTACCTATCCACCAATATATAATTTTTCTGCATCTGGGGATTGGGCTTTTTTATAAAAAAATATTACAAAGGAATGTAACGGATTCCAATTATTACCATAAAAATCTCTGTTGTGAGTTTAATGTCACTTTCGTTCTTAACTGTATGGTCCTTGACAATACAAGGCACAGAATTTCTTTTTAACTTAATATTAATTTTACCACGGCAATGAACTTGTTAATCTGACCAGAATTTAGTGGTGCTGGACATACCTGTCTGATGGACATAGTGCAAAGGATGTAGAGGAATATGAAGGAGCAGTCAGTGTAGTCCTCTCCAAGGAGATTGCGGTGAGACAGACCCTGGATATAGGACAAGGGCACAAAGGGCAGCTTGGCCACAACCCGCCCATCAAAACTGAAAAACGCAAGGAAGTTGAAAAAGAAGTTATATTACAATTAAAAAGGGAGATATGCGCACCTTGAACATGTACAGATCACTCTGCTCTGAGGCAATACTACGCAAACATACAGTGCAGTCTAAATATTTGGACAGTGACATGTTTTTGGTTTTGGCTCTGTACTGCAGCGCACTGGATATAAAATGAAACTGTATGAGTGTGGACTAACCTCATATTTTCAGCTTTAATTTGTGGGTATTTACATCCATATTGGGTGAACCACACAGAAATTTCTGTCCTTTTAATACATAGCACCCCCCCCCCCACCCACCCCCTTATTTTGGGGGGGGGGGCCAAAAGTAATCAGACGGTTGACTGCTCAGCTCTTTCTTGGCAAATGGTGTGTTATTGCATCATTAGTTCATGCATACAAAAAGCTAACACAAGGTCAAGAGTTGATCCTAGGAGTGGAATTTATGTTGTGATGTGTCAGAATTTGTCAATGCCAGTACAGCAGGCCATCATGGAGCAGAAAAATGAGAACAGATCAATTGGAAACGTAGCCAAAACATTAGGGGTGTTGAAATCAGCCATTTGGCACTTTGTTAAAAAGCAAGATCGCACTGGTGAAAGCAACCTGGTAAGCCAAAAAAGCAAAAATTTTGTCACTGTCCAAATACTTAGGTACTGCACTGTATGAAGAACATGAACATAAATACATGATGCAGTACATTTACTGTGCTCATTGTGCCCACCTCAAACAGGCCCATTACATTACACAAGAAAGTAAAACACAGAGGGAGCAAATATCAGCACAACCCTGAACCTTCATAAAAACCAACGCGATCATCAAGCCAGTGCACTCACATCGAGTTGAACATTCCCATCAAGGCTGTAAAACAGAAGCCAATGGCAAACATGGACTTCATTCGCACCTGCAATCCAAAACAAGTTTAAGCAGAGAAAGACAATCCCATCAGGACGTGGAGACAACATTTTATAACATTTAATGTTCTGCATCATTTACTAAAAAGAAATGATCTAATTAATTCCAGATTAATTGAACAGTAAATACAATCTCACCATAGACAGATCCCTGTTGTTGTTCTTTAGTTTTTCCTCTTGTCTCTCTGTGTAAGCAACCCAGATGGAATTAGTGCCATCTTTTGTACAATCAGCAAATAAATATTCAGTGAGAAACACTAAAAATAATTTTCTAAATTGTTTATTGTGGCTACTTCTGCTCAATGGCATGCTGTTTTGTGAATCACGGTTGCACATCAGTGTCACACAACATTGCAAGTGTGACACAACTAGGGCCACCAGTTTGTCTACCCTCGTTTTCTCGCATGGTACTTCAATCCTTTGCCAGCTAGAGGTTGTGATTGCCTCTGTCAGTTCTCAAACAATTATCTCATCTGCACCACCTCAATAATCTAAATCGATAAAGTAACTGTCACCAATTAAACACAGGTGACGATTAACAGCGATGTTTACAAGTAACACTCATGTTTTAAATTCAATTTGATTACTACTGTGGACATGCTGCAGTATTTTTAAATGTTGTACAGGGACATGATAGGTTTTGTTAGAAGAACTGGGAGATTCCCACATTAAAAATAAGAGCGGTTATATAACATTAAACGTGCACAAAAAAGTAAAATAAAAATTATTAATTCATGATTAAACTAACTAATCTTGATCTTCGATTAAGACCTTAAGTAGAATCCAGTGTCTTAGTGCAGGGCTAAAATAAAAACCTGCACCCACACCAGCCCTTTTCAGATAAGCTTGGACACCCCTGCTTTATATGGATGCATTTTTCTTTTAACTGCTGTGATCTGCAGTCCTGTTCCTGGAGAGCCACAGAGTCTGCTGGTGTTTGTTTTTTTCCTTAAGATCAGTGACCAATTCAGACCCAAGAAACCAGGTGGCCTGAGTTAACTGTGCAATTGTAACTGTAACTGTGTAACCACTTTAACGGATACATTTCTGAAGTGTTGAGTAACAACAAAAGCCAGCAGACCCTGTGGCTTTTCTAGGACCAGCGGTGAGGACAAAAAACATGCATTTCATCGCCGTTAAACTTCTATCCATGCTCACTGTCCTTCCTGACTTGCTCCATATTAGACCAATTAATTGTTTATAAATATCTCCATTAGAAATGGTACGAATAGCCACTTAGCTTTGCCGTTCAGTACCTATAGGGACCCCTTGAGGGCAACCATTGAAATACAAGTTTAAACCCTGGCAGGCCACATGGTGGAGACAAACTGGTGGCCCTCTACACACAACAGCTTTTCACTAAAACAGTAGAAAGTGAATGACACAATAATGGAAAAGGCATGAATGTGATTTGTACCGATTTTCTTCTTCTGTTGTCGCCCTGCTGACTCTGTAATGGTTTCTTTCTTCTTCTCTACTGAAATGGGAACATAGGAAACAGTACATGTACACCTTTGCTACAGAACTCCAAAGAAGCAAATGTGGTGTAGGGCTATGAACTGAAGCCCTGATAACTGCCTGGACCAAAAGGCAGTTGTATCTACTTAATCTTCTTTAAAAAATAAAAAAAGGCTCTACTAAAACAAACATTTGTTGTGCTATCCAAATATGGATCGCATCACATTTTAACTGACTGACTAAGGATATTAACAGTCTGGCTCTTTCAGTCTGCCTATTGAATTAAGTTGAGGTGATCCAAAAGTTTAATTGGTGAAGTGAACTGCTCTTTCTCCAATTCAGCAAAAGTGTGGTAAAAAACATTCCACCAGAGATGGAGAATCCAGGTTCAGAAAGTATTTTGTTTCAATCACACGGATATGTTAATTAGCTCAATTCTTCAGCTAGGAGGTAGACCGAATTAGTGAAACCAGACGATTGAGTTCATGGGTGGAAGAAGCACATGACAGAACTTCTCCTTTTACTTCATGTCCCCCACTTTGGTGGTGGAGGAATTTAACCCTGAATCTATGAATGAATCCATCACACATCACCTCATATTTAAACCAAATAATGATAAATAAAAAAAAAACCTTTCATGGGTCTGTATAGAACTTACACTTTTTACTTTGCTTTTCCACTTCAGCCTTTAGCCTCTTGTATTTATCCGTGCGATACACCAGCACCCATGTAATCCCTGGAGGGGGGTTAATTATATTACACGTTTATATTCATACATAATAACAAAAGTGTCTTTTGTAAAATCAAGTACAACATAATCACCATATTTTGCGGAGAGCCACTGCAGTCATTATAAATCCGCAATGTACATCAAAACAAAACACGACTCTCGTTAGCTAGCCAATTCATTTCCGTGGTGGTTACAATCATGACCTTATAGGAAACAGAAACTAATTAGATTATAGAAGCCTAGCGATTTTTCTTCAAACAAATGACCATGCAGCTACCAACACTCGGCTCTGTTATGTTAGCTAATCAGCGCACAACTGAAACTACAACTACATATTTGTAGCTAGGTTCTCAGTGATTGTATCCGAATCATTTCCTGTTTTAACACAGGCTACATAGCTAGTTACTAAATTAGCTAGCTACCGATGGCGATTTAGCTTTCCAGTCAGCACACAAGAGATTAACTACTTCGAACAGAATTTCAAATATATTGGTAAAATAAATTAAGCAACCAACGAATGCTAATTTACTAACGTTATCTACATATGCCAAGGCAACCGCTTGGTATAACTGCCATTGCACTTCTATACGCATTTTCTAAATCGTAAGTTTGTAAGCTAACATTAACGTCAATTGAAAAATGACCCAAGACAGCACTTGTCAATGAAGGACACGATAATTTCCCAGTATGGTGCAGAGTTAGCATGCTTACGTCTGAGAAAGAACTTGTGACTGGAAAGATTTAACCGTCCTTACCTTCAGCTAAAAGAGCTGTACATACTGATATGAACACAATCAGAATGGTATCTGCGAACATGGTACTCATGTTGAAGGTTAATATTATGGTTTCTTTAATTGTTAAAAGTGACAGAATGTAGCTATCATATCTATGCTAGCGGCAGCTAAATGACACGCTTTCGAACGTAGCGGCTTCTTCTTAGATTTATTGTGATGAGGCTTACAGCCGACGTTATCGGTACTTACCGCCGCCTATTGTCCCGGAGTGGGTAGTTCGTGTCATTTTAATCCTTGTAATGACAAATCCGGATAACAGATGTCCCTTAAAATTGTACACAGATGTTACCAAGCAAATGATTGTATTTTATGTTAAGAAAGGATATCAAGGTCAATTGTTCATTCTGTGATGTATACCCAGGAACTATTCTTCAACTGTTTTGGCATTGTGCCCACACATAAAGGCTTTGGAAAGAATCATGCCGGCTTATGATTGATAAAATTGTCTCTGACTTTACTCAATTGTTATTGTTACTTGAATGTCTTTATAGTTGACACTGTGTTAAATAAAGCCAAAAAATGAAGAACCATGATTCTCAATTAGACACACACACACACACACACACACACACACACACACGCACACTCACACCTGCAGAGAGACAGCGAATGAGTTTCCTTTAGCACTAGATAGACAAGAACGACGCCATCGCACTTTGGGGACTTCATAATTAAAATGACTCCAACGCTGTAAATGCTATATCTTCCTCCTTCCACAGCTTTCCTAAATAGTTGAGCTTAAAATAACTGCATTTTTGAAATAAAAATAAAAAAATCTTTTAAAAAAACTAGACAGCAGGATATTTCAAAAGATGACAGATGATAGGTAGAATGCCAGACCTAGATGCAGGACTCAGATGCCCACTTCCAACTGTTGCAAAACTTCTTTCCAAGTTGCCCAAAACTGACTGATGAAAAGAAAGCGGCATATTTTATGCAGTGAAAAAGAGGAGGGGGCAGGGGCATGGACACCCCCTGTGACACACACACACACACGCAGACGCACACATTCAGACTTCAGATGGTTAACCCCCTAATTTCTGCCCTGACTTGACTCCAGGCTATGTTGGCCGAGCACTTTGAAGCTTCCTATGGCTGAGAACAGCCAAATGGTGAATTACATGTCTGACAAGGCAGTTGAAAAAAGGCTGTTCTTATAGACTTCCCAGACATCCTGTAAACTATCAACCAAATCTGACTCACAGCAGTATCAGGACCAAGTGAACTGCAAAAGCTTCTCCAATACTCTTTTTTTGCCCTCATCCTCCTAGCTATTGCCCTTAACCTCTTATATTCAACTGCCAAACCCACTAAAAATTGGGAAGTGATCGCTACCTATAGTATACCAGTCTAATATTATGTCCCACTCCCCAGTCCTGAAATCTGGTTGGCCTACCATCATTTAACACAAATAAATTATAAATACCCATGAATTATTCTATAATAACCCCATTCACATCCCTTTCTGAACTTCAAAGTGGTTATATGCATTCAAATCTCCGGCCCACATCACTGGCAATTTGATTTTATTCATTATCAGTTGCAAATCCTGCAGATTCAAAGGATTGCACAGGCTGTATAAATTGACAACTGCAACTCTTCCTTAAGAGCTCCAGCACCTTTTGCAACCTCCAATCAGGGAAAAACCTGTTAACACCCCGAGGGGGTTCATGGAAATGAGCCTTTAACTGTGTAGGAGAGGAGTCTGTACTTTAGGACCGTGAACATTTTGTAACTATTATTGTGTGTGAAGATACGTTTGTGGATATAAATATTGTGTCAATCCCTTAATGAAAGCTAATATTCCACTGCGTCCTATGTTACATGGAAAATCTACACCTAGTTCTGTTCGCACAAGATGCCAACATGCAGATTAAGACGCATCTGTGAAAGGGGCTATTGACTCAATAGGCTGGAGGGTCAGTAATATCACCATCTGGGTGCAGGGAACGTCAAAGGCACAGGCCAGATAAGCTACAGGAGCAAGGTAGCAATTAAATATGTGTGTTTTTGTGAGTGTGTGTGTCACCGGGGGGGGGGGGGGTTGTCACTGACCTAGGCTTCCTGCATTGTATCTTACAAACATGTCAGTAATAATAACAACTGTCTCTCTCAAACCACAATATACCAATGGGTGGTGTCTCAGCAATGTTCACAAAGTGAAAAAACTTTCTCTGGTCCTTCCCTGGATTTTGGTCTTTTGTCTTGGTGGATTTTTGGGATTACCTGAGAGAGATGGGCAGTGGATGTTTGGTACCTTTTTTTCCATTCATTTCTTTCGTGACTAACTTTAATGTCCATGTCTATGGCATTCACACTTGAACCTTTGTCTTTAAATTAGACATTGAACACTTTGCCTTGTAAACCTCTTCAATCTAGTTGCAGGTTGTAAAATTCTGATTAAGGAACCATCAGGTTGCTCTACCACAGAATTTTAGGATTTAATCGGTGTCTGACAACAATGAACAAATTAAATTAAATATGTTACATGTTGGTCTGAGTGACAAGTTAGCTAATCAAGAACTTAATGCCACTTATGTTGAGAATTCAGAGTGCCCGAACATTAAACCAGCTTGTTTTCTTATTAAAACTGCTAGATCCAAGAACCATAGTTTTCAGCAAATTCACATGGCCAACAAGACAGTGGGACATACAGGTGGACTGGAGACCAACAATGGAAATAAAGAATTATTTACATTATCTGTATGTTGTAAGACAAAACATTGTCTTATTGTATAACATTATCAAGTTTATTTTATACAATAAATTATAACTCAAGGCTTTATTAAATGTAGATAAGTTATACTGTACTTTACACACTGCTATTGTTTCTGGTAAATGGACTGCATTTATATAGCACTTTCATCCAAAGCACTTTACATTTGATGCCTCTCATTCACTCATTCACACACACACACACACACACGGTGAAAGGCTGACATGCAAGGTACCAATCAGCTCATTGGGAGCAATTAGGGGCTAGGTGACTTGCTCAGGGACACTTCGACACGCCCAGGGCAGAGGATCGAACCGGCAACCCTCCGACTGCCAGACAACCACTCTTACCTCCTGAGCTATGTCGCCCCCATAAAATATTTCTCCACAACAATATCATTAATTTTATTTTTGAATATTATGTACGCCTTAAAGTAGTAATCTAGACTTTACCTAAAGCCTTGGATATTTTGGTTGAAAATGGATTAACATGGACATGGCTGCTACTAGCTGTTTGCTGCACAGCTGGACAGCCCTGTGTTGCTAAAAAAAGAGGCTACACTTCAATGTTTATGTAGTATGGGACTATTCACCGCCAGATGTTCTAATTAAATATCTCTTAACAAATTGTTGATGACACTAGAGGGTAATCGGTCCAAGGGCACAGATATTATTGTGGAACGTTGCTGTTATGTTTAGACTTACTAAATGATGACGTACAATTCAGGTAGCCTGTGATTTAATGTGTATTGATTTTTGGGTTTGGAAGGCGGTGGTAACTCATCGCTATTCCTTAGCCTACATCCAAAATGTTGGTGTTGCAGGAAATGCAGACTACACACAACACGCACGTCTGCGATGGGAGGAGGAGGAGGAGCACGAGCACTGGCTAAGTTAACCCCACTGGAATCAGCGTAGCACGTTTAGTGTAAGCATGGCAGGCGACAGCGAAACACGGCTGGAGAACCGAGCCGAAAATGAGCATGCGAACCGGCAACCGTTTCTCATCGGGGTGGCCGGAGGCACTGCCAGCGGCAAGGTTGGCAATATTTCACGTAGCCTGCTTAAAACATTACAATTTTATCTAAACCATTTTTGTTTAAGTAAATTAAAATTAAATATATAGCTAAAGCATGTTTCTTTCTGAAATATGAGAGCGCGCCGACCGCGTGGCTCATGTCAGACACAGCAAGCTAAGTTAGCTAATGTCACACTGCTTCATTGTGTTATTCCTTCTGTATGTTGGTTCAAAAAGACTAGGCTACCTGAATATCTGTTATAATTGTTAAAGGTTCGGTAGGCTATTCGATTATTCTGGTGTCGTGGCATTCTGTGGATAGACAATCAGGCTTTTCTGCGCACCAGTTAGTCTACTTTATACTTTTTCTATTGTGATTCAAATAAATCACCAAATGATTCATTAATAATGAATTACCAACATGATAAGATTGTATTTTTTATACCACGTCGAAATGATTTATTGCCACCCAGATAGAGAGAAATCTATGGCAGACAATGCATAGCTATGCCAGACTGAGTGAAGCCAGGCATTCAAAATGGGGATATCAAGGTAGTGAGCTGCATGTATAGCCAGATAGGTAGCTACCGTTAACTATCTCGGCAAACCTCAGTATTTACGTTTCTTATCTTAAATGAATGGTCTCACCTGCTCTCTAATGTTTTTAATAATTAGTCTTATCGCTGTGTTATCGAGATTCAAATGTCAAGATCCGCCGTGTACGTGGAATGAGAACAGTTAGCTACACAATCTTTTGTTACCCGGCTAGCTATCTAGCTTAATGATATACAACAGGCTTACTGTACTAGCTATAGTCAAGACAGTCATATTATACTTGCGGTCTGTACTGTATACACGTAGTCTGTTTGTTTTTCTAGTTCCTCTAGCTTTGGATGAAAGGTTAACATTCGGTAATCTGAGTGACACATTGACCAAATAAAATACGTAGTGGCATACATGCATAGTCCACGCCTGTTGTGGGGGAGCCTGATTACTCTTAGGCTAACAAGGATATCGCGTGTTGCTGTTTCACATCACATTTTGTCCAGTGCGGTAGCTATTCCTCCGACGGTGGTGTGACAATATAACGGAACGGGGCATTAATACGCTGATAGATATCTGATAATAACGAAATACGGTGTGTCATATGCCGTTCTTATTTTATGCGTCAGAATAACTACTGGAAAGCTCGAAAGGACAGCCAACAGCAGCCATGATACAGTAATGGGGTCAGCGGTACAGCCAGGGATAGCGAGAGTGTAGCTGAATCACTTGTACTAGACGCGATGTGACTTGCGCGAAAGCGTCCACGGCATGGCCTACTCCACACGTTCTAAGTGCAGGGTACTTTCCTATTCCAGCCGATCCAGGATCGGCGTATCTCACAACAGCCCCATCCCACTTCCTTAATGAAAAATTCTTAAAATGATTCAGGGTCAGCGTTTCGGGGCTTTGGCTATCCAGACCCACGTGGAACTACTACTTGCCACAGGCATTTTTTCCTACTCTCACTCGGCTAGATTGTAAAGTTTAATCTTAATATGCTCACTTTTTTCATTGCAATTTGGTAATGTTGTACAGTGGCCTTTTACATTTAATATTACACATATTAACAGCCCGACAAGCACAGCATATTTTATTGTCATATTTTACAGTTAGGCAACACTATATCACGAAGATCTTTATTTTGCTTGTGTTAAGGATTTTCCCCCCTATTTGGACGTTCTTGTGAAAGTAATTTTCTGGCATTTTGCAACGTGAATGTGTATTTATTACAGTTTTAAATGTCTTATTTTTATTTTTTATGATACATATATAATGGGATCAAGCTTTGACTGTTTTTATGTTGCAGTCACACTATCAGTTATCTACCTTGTGGTTATGACCAAAAACTGCATTTGAATGTGCTCTCAAGGCACACCTGCTTTGATGAAAAAGTCACAATTGTCACATGATAACAGTTTTTTTGGGTGCAAAATGTAAGAAAAACAGGGCGAATATATTGTTCAGTCTCTTATTTGTGTATGAATGGTGGTCTGTGATGAAGGCCTTTGTAATAGTTTTTAGTATTCGTAGTGCTATAGAGCATATACAAAGTGGAAGGAATCTTCTCCATGCGAATTGTTTTAAAAATCGAAGCCAGTGCGAAATGTGTGTCAAGATAAAACATTGATATGACACTTGTACTCAATGGATGACTTTACAAATTTAAAAAGATTTCTGTTCTTATATAGTACTCGCATAGATTCTGTGTCACATAAGGGCCAGAATTCTGTCTGGCTTTTAGCCAATTCTACTCAAATTCAATTCAGTGTAAGTAATGGACATGTGACATGCACATTGTACAGAAAATAAAAAAAGGTGTTGGCATTGTGTCATATTGACCTAGTTGTGTTCTTGGTGTCTGGCCACAGATTAGTCTTTTGAACGTGGCACTGCACGGTACATATGCCTGTGTGAGCAGGCCTCATAAGAGAGTGGCAGGGCTCTGACTGTTCCCTGTCTCCTCTCTCTGACCCAGATAGGGTCAGGTTTATGGCTCTCACACAGCTGCTGCTCTTGCTCCATATCTTAATTCCCACAGTCCAGCCTTGCACCCGCGTACGCTCCTGCAAGCTGTGCAGTCAAATTGGTGTTAAAGTGGTGTTTTCTCAGCAGAGCTTGTTGAATATCGTTCTTTTGGTCTTTTATTCCCCCCCCTGTAGTCATGCCTGGTGCCTTTTGTGTACCTCTCTGCTTCAGAGGCCATGTGATTTGATCCCTGGTAGGAAAAAAAAGTCAATCAAACCATTCTATTGGTTGTTGATAAAAGACAGCCAATCGGCAGCATGGTATTACAGCTTCTGTGTGATTGACAAATGAATGTTAGCGCTTGTTATGGGTTATTGCCCAACCCTGTTTACAAAGTAATTTTCTTAAAAGCAGTTGGGTGAGTGGTAATTTTCATTTCTGTCATCACTGAAAGCCAAGTGCCTTGGATAACACATGCAGTTATGGTAAATACCTTGCTCCTATGTAAAAGCTACTTTTATTTTGAATTTTTTTGCTCTCCAGTGTCACACACAAACTTGTAGTCTGCAGTCTTATAAGAAGGTGGGGAGGTCAGAGCACATTTGTTCTGTGAATGTTGTTATTGTCCTTTGACCTTGTTTATTTCTGTGATCATTAGTGTTACTGTTAATATCAATATTCTGTATCTATGTCATAGACGAGAGATGCAGCTTAATATTAAGATGGGTGGATTAAGATTGGGGGTGGGGGTGGGGGTGGACACCAGAGGGACACAATACTTGTATAAAATGACTGAAAAATGCCAAAGCAATATTAACCTATAGCGCTGACAGAACCAATCGATTGGAGAGAAGTTGAGAATAGGCAAAACTGCCTTTAGCAGTGGGCAGGGACTGCATATTGCCTAGAGAACTGTGGGCAGTGGCCGAGGAATGTTTAGTCAGCACTGGCGCGAGGTGCGTTTTTTTCTTCCTTTTTGTCTGCCCATGCTAGGTTAGGCTACAGCCTTCTTTTGCCAATGATTGGTGCAGAGTGACTTGGCACTGCACTGCAGAGGTAGATGCAGATAAAATGGTGGCCTCTCCTAGCACTTGGGTCTGCCACTCAGGTCTGTGTTCAGTGCAGGGGTGTATCTTGGGCAGTGGTTTTTGTTGCTGTTTGTGTCTGCTACAGTCAGTGGGGGCTGGACAGGAGGGGATTTTTTTTTTTGTCTCTCACATTTCCTTGCAAGTGTCTGTATACGCTTTATTGTATTTAAAGGACGGGGGCAGTTTACTGGGCCAAAATCTGTGGGTGCCATTTTCCTTTCGTTTGATTTCCCATTACTCATTATTTTGCTTATCTTCTGTTCTGTGTCCTCAGATTAGAAAGGGCACATCTTGTCTAGGCAATATGAGCATTCTGGAAAGGGTTGGCGGCAGTTGAACCAGTGTAATGTGTTGCCTGTTATTTGTCTGGGCTCTCTGTGAGGCTTGAACATGCTCGTGGTTAATTAGTTAAATGGATTGTGAGGGCCACTGGCAACTGTTGCAGCCGAGGGGAAGGCTCTTTACGGAACAAATGCGGTGGGTGGATTAAAGGAGGAGAAGCAGAGAGCGGCTACTTCAGGTGGCCGCGCTCTCTTTGTCCTTAGCCTTGGAAAGGAATGTCCCCTTTTGTTGCGTTAAAAGAAAAAAATCTATTGTGCGCTTGCTTGTGGTTTCCTGACCCAGCCCATGACCCAGCCTGATGTGAAGTACCATGCTTTGCTAAGTAACAGTAATTCCTATGGTGGATAGAGCCTCCGTATTAGGTTCCCTCTCGAGAGCGTTTCTTTCTCGTGGCGTTGCATCATTGTGGTTCGGTCGGAGTCGATGACGTCTTCTTCAGCCGTTCCCTTTCACCTGGTGGTAGGCCAGAGGCTTGAGTGAGGGATCGTAACTGCTGAGCATAGATTATCAGCGCAGTCATCTGGAGGCATGTGACGTTTTAGACCTGCCATAAAATCAACAGCAACAACACTGCAGCAGTCTGAAACTAAGAAAGCCTTTTGTCACAGCTCACATTGTCCCCTTCTGCATTAGCTGATAGCCATATTGGATTTACAGTCATTTAGAAAATAGAAAATAATGATAAAATCACTGTTTCTTCTCTACATCTTCTGTGGGCAATACCTCATTTGTTCAATTCGGATATTTAGTTGTAACCCTTGGGTGGAAAAGGCTAATTCGGTTGCAGTCGTTGTCCCATAATATAGACACAGATAACCAGTAATGCTGCCAAAAGGGACATATGTTCAATGATGTACAAAAATACATTTTCTCAACCACCATACTGAAATTAATTTCATTTAACATAAGTGATCCTCTGGCATTGATATGTAATTATTTTGGATATTAGTATGGATAAATATGCCCTGGCCTAACCGATTGTAAATGATCCTTTAGTTCGTCCCTGGGAATTTATTTGCAGTAAATGCTTGGATGGCAATTGCTCGAGCCCTAGTTCAGGTTCAAGAGTAGTCTCTCAGTCATTCAGTTCCCCCGGCTCAAATCTCCCCGGGGAGCCTGTTTTATATTTTTAAATATGGAGTGATGTTACTGAAGCTTGATATAGGCCAATTACAGAAATATGTGAAATGCACGTGTAGACATTTTTTTTTATTCCCTGAGCCCTTTGCATATGCCATGCCCCCTCCCCCATAAGCTTTTATTAATTAATGAATAAATTTGTTTATTCAGTGTTTTGGCATATTTTGTTACACTTGGGAGAAAGGCCCTTCAGCTGGAACATTGATGCAGATGATATCCAGTTTTTTTTAACCATTCGCATCCACTGATTCAGACACCCCTCTCTATTTCTATATGATTTTGATTCTCAGGGAATTCCGTCTCTTGCATGCTGATATGTAAAAAAAGAAGAGAGAGAATGTGAGCACTATATTGTTGTGCTCGTGAACGGAAGGTGTTGGCGGATGAGCTATTTATTTTGTTCCTCTGTGGAAATGAGCTCACAAGGACTTTGAGAAGGAATGCACAGTCAGCAAGATCACAGGGCTGGGGTTTGTGTAAGGCACACGCATTGTGTGGGTCTGGGTGTGGGGGTAGGTGGGAACCGGGAGTTAAGACAATGTTGGACTATAGTAAGCAATGTGCATTCAATGGTCTGAGGTTTGAGTGACTTGAGTTGTGATCATCAACTGCTAAATTTCATTATTAGGCTTTTTTTTTTTTAGCATTTGTAACTGTAGTTCAGGGGGCATATTTTTACCGCTACTGGATTCTTCATATGGAAGTCACGTAGTTATACAGGTTTTCTGATCTGCCAAAGGCTTGTGGAAATACAGCTTTGTCAGCAGCATGATTTAAGGATCCTGGTTTTGCGTAGGCCTCATACAGATGCGGGTGATTTTCAGTGAGGTTCTGTCAGCTGTTCTGGTCAGATTATGAGCAGTCCTCTGTTGCACCTTCCCTGTGTGGGGCAGTCCTCCGTCTGCGGGAAGATCATGGAGCTGCTGGGACAGAATAAGATAGACCACCACCAGCGGCAGGTGGCCATCCTCAGCCAGGACAGCTTCTACCGCGTGCTGACCCCCGAGCAGAAGGCCAAGGCGCAGAAGGGCCAGTACAACTTCGACCACCCAGGTAGGTGAGGGCCGCGGGTCTGCGTCGCTGCTCTTATCCCGAACGGTCACAGTCAAGGGTGCTGTGAGCCGGTGAGCGACTGCTTTACCTCAGCGCTCTCTCGGGTGAAGGGAAACGAGTGAACCAAGGCAAGTGAATCGGTTGAGAGGGTGGGATCAGATGCTTGCATCCAGCATGGGTAGCGTGAGTCCAGGTAGAAGAACATATCTGTGCTGGAGGGCGGGGTGGGGGGTTTGCCCTTTATACTCCGTTTAGTGGAGCCGGGGCTACAGCTCGGTGAAAAATGGATTGCTGAATTTTTCAGTGCTTCTGTCACAGAAGTAATCAGTATCAAAGGCTGGTTCTTATTTCTTTTATTATATATGTGTTCTTGTGAATCTTAGATCAGGGCATTGAGCAGCTCCTGCTGCACCTGTAAAATCTTCAGGAAATTGTCTTTGTATCTCAGGAGCACTCATCAGTATTGTGCTTGTGAAATTTGGGCACCAGGCCTTACGTCCTGGTTTCCTTTGTACCCCCTGCTTTTCCGTGACCAGATTTGGGACAGGAAAGAATAATGCAGTATCATCCTTGAAGACTTGTGAGACAGACTGATGTATTTAAAGTGTTACACACCCCCCCTCCCCCCACTCTCCACGGATGAGTGGCCAGAGCGTCCTGCTGTTATTGCAGTCTGTCTCTTTACCGGCAGCTGTGGGTCTGACTCACCAGTGTTACGTGGCCCTCTTGGGCCCGACGCAGCCCCGCCAGTTCCCCACGCATACTGCCTGTGGGCCTCGGGAACACCAAAACGCTCGAGTCCCGGTGCTGGTGGCTTATCAGCCCTCCTCTTCCTGTCTCCCCCCCCCCCCCGCTGTCCACAGACGCGTTCGACAATGAGCTCATCATGAAGACGCTGTGGGACATCATGGAGGGCAAAGCGGTGCAGATACCCGTGTATGACTTTGTCACCCATTCCAGGTCAGTGTCTTGGTTGTGATGAAAAAATAAGATGGTGCCCTTTTCACCCCCCCCCCCCCCCCCCCCCCCCCCGTAGTCTTTCTGTCATACGGCACACAGGTAACGGAGCATTATAGACAAGAACAATGAAATGCGGAAAAGAAGTAAAATTAAAGTAGTACCTAAACATAAAAAGAGGAAGGGGCGCCCTTGTAATTGGTTTCGGGAATGTATAAAGTATGTCATAACATCAAATCAAATGACTTAAAAACAAAAATAATAATGATTGTCATATCAAGGCCTCTTTATAATGGGTTCATAGTCATGTCAGTTAAGCTTCTCTGTAAATGAACTTGTGTGGGTTTCACAACAGGAAACAGGGGAGGCCACTCAGTGATCATATTACTGTGTTGAAGATGTTGTTTTGTTCCATGCAGAAACCGTGCAAAGGGTTTTGTTTGCCCGGGGCTGCTGTGACGTTCTGTTTGTCTTTCTTTCCTCCTGTGCGGGTGGGGGGGCTGGGGGGGCGGGGTGTGTGTGCGCGCTGCAGGAAGGAGGAGAGTGTAACGGTGTACCCTGCTGATGTGGTGCTATTCGAGGGGATCCTGATGTTCTACTCTTTGGAGATCCGGGACATGTTTCAGATGAAGCTCTTCGTGGACACAGACGCCGACACTCGACTCTCCCGCAGAGGTATGGTATATGGAGTCTTGCGCTTGGTAGGGGGCGTGGCAGGGAATTTGTGTTGAGTGACTGAGCAAAAGAGAGAAAGAGAGTGAGAGAGAAAGAGAAAGAGAAAGAGAAAGAGAGAGAGAGAGAGAGAGTCAAGTCTGCTGCCTGACTGCCCCCCATTTCCTGTGTGCCTCAGTGCTGCGTGACATCTCAGAGCGAGGTCGTGACTTGGAGCAGGTGCTGACGCAGTATATCACCTTTGTCAAGCCTGCCTTTGAGGAGTTCTGTCTGCCAGTGAGTCCTCGTAACACCTCCGTATGACCTCACCGCAAAGCGCACCTATCACGGTCCTCACAGCTTTTTGAGACTCCACTTCTTACTGTTAATTTTCAACTGAAGAAACGTCTTTGACGTCTGACTGCCTCCTGGTCAGAGGGGATGTGTGAAAGTCCAGAAGCCAATGTTTTACGTTGAGCCAGTGGTTTATAAATATTTAAATTTGAGCTGAAATTTAGTGTTTTAAGCAGGACATTAGTTTAAGGTTCAGTAAAGATTTTTGTTCTGGGACAGATTGATAAATGAATGAATAAATTATGAATCGGAGGGGCACCAGCAGGAGCGCAGTTGTACGAAGGCTTTGAAGAGCTGAACACATTTTGTGCTATGCAAAAAAAAGTTTCATTGTGATTGCTATGTCCTTCTCGAGAATTTCTCCCGAGCCTGCTTTTTATTTTATTTTCAGACCAAGAAGTATGCCGATGTGATCATTCCTCGTGGAGCTGATAACCTTGGTGAGGCTGTTTTGTCTCTACTATTCATAATCAACTCATGCAGCCAAAAAGCCTTTACTAAACCATATGCAGTGATTCCACCCCCCTCCCCCAGGAAACACATCCTCCTATCCCACCCCCACTGAAAGACATTTTGGCATCATCAGCCGTGTCAGTATCTTTTTATGCAATGTTAGATGGCTGTTGGACAATGTACATTCTTGCTGATAAAGCGCAGTATAGTGAGTCAGCAGTATGTTGGCTTTGCTGCCATTTTAGGCAGCAGCGCTGTTTCAGTTTTTTAGCCAGTCAGGGACCGCTGTGCCTTGGGGAAGAAATTGTGATTCACAAATTCAACAACGGCCCGATAAGAACAGGACTTCCCAGGACAGTGTTGTGGGAACATATTTTTTTCTGCGTGTGAGAACGCTGAGGAGCTGATACTGCTAATGTACTGTGGAGTGGAGTGTACTGATAATAGTATCATTTCTGGTGTTTACAGGAAACAATAAATGTGTAGTAGAAATGAGCCAGTCGACATTTTGTAAGCTCCAAGACTCAGTATTATACAGTGAGGAAGTGTGGTTCATTAAAATATAAGGAGGATGATAATTGGCAGAGATAGATGCTTGGCTTGGCTGATGCTGCTAATGTAATATATAGGATGGAGAATCTTGTTGAAGTATCTTAGACTAGAGGATTACTATGATCCAACAGCTCAATCTCATCACTAGAACCCATTATTAAGGTGAATGGTAGTAAGTAACTGTAGTAACTTTGTAATTCTGGATAAAGATGTTTGGCAACGCACTGCAATAGAAATGGTGTTCACATGCGGTCTCTGTACTGTGTGTGTATGAAACCCTTGACCATCCTCTGTTTTCTGTCTTTGCAGTTGCCATAAACCTGATTGTCCAGCACATCCAGGACATCCTGAACGGCGGCCTGACGAAGCGTCAGCAGAACGGCTGCGTGAACGGTTACATCACGCCTCGGAAGAGGAAGACCTCCGAGTCCAGCAGCCGGCCGCACTGACCTCACTTCCCCTCTCCCCAAAAAGCGGAGCGATAGACGGAAGAGGGGAGGGTTAACTGTATATACCCGCCAGTCAGCTACACTGTATTTAAAATCGAGACGTAATATACAGGAACTGCAAGGCCTTCATGAATATTATTTTTGGACTGGATGAAATGTTTTGGAAGGTGAAAGATGATATTTAGTTCCCAGCGTTGGAACAAACTGCAGGTCAGAGGCGAAGTGGCTGTTTTGTGATTTATTTATTTAGGTTTTTTTTTTATTAGCTTCTGCCCCCTTGATGTGCTTGCAGATATGAATAAAGGAGGAGGAGGAGTGCTGGTGGAGTTTGGTGCTTGAGCCCTAGCTGTCTGTTCAGTTTTCAGCACTCTTGATTTTTGGTCGGTGGTGTTGTCTTTATTGTTGGGGGTGGGGGAAGGTGTGGTTGGAGAGGACACCAGTGACAAACATGCCTCTATTTATAACTGAGGAGTTATGACATGCATAGCTATGACATGTTTTAGAATCGGAAGTTCCTGATATGAGTCATTTACCTGCATTTTTTATTTTTAGTAACTTGAAAAACCTGAAAATCAAAACTGATTCTTTTTTTCCCCCATTTATTTCTTGTATCAGGCCTGTCTCTTCACTGGTGTATAGTTGGTGTTTGTGATTTTTCTCCCGGTTCTGCTCTCAGTCCCTGACCACACCGCTCCAACCCCACCCTACTCTAACCTGCTCATCCAATACCGCTCTGGCAGCAAAAATGCCCTGGGTCACCAACTGTGATAATGCTCTAAGAGGGGAGAATAAACTTGGCCCTGATACCTACCTCTCATCCCAAAAGTTCAACCTTCCTCTTTCAGGTCCCTGAACAGCTTGCCTCTGTGCCACACGCGGACTGCTTTGTGTAAAGACCGAATCGTTATCTCTGCTAAGTTCGGTGTGTTAACTGAATTCTCTGAAGGTGGATAGGGGCATCCAGTTGACTTGTGTGGAGGACTGCGGCCCTGTTTTCGCTGGCTATTTTCAGGGATACTTCAGGTTATCTGCATTCCAATGCAAATTCTCTGCCTTAGCAGCTCAGTATCAACATGCAATTGTCATATGCTCTGAGTGCACCAAAATGCTATAAATAATTTTAAGTTTCAAAATGCAAAATGGTATCTTAAAAACTTTCAAAAAAAATGTTTTATATTTGTCTTGTGTTGCTTGATGATTTCATTGAAATAAAGTTGAGTCTTCATTTGCCTCAAGCCATTAAAAATCTTTTATTTTGCGGTAATAAACCACTGGATCGACATTTCTGTCTAAAGAGACAGATGGACATTGAAAGTTGTGTATGGACAGTGCATCATTTATTGACAAACTGGGCTAGTTAAGTCAGTCAGTCACTGCCAAAACAGACCCAGGTTCATTCCATTCAGCATTAGATTGGCTTTTGAATTCCCAGTTACATCTACACATATGCCATGACCGTATGCACCATATGTGAGTACAAACAATGTGTGTAACGTGACCAGCTGGGGCAAAGCTTAGTCATTTGTCCATACCAAAGTTGCAGTCCCAAAAAACACTGCATAAATACCACATGAAGTCCAAGGGAATGGGCATTAACTTCCTGTTATCCAGTACTGTCATCTCTGTGCATTTAAGGATCTTCTGTGCAGAGATGGCCTCTGGAACATCAGCACTGTCATTAACTCTAGTGAAAAATACTTGCCGTTTTATGCTGGTATTTTGCTGATGGTTTTATTAGTATTCCTACCATTTTTTTTCTCTCCCCAGTGTTTGAAGAACATCTATGATAAAGTAATAAAGCACTACTGCTAGGAAACAGGGTAGTTTATGAAATAATATTTGTACTGTATTAATGTGTTCCCTGTGTCAAAGAAAATTAAGTAATGGTGTTTGAATTTCAGCCAAGAACGTATATATAAAATTTTGTATATTTCAGGGTGGGGCGGGGGTGGGCAGTGCCAATAAACTTGAATCCCGTAGTGTAAAGTAAAATTCAGTAATGTCTTTTTTATAGTCTTCTTTTATGCCTGTTGATTCTCTTTTTTTCTACAATCAGTATTGTACCTTCTGTTAGGGGCAGGTCTGTCACTGTTACTTTCTAGTATCACTGGTATCTGCCCTGTGAGTTATTATTTCATGGTTCTGCTTGTGGTGTGTGTCACTTACTTTCCCAGGCAATTGGATATGAAAGCAGGATGTTTTGGGCTGTGGCTGCTTATCAGTTACTTAACTGTAACTGCTACCGTTATATTTTTTGTGAGGGCGCCTCATGCTTGAAGTGTGGGAACCAATTCTTTTTTTTAAGACAAATACATTTAATCTCACTGTCACCAAAAACAGTCAAATCAGTCATTGTTCCTTAGGTAGGGGTGCCTACCTCTAAATATTTTTGAAAGACTTATGCATGCAGTACCATTCTTTGCACCTTCCCACAAATAGTTTCTGTTTTTTTCTGTACTTCCCATTGTGAATTGATGCTGATGTGGTTGTATTTAGTTCCTGATTATTTTGATTTGTACTCTGTTCTTACAGCTAATATGTCTTCTGTAATTTTGCTGTAAATTGGTTCTAATGTTGGGGGAAAATTAAGGTTGAATTCATCAAGTGAAAAAGATTTCAATGTATATTTAATGTGTTGAGCACTTATTTTATGCATACAGTATAACGCCTGTGTTTATTATGTAAGTACATACTGTACATAGTATTGATTCACAAGTGAAGGCATTTCCATATTGTATTTGTATAATGCAGAACACTTGAAGGTGGATAAATTGTAAAAAAAAAAAAAAGTTACTTGAAGTGGAAGTATAAATTAATGACTGAATTTGAAGGCTGTGGAGAGGACAGTTCCAAAATTGGTTTAGCTTATTTAAACCCGAGACTGGGGATAAGACACATTTTGCCTTCTGAATATAACAATGCTTAGCTGAGCCATGTATTTTGTTATTTTAAAAATATTTTAGAACATTACTTTTACATAGGCAATCAATGATCAGCTTTGGTTGCCATGATTCTAAGAAATGATTTTGTCTTCATGCCTTCATACACAAGTACACAGATCAGAGGGAAAGTAATGGTTGGCAAGTCTAGAAAGGCTAAAACCAAACAAGATAAGTATTCCTTTGACATACAATGTCTTGAGTCTTTTGGTTCCAGTCTGTGGGTAGTTACTGTTGTTACTTTTAACAAATTATTTGCATAAAATAATGTATATAAATATGGTGAGTAGCTTTACTCAAGTTCTGTGATTACGTGTACATTTAAATGTATTTAAACTTTGATTTTGAAAAATGACTATTGGTTTTTCAAAATCCCCCTTGCAGTGGGATTTTAAAAGTTTATTATTTTAATGGCATGGAAGAAGTCTGAATTGAAAGGGAAAGTTAATGCTACCTGCAATCATTGGCATGCATTCTTTGTTGTGATAACAGCCATCCAGCCCTGACAGCTGTTTCTATACACTAACCAAAAACGTTGGATGCTGTAATATGCTGTGCACATGTTTATATGACCTATATAACCTGAAGTGAAGGGAATTTGCTTGGTTGTAGGTGTGCCACTTTGGAAGAGTTCGCCATGCAATAACACATCAATTCATGGACCCTTGTGAAATGCAGTGGTAGATTGTTGGAATTGAACAGACAAAAATGAACAAACAAAATTCATATTTTTCCTAAGCAAATACCACTCAATGATAAAAGCCATCAATGGTATTTTATGCTTTGATTTATTTCCCTGTGGATTGTTTTTTTTTTTTTTAGATTATCTGAATGTTTTATGGTAATGTTTCCATTTTATTTTAAATAATGTTGAATTTTTACTTTGCTTTGTCGTACTGCAACAATTGTTTTGACCCTTTAAAAATGTATGATACTGTAAATGGAGATTACATGTAAGAGGTTGTGTAATCAAGCAGCAACAATCGAACAATAAAGATTTTATACTAAGTATTGTGTTTCAATCCGAATTCCCCTAACCTAAGTAGGTAACAACTCATGGAATGTCTGCTAAGCAATAGATTACCATGAAAGTACATATATAAAAAGGTCATGTGAAGAATTACGCGAATAAAAATAAGGTTTTGCCAGAAGAAACGTTAAGTGCCGCTGTCTACATACAATAAGTCGCATATTACTGACATCTAGTGTTCAAAAAGATACGGGACCATCCATAACGTTTAACATAACGTGAGCTATTGTGTGATATTGAGCAGGTTGCCACGCAGAATGCAAATTAATTGTGATCAGTGATACCATAAATAAATAATAGTAAATGTTTAATAAAATGTTTTTTTAAATAAAAATGTTTCAATTTCAATTACACAAACATCTATTGCAAGATTCTAGAGCTAGGGCTGTGAATTTGTTCCCCAGTCGTTATTTCTGGAGCATAAACCGTTTTAGGGGTTGTCATTCGATCAAACAGTTTCCCAATCAAATAGTTATTTAAGTGTCTTATCCGTGCTACTGCACATAAAGGACGTTAGTCTGTGTGGCCATTGTAGTTAGACCTATTTGTGTTACCATTTCGTACTGGTCGTACTGAAAATGGTGCACTGTAGCGTGTCGCAAAACCGAATTTCTCCAAACCAGAGCCATACCTATAGCTCTGGTCCAAACCCAAACCACTACTGTTGTCCGAACTGGAATACCAATACGTATTTATGACGCGACCACATGTTGGCGTCATCATGTGGCGCTACAAGGCGCAGGCGTCTCAGAGCTAGAAGAAAGCGGTGTGTGTGTAGAAGGTGGACCACGATTCGCAGTTTTCATTGAGAATGTCTACAAGCGACTTTTACTTGAGATACTACGTCGGACACAAGGGCAAATTCGGCCATGAGTTTCTGGAATTTGAATTTCGGCCGGATGGTAAGAATATATGTATTCATAATAGTGAGTAGAGATCCCGGGGAATTGCCGCGTATGTACGTTTGATTGGGCCTCCGTTGACTTTCGTTCTGCTAAAACCTGTTTGCAGGAAGAAAATTCGTCGTAGATTTGTTATCTATGCTTTTAAGTGTTCCTATGAAATGACAGGAAGAGTACTAATCGCGTGAACTTTTTTGGATTGGATGAAAATTTGGTAGGGATGTGCTTGTTAGCTGACGGATTTGTCTAAAGTTAAAGATATGTTGGCTAACGCATTCAAACCAATGTGTTTAGCCACCGAACTAGCGCTAGCTAACAATAACACTAACTATGAACTGGTTTCTTGTATAAGGGTAACTCGAGAACATAAACACATACAAACTAACTTTCTAAACGAATTGAGCTATTATCTTTCTAATTGAACAGTAAATATTTAACAGTATACTTAACCATTATGCATAGCTAGCTCGAGTTAACGTGGAGACAACGGCGTGAGATTGAAGCAACAAGCCAGTCTAGGTGTATTGTTTCAAGCTACTTCGAAGAAAATGTTGCAATGTTTTCTTATCTTTACAGGAAAGTTAAGGTATGCAAACAACAGCAACTACAAGAATGATGTCATGATCAGAAAAGAGGTAACGTAATATATTGTATTTTTGTGATTATGATCATTATGAGCGATAGTTTTTCAACTATCCATAGGTAACAACTAGTTATGGCTTAAGTGTGCGCCCAGAAAGTCTTCGTTGAATGAAACTGCCTGTTTGATCGTGCCCAAATTCCCATAGGCATACGTACACAAGAGTGTGATGGAGGAGTTGAAGAGGATAATCGACGATAGCGAGATAACAAAAGAAGACGACGCGCTGTGGCCACCACCAGATCGAGTGGGCAGACAGGTTTGTGGCGTTGCTGTTGTAAAGCGTTCTTTTAAATCGCTATGTTACTTCTAACTCTATAACGGTAGAGCCATAATATACCATTTCCCTATGACTTAGGACCTGCGTTTTTGTCACCCGTGGCCGGGAAACCTTTATGCTGTATTTTCCCTATCCTCAAAACGTAGGCACTCTTAACTGCAATGTCCTGTGGCAAAATACTTTTTCCTTTCTCATATGGTTTCTTGGTTCTGGAATTGATGCTGATATTTAAGGTGAAAATGAAAACAATTACTCGGTGGCTTTCCAGAACTAGGGTTGTGGACCCTAATCTTATTTGAGAAGGCTGGTGTGGGTGCAAGATTTACGAGCCAAGTTTTAAATGCTTGATTCGGCTTTGGGGGGGGGGGGGGGGGAGAGAGGAGATCTGCGTCTTGGCATCTGCTAAATGCCTAATATGTAAAAGGTTGATTAACAAATAATTATGGACATTCTTGCAAGTGATTTTGATTTGTTGTGCTAAATGTACCTAGCAAAATTTTCGTTTCTTTAATCAGGTTTTCAATTTTTTTTAGGAACTGGAGATTGTCATTGGTGATGAGCACATCTCATTCACAACCTCCAAGATTGGGTCATTGATTGATGTCAACCAGTCCAAGTAAGTAGTAGGCTGTGCCTTACTAGGCTGTGATTACTGTGGGATTGACTTGCATATAAAGAGTGTCAGTTCAACATTGTTGAAAGTGCTTTTCTAGCGTGCTTCCCATTTTCCCTCTTTCAGAGATCCAGAAGGCCTCAGAGTTTTCTACTACCTGGTCCAAGATCTGAAGTGTCTGGTCTTCAGTCTCATTGGCTTGCACTTCAAAATCAAACCCATCTAAGACGGAATGAATGAATAGCTGTTGCTGTTATTACATTACTTGTTGCTTTGCATTACTTGTTTAATCTGTTATTTTTTATTTTAAATAAATAAAGTGGGGGAAAATGCACTGTTATGTCTGTTTTGCTTCATGTAGTTTACTGAAAGGACTTTCTAATCTTTCTAACTACAACCAAAGTAATTTACAACAAAATGCTTAGGGATTCACTAAAGTACATTAGAAGAATATATGGAAGAAAATTTAAGTATTTGAATTTTTTTTGACAGAATAAGTCTTGAATGGCCCTTGTGGTATAGGTTTCCCAGAATTGCTCATTTTTCTGTCCAATCAAGTGCATAAATGTTGTGTATAAAGTGAAAAAATTTCCCCATTTGCCCTTGTGCATTCAAAGACCAAACTGTTTTCCCCCCCCCAAACTGGACACACGTTCTAAAGTCACATAAATCGAACAATATATAACCAGAAAGAAATTTACTGTGAAAACAATTTCTTCAATACACAATGGGGGACATTGTCATGATTTAATGTGCAATTAATTTTTACATGAAGACTTACATCCAGCAAAATACAAAAAAAGTCACGAAGCAGTCGATTTATCAAACAAAATAGACTACTTGGGAAAAATAATCTCTAAGCAAGGAGGCTTTTGACTTGCTTTAAGGCACAGTATCAAAACAAGCCCACTTAATATTTCAATAACAAAGGTAAAGGACTTTTTTTTTCATATTCACTTAGCAATAAATTACTAATACATACTTGGATCCCAGTCACATCAGTTGCACTATTAGAAAGCCAGCATTTAAACTTTAGTACAGGATTTCACTGACAAAAAGAAGCCAAAAATGTGATACCTTCATTCAGTATTCTGCATTATGGGGACTTCTGAAGAGAGAATTTCTGTATGTATACACTTCAAAATCAACAACCTTTTATGTATTAATATTTAATTGACAGTAACGGATACCTAGCATAAAACCTGAGATTTTTCTTTTACTCCAAGCCAAGTGCCAGTCTCTGTTGCATGTTATTAATGCCATGTTGAAAAAGGTGTGCCCTAACTGGTACTGGAAAATGTTTAGAGAAGAGCCAGTGGTACCCAATACAGATCACGCAGTTTTTCCAAAGCCTTTTCATTTACTTCCCTACAGCGATGATGGCTCTTGCTTCTCCTTTCCCTAGCTTAAGGACTTGCCCTCGCAAACAGTGAAGATGTCCTCCAGGGACTTGTGAACGCACTGCAGGAATTCATGGACGTTGCGAGCTGGGTAGCTAGAGACATTGCATCCGATCCATTCGTCATGGACCCCATAGCCCACCCCAAATCCATCGGGCACGACTGGTGCAAACCCGCCCAAGCTAACCGCAGGGCTGGTAAGAGTGCTGGTGGAGAGGATGTTGTGGTTTATAGCTGCATAAGCTGGGTCCTGGTACAGACTAGGCAGTGGCATGCCCTTGGAATTTGCAAGGTAGCGCATTGCGAACAGGTGACGATCGAACCCCTGGCCTGGTGACACAAAGAAAGAATTGTATTAAATGAAATGAGCAAGGCAGTAAAACATTTGATGTCAACTATTCTGCCTATAGCACAGAATCACTCTCATGCTAGCCAAACGCAATACTGGAAAGGAGTCAATATATAAACGACAGTGAACATCAAGTCTGGTCAGATGCTTAAAAACAGGCTCAACAGCTCCAATTTAAAGAGTCAATTGCACTCACTGTTTCAGCCTGGCTCCGCCTCCTACACAATTTTGAAAAATGCATCTTGGGGTGGGTGGAGTATGTGTGTTCACCTCATTTGCACAAAGTATTCTGCGTGCAAATTAATCTGTACAGCAGAGTTGCGCCAGGATCAAGAAACTAGGAAAAAAAAAAGGGATCTAGAGTGTAATTACCCTTTAAAGAACGCAAAGCACTCACCCATAGCGGCCTCCTTAGTGAGCTGCCCGTGATATTTGGAGCAGTCGTTCAGCATGCCTTGCAGCTGGTCCACAGAGTGCTGGCTCGGCCGGCAAACGAAAGCCTCGGCGCAGCGCCGCGTGTGGACGGTGGCCGGGCGGATGGTCTCCGTGCGGCCGTGGCGGAAGGCCGCGGTGCTGCAGGACTCGTAGGTGGCCGTCGTCTGCCCGTACTGCCGCAGGAAGCCCATCTGGAAGGCCAGCTGCGCCATGGCGTCCGGGCTCAGCTTCTTCTTCTTCAGCGCCTCCTTTCCCCCTCTCTTGAACTCCATGGCGTCGATGGTGAGCTTGGAGATGGCCGCCCGGAAGTTCTCCCTGGCTTTGGCGACGCCGCCCTCCAGCTCGCCGTCCAGTTTGAACTCGAGCCTGCGCACCGCGGAGGCCGAATCCACGGCGGCTGCCGGGGAGCCGGGGCCGACCAGGGGCCGCTCCGTGGTGTCCTTGAAAATCTCGTTCTGGAAGCGGAGGACCGCGACGCCGTCTCCCCACGAGTGCTCGAAGTTAATGGCAGCCTGCCCGTCTTTGGTCAGGATGATGCTGAAGGACTTGTCGTACCAGCGGTTGCAGCCGTCGCCGTGCAGCATGTTGTGGGATATCTGGATGTGGTCGCGCATGGACTCTTCGTCCAGGCACAGGCAGAAGAGAGCGCTGTCCACCGTCCTCAGCGCCTCCGCGTTCCCCGCCCCCAGCAGCTTCTCCCGCAGGCCCGCCCACACGTCCCGGTTCTCGCTGGTCAGGAAGCCCAGCGGGAACGCCGGGGCCGGGGAGGGATCGGACAGGACGTACTCTAAATGGGACTGAATCTCCGCGGGCTTCACCAGGTTCCCGTCCCGGTCCACCACGTCAAACACGTACATGTTGCCCTTCCTCATCACCAGCAGGTGTCGGCCCTTGTCGTCGGTGAAGAGCTCGTCCCGTCCAGGCTTGGGGATGCGGGTGGAGTTGAAGAGCCGGAAGTACTGGGACATGTCCAAAGGGTACGCGTTCACCATGTAGGCACCGTACCAAGAGAGCGCCGGCGGCACCCAGCGGATGAGCCTTTTGAAACTTTCCGTGTCACTTTTGGCGGGGTTCAGGTGGAAAACCTCGGGCTCCAGGAACCCGCCACGAAGCGTCTTCATGAAGCGCACCGCCGAGGCCACCATGTTGGTGGCGCGCAGTAGCTGGTCGTTGTATTCGGACTTCGGGTCAGCGTTGAAGGACATGAAAGGGTTGAAGTTCAGCACCACCGAATCCCTTGCAGAAAGGTACATATCGAACCATGGCGCTAAAAAACACACAAAAAACATTGCAGACAAATATTTACCAATTTTAACCACTAATATTTAAAAAACAATTTGTATGAAGGTCACTTACAGGAAGAAGCATTAAAATGATCCCTTGCATTATGTGGCTAGGTGGACAGGACTACCATTTTATAACCCACCAGAGATGTAGCTTGTGTGCTTGTTCTTCTTGTCCTGAGCCACCAAGTCCTCATGCAGCTCTTTTCCCACCCCACTTTGGAAGCTGTGAGCCAGTTTCTCAGTGTTTCTGTAAAAACACAGTTTCTAGGTATTTGGGAAAATCCATTATTTGCTATACAGCACAACCAAATACCATATTTGAAGTCATACCTGTACTGTTCATCATTTAAGAGAGGCCTCTGGGCAGCCAAATAACGTGTAATCGTGTCTTCCAGCTTTGGAATTGGCAGTCTGCAAAAACAAAATTATTGAATTGATAAACTTAATAAATTTTATTAATAATTAATTTATTAATTAATAATAAATGCTGATAGATTAATCAGTAAGACTGATATAATTATTCTTGTCAGAGTTTTAATACGCAGCCTAAGCAAAGAACTGACACTACATGCAACACAGTTTAATATAGGCAGTCTAACGTCCCTGAGTTAATCTCATTGACTCAAGAGTACGAACTTTCACCTACATTTGAAAAATGTAGCTCTAGCTAATGTTAGCTGAGTACCAAGGTAGACTGTCTTGCAACAACGCCACTGTCATCTAGTTAACGTACACTTAATTATACAATACAACATTATGCAAGAGTTTACTGATTTGATCAACATTCACGAGAAATTCTGCAGTAGCTAGCTAGCAGGCCGGCCAATGTTATTGCTAGCTAAATGTGATTTAAGGTTAACTACTCACCGTGGTAAACTCTTTTGATAGTGCATTGTTGGTACAATGCTCTTATGCAAATATTCAGATCCAACTTTGCTGCTGTAGCACCGTCTATTATTGGACAGGCCTGGGGATGTAACCATATTACTTACAGGTAACAGATTCCTAGATTTTCTAAGTTCCGATATAAACCGCACAGAAAGGAAATATGCCATGACGGTATCTAGCTAGCTACTAAGTTCTTAAACTCAAGATCTTTCACGTTAGCTATCAATATATATGGCTACCTGAAAATGCTATACGATTCACCGAAGTGGAACGAACACCTCGGGCTAAAAACAGACTGGTTTATTTAATACAAAACTATCTCGGATTGCTACCGTCTGTCGTTTGTATTAATGTATCTAGCTAACAGACAAATGCAAACACAGACCGGGTCATGGAGACTCCACCCCCTATCCTCGACTAACAAAGATTGTGCAGGCTGGTACAAGATGAACAAATTATAATGGAACGGAAATGAAATTCAAAGAAAATTAAATTCATTGTAAATATGTGGACTGTTTGGAAAATATAATGATAATATGGGAGTTGGACATGCAGAACAATGAATGCATTTGTACTCAAGTAGAATACGGGATTCAAACAATTCAATTATATTTAGAGCCAGCAAGACAAGGGATATATTATGCACGTAAAGCACTTAAACACGTGTTCAGCAACCTAATTAGGAGCCTATTAATTCTCCTCGTTAATTTGATTTGTTAAAAAATATTACCTCTTTTTGTTTGCAATCACTTAAAAAGAAACACAATGACACAATGGGATTTTATTCTTCATGTCATGCATAGCAATGTCTGACATAATGTGGCTTAAGAGGGTATATAATTCCTCTTAACATGAAAAACACCTAATTAAGAAAAATGAACAGCTTGTTAAAATTCTGAGATTGCAACTGTGGTTGGAGCGAAAACCAGCATACACAGTGGTCCCCCAGGACCGAAGTTGAGAACCACTGAACTAGACCATACCACTGGCATACTACTTCCCCTTGCAGCTTGCCTCGACAGAAACTCCAATAAGTTGCCACTCTTGTCACCGCCTATTTTTCTCTGCCACGGATTTGATCATAGAGCCTACAGGAACATGGAGAGGGTAGGAGGGGCCAGACCACTCAGATGTAGTTCAATGGGCCAGGCTGTGAAGCCTAGGAAGTAAGGGGAAACAGCCTCAACATCGCATGCGGAGGGCAAAGAGCTTGCTTGCTGAACTAAATGTAGAAAATCAGTGTGATTTAACTGCCAAAGAAAGCCGTTATCGGTCATTTTTTTGTGATCATACATTATGTTATGTGTAGCACTTTGTGGTCCAGAGGTCTTGGGAAAATATTTATTCACATGTACATATTTTATTATATATTATGCCTACATACTTTGACAATGTGCTTTTCATTTGAAACTTAACGGCTGTCTGATATTTTACCTTCAAAAGTCTGATATTTCCCGTTCTTTTCAATGGGTGATTCAAATGTTTTGTCCTCAGCATACACAGTACGGGCTTACTTCCAGGATATCACCATCTTAGGTTTGCCGAAGACGTGCTTTCCTGTCTAATAATCTTTTCGCAAGCTGCTTTTGAGTTACTTTTGTAGTGTATTTTCTTGCTTTAAACCACACAGGATGTTAAGTTAACAGCTTGGCAAGAAAAGACGACAAAAACCCCACCTGAACCTGAGCTAGCCTGAACTACAACAATGCCTGCGTATTCAATAACGAAGAAAAGAGTGGGATGTAGACGTATGTTATTATGACCAACAGGGGGCAGCAGAACACAGGTCAAAGGTAGATTTGTTGGAACAGTACTCTCACATCACTGAAAATGTAAGGCCGGCTGTCGCTGTATATAGTTCTGTGAGTGTGACAGAGGCAGGCTTTCCAGGCTAAGCACTCTGTAGAGATATTAATTTTGCTGGGTGAGAGAGTAATCCACCCAGCTTGAGTCTGATGCTTGCCCTTAAACCCTCCGAGCTGCTCAAAAAACGCACGCACGCACTCGCGCACTCACACACACATGCACACGCACACGCACACACACACACACACACACACACACACAGCAGCACCAGCAGCCGCAGCATGCTCACTCAGCCCTCAAAATACATGCACAGATGAAAAGGTGACAGTTCACTCCCTCCATTAGATTGATGAGAGTCCTTTGCATTAAAGCAATTTCTCTCTCTCTCTCTCTCTCTCTCTCTCGCTCTCTCTCTCTCTCTCTCTCTCTCTCTCTCTCTCTCTCTCTCTCTCTCAGTGCATATGCATGTGTTGAGGCGTACAATCTACAGTATGGTTAAAATCAGGCATCCACCTCCCATAATCCAATACTCCCAGAAACCCTTTGAAGTGTATGTGAAGAGGTTGAAAATCTAGTTCGAGTCAGAAAGAAAAAGTCACGCCATGCGTTTCTTCTGCCCATGAACTCAGCCAGTTGATTTCTCTAATTGGTTGTACATCCTGGCTGAAGAATTGTGCTATTTAGCAAATCCAGGTGATTGGATCAAAAAACTGGGGAGGACTTTTACTTTCTTAATCTGGAATTTCCACCTCTGTGTATATGCCCCACATAGAGTACTGGGCATACAATGGAATCTTTCTGGAGCATTTTTGTTCTCAGTGTCTGCTTTGTTTAACCTCAGTGTCAACGTCTTTTACAATTTGTGTGCATTTTCCCATCTAGCACATGGATGTCTACAATAGTAGTATTCATGTGAACTGTCATTATTTCCATTTTAGTTTTTACGTGCTGTATGTGTAACTGCCGGTATAACAACGTTATTCTCCTTTGCTCAGGCAACCGTAAAACCACTTTTTTCCCGTTAAAGTCTGCTGATAGCCTGATACCAAGCAGCACTTCAACTTTATGCGTAAGCACAATATAAAGAGGTTGAAGATGCAACACAGGGCTACAGAAGGAGGGAACATTTCTAGCTGCGAGGAAAAAGGACAAATGAGTAATGCACATATTTTACCCCCTTCCATTTTCAGCTCAGTTGTCAAATTCTGTCATTCACATTTGAAGCTCTTGTCCAAAGAGGCAGTGGCATACAAGAGTAAGAAAAATAGTGCTAATAGCCACTGTTCACACAAGCTAGCCAGCAAAGTGTCAGCCAAATTTGATAGTGCTCAACTGCTTTTTAGGTAGCTACAAGTGCACACATTTTGTTTTCCTGGAGACAAGCTGTCTGCCTCTGGAAAATCCAGCTGGCTGCTTCAGTATATAAATGCCTTGTTAATCCAGGAAAGTGGAAGTAAATTGATATGAATCATTCTACAAGTATTGTCGGTAGTAATTTTCAGATTTGTTTCTAGCTGTTTTCTAATAATTAGTATTTAATTTTTTGCAGCGAATGTACTTCCCAATCCTCAGTTGGACTACACTAAAGTATAGTACATGGTTTCCAATGTATACGAACACTAGTATGAACCCTGGAGGACATCTCTTTAAAAAAACATATCCTCTTAAACTGGAACTGCTGCATCTGTCTTAGGAATTGTCTCCCCAGCGTCTTTCCATATTTTTGAAAGCTGGAAGTAATTAACTCACTTTTTTGTCACTCTGTACTCTCTTATATCCCTGCTGATATAACCCTCAATACTTTAAATACATTTTTGAACAGTAAAAATGTAAACTTGAACCTGCAGCAAATCGTTTTTATTTATAGAGAACCTGAGCTGGCATGCAATTATGTCACACGTAATATTCGTACGTTTGTGCAGACATTTTAAAGGGATTAGGGGCCATGATGGTTCTCTTCGTGCACTTTGTGCAGTCAAAGGTCATTCAACCATGGTGCCTGTGGTTACATTGTCAGCTGTCATTTTTTAAGTGCTTGCAAATGTGTGGGAGTATTTAAACGGTGCTGTCAAAGACATGCGGAGCAGTTGTGTTTGGTGAAAATATATGTAGACTACAGTTTCAGTTTATCTCCAACCTCCATAAAATATGAGTTTTGTGCTAATATGGCCACAAAAATATTTTCCCTGTTCGCCCGCATGTGCCTGCGGTTGCATATGTGGAACCAAGGTAGAAAACACTGTGAGGTAAAGTGTCACAGATTTCCAAGACTCAAAATAAAATCATTGCTATGCTCATCCTATAGCACGGCCAAAGTTTATCATTTCAGTATTAATGTTCTCTTATTGACTCGTACTCTTACTGGTAGCTCAACCCCTTTTGCTGTTTTACCTGTCTGTTCATATAAGTTTTCCTGTGACTGTATGAGATTGGTCAGGAATTCACACTGTCTCTCTAGCGCCTGAGCAGAAGCAGACTCCAGTTTGACTGGCAGGAATATTAAATTGTACTGTTTGGTCAGTCAAAATACAGTTTGAGTTCTTTTTAAAAAAATCTAATGTATTTCTATTGTGGCATCCTTAAGTTGGAGACCTCAGGCATTCTACATACCCTGCACTGCATCCAGCTCGATGTAAATATGTAATAAATGAGGAATAACTTGCAGGTATTTTGAAATTGAAATTCCCAGGCTTACATTTTGAATGACTACAGACAATAGACATAATCTTTTGCCTGTATGTTCGGATTCTTCGATTTTTCAAGTTATTTTGTGTGCCTGTGTATATTCCTTACAATGTAGAGGGTTTGTTTTTTTCTACTTTTACATAACAATGTTGATACTGGCAGCATAATTTATCTGTTTTCTATTAAGAGTTCTCAATTTGTCATTATGTTATTCCAGTGCAATGTATCTGTTTATCCTGGGATTATGTGAATATTCCTACTCATCTAGACTTTGGACAAAACAAATGTTTTATATCATGTTTTTTTTTTTACTTCTCTACTGCTGTAACTGAAATTAATTTTGTCGAAAAAAAAAATTAATATTTACATAAAAAAGGAAGACTTAATATTTACATAAAAAAGGAAGACTGTGCTGTAAAGTGACACCAGGGCTTCTGATCAAGTGTCAATATGTGATAAGTTGGGAATGAGACCAGTAATTGTACCCGTCTCCAGTACATTTTTATTATATTTGTTACGTTTTCAAAAAATCTGCTTTCCTCAATGATTGGACAGCCCGCTTTTGAATTGATTCTGGCTCACCTGACAATGGTGTCCTTAAATGGACACTGGTTTTTCTCCTGGGTAGCATTTGTGCATACTGACAACCTTTAAATGCTGCTGTTGTGTTGTAGGAGGCCTGTGCCTTCCTGTAAGCTGATGGAGCTGATGTTGGTGTCCCAGTTTCCAGTCCAGCTTAATCTGCCAACTGGGCAAACTTAACCCTTTAAGCCAGGCACATACACTGGAATATAGAATGGAAATTATTCTCATTTAATTTTTTTTATTTATCCATCCAGTGTGTTCTATTGAAAGGGGGGGGGGGGGATTTACCATACCAACTGAAGCCAAACCCAACACTCAAAATTCACAGAGGCTTCTTGCCCGTAGCCTACATTTTCAAGTATTATTTTATGCATATACAATTTATTAATAAATTTACATTAACATTTGTTTGTATAATTGGTATAAATTATATGGTATATTACTGTATACATATTATTATCCGTTACCACAGAGATCTGTATGGCTTTTTTTTTACCCCATAGTTGTGTTGTGATTGCATAAACAAAACAGGGCTTGTTATTCACAATGAAATTCATTTTCTTTAGTCATTCCATTTATTTTGTATGAATTACTGTACTAGCAGGAACAATTTGCCATTGTCCAATACTGGTTTAATCAATCAGTTAATAAAAATGCATCAGCAGAGCTTCAACCGTGGCCTCATTAAGTGAATATAAACACACTATATTCACATAATGCACAGTACCATCAGATATTGCTAGTTCTCCTCACACACGCACACACACACACACAAACACACATACACACACACACAGTTTACTCAGGTTGGATGGATGAACTGGTTTCTATTTCAAGAAAATGTTATGTCCAAACATGTTATATGCAGTTACATTGTCCAATTACCTATATATTTAGACTATTGTTACGGTTGTGGGGGGTTAGGACCCAAACGCGGAGTGAAAACACAAAACTCCAAATGATAAGAACAAAACTTTACTTAAACAAGGGAACAAAGGGAACAAAAATACAAAAAGCAGAACAGGCAAGGAACAGGCAACAGGCAGGCAAGAAGCAGGCAGGGAAACAGGCAACAAACCGACAAACTAACAAAGAGCAACAAGGATCCAGCACCTGAGTCCAGGGGAAGGGAAACTTAAATAGAGACACTGACGAGACACAGGAGGGCACAATGAACAATCAAGCCACAGAGAGGGAAGGGAGAACGAGACAGCCAATAGAATAATTAAAACCAATAATACAATTAACAGGGGGGAGCAGGACACAAAACAGAAGTGCCGCCATCTGGCGGCCCAACAGGGAAAGACAGACAAACAGGAACACGGGACCATGACAGTACCCCCCCCCCCAAGGGACGGCTCCTGACGTCCCAGGAAGCCGACCTGGGGAGGGAGTGAACAGAGGGTGGGAGCAGGAGACAGGACTGGACTCGGGGACTCGACAGGAACAGGACTCAGGACTGGACTCGACAGGAACGGGGAACAGGACTCAGGACTCGACGGGGACAGGAACAGAACTGGACTCAGGAACTGGACTCGAGGACTGGGGCAAGAACAGGACTCAGGACTGGACTTGACAGGGACTGGACTCGACAGGGACTGGGGCAGGGACTGGACTCAGGACTAGACTCAGGGACTGGGGCAGGAACAGGACTCAGGGACTGGACTGGACAAGGCAGACACTGGACTGGACAGAGACGCGACAAACACCGGACTGGACTGGGACCGACAAGGAAAACGGACTGACACGGACACCGGAACACTGGGAGACCTACAAGGACAGACAAAGGGACAAGCAGGCAGGGAGGCACACCGCAACACCGACAGACACACTAAGGGACAGACAGACAGGGAAGGAAAGGGGTGAACCCAAACACTGACACACGGACTGACACAACGGCAAACAAGACAAAAAACACGCGGACTGGCACACAGACAGACAGACAGACAGGCGGGAGAACACATTGGCCGATGGGCTGACGGCCTGGGGGGCAGACAAACAGGCCAATAAACTGGCTGACACACAGACGGGCAAACAGGCGGACAAACAGGCGGGCAGACAACCAGACAAGGGGGCCGGAGAACACACAGATACACGGTCGGGAACAAAGGGGTGAGGTCTCTGGGCACTGGGTCGGGGCAACGACGGCTTGGGAACACTAGGGGGCGAGGCACGAACACTAGGGGGCGAGGCACGAACACTAGGGGGCGAGGCACGAACACTAGGGGGCGAGGCACGAACACTAGGGGGAGCGAGAACACTAGGGGACAAAGGAACACCAAGGGGCACAGGAGCACAAGGCAGGGCAGGAGCACTGGGCAGCTTCGGAGGCCCCTCCGGGACTTGGGGCGGAGCAGGCGGCGAAGGCCCCTCCGGGACTTGGGGCGGAGCAGGCGGCGAAGGCCCCTCCGGGACTTGGGGCGGAGCAGGCGGCGAAGGCCCCTCCGGGACTTGGGGCGGAGCAGGCGGCGAAGGCCCCTCCGGGACTTGGGGCGGAGCAGGCGGCGAAGGCCCCTCCGGGACTTGGGGCGGAGCAGGCGGCGAAGGCCCCTCCGGGACTTGGGGCGGAGCAGGCGGCGAAGGCCCCTCCGGGAGTGGGGGCGGAGCAGGCGGCGGAGGCCCCTCCGGGAGTGGGGGCGGAGCAGGCGGCGGAGGCCCCTCCGGGAGTGGGGGCGGAGCAGGCGGCGGAGGCCCCTCCGGGAGTGGGGGCGGAGCAGGCGGCGGAGGCCCCTCCGGGAGTGGGGGCGGAGCAGGCGGTGGAGGCCCCTCCGGGAGTGGGGGCGGAGCAGGCGGCGGAGGCCGCTCCGGGACTGGGGGCGGAGCAGGCGGCGAAGGCCCCTCCGGGAGTGGGGGCGGAGCAGGCGGCGAAGGCCCCTCCGGGAGTGGGGGCGGAGCAGGCGGCGAAGGCCCCTCCGGGAGTGGGGGCGGAGCAGGCGGCGAAGGCCCCTCCGGGAGTGGGGGCGGAGCAGGCGGCGGAGGCCCCTCCGGGAGTGGGGGCGGAGCAGGCGGCGGAGGCCCCTCCGGGAGTGGGGGCGGAGCCGGCGGCGGAGGCCCCTCCGGGAGTGGGGGCGGAGCCGGCGGCGGAGGCCCCTCCGGGAGTGGGGGCGGAGCGGGCGGAGGCCCCTCCGGGAGTGGGGGCGGAGCAGGCAGCGGAGGCCCCTCCGGGACTGGGGGCGGAGCAGGCAGCGAGGGCCCCTCCGGGACTGGGGGCGGAGCAGGCAGCGAGGGCCCCTCCGGGACTGGGGGCGGAGCAGGCAGCGAGGGCCCCTCCGGGACTGGGGGCGGAGCAGGCAGCGAGGGCCCCTCCGGGACTGGGGGTGGAGCAGGCAGACCCCACTGCAGTCTGGGCTGGGCAGGGGACAGGAACACGGACCCCAGCTGTAGGGAACCCGGCTGGGCTGCCGGACGGGACCGGCGGGACCCCCCCGCGGGCCGGGCCCTGGAAAAATCACCAGCCGGGATCCTTCAAAAGACGCCCGCCAGGGATCCGCTGGCTGAGCAGCAGGAGGTCTGGCCAATCGGGAGGCAGCCCGACCACGACGCCTCCGTGACCGCCCGCCCCGGCCACTGGGAGGCTCAAGGGCGAAAACTGGGTTGCGCTCCCAGTCGCTGGGTGGCGAGTCCTCCGGGTCACTCCACCACCCCGGTGGCATGATTAAAAAAAAATCAAAACAAAACTTCAAAGAAAGAGGGGGGAAGAAAAAAAACTCCGCTGGGTCCAGTACTGGCTGGATCCTTCTGTTACGGTTGTGGGGGGTTAGGACCCAAACGCGGAGTGAAAACACAAAACTCCAAATGATAAGAACAAAACTTTACTT
Source organism: Anguilla pacifica (assembly GCA_039654925.1). Classification (NCBI taxonomy): domain Eukaryota; kingdom Metazoa; phylum Chordata; class Actinopteri; order Anguilliformes; family Anguillidae; genus Anguilla; species Anguilla pacifica. The sequence goes on from CM077287.1 coordinate 63,460,070, forward strand.
AAACAAGGGAACAAAGGGAACAAAAATACAAAAAGCAGAACAGGCAAGGAACAGGCAACAGGCAGGCAAGAAGCAGGCAGGGAAACAGGCAACAAACCGACAAACTAACAAAGAGCAACAAGGATCCAGCACCTGAGTCCAGGGGAAGGGAAACTTAAATAGAGACACTGACGAGACACAGGAGGGCACAATGAACAATCAAGCCACAGAGAGGGAAGGGAGAACGAGACAGCCAATAGAATAATTAAAACCAATAATACAATTAACAGGGGGGAGCAGGACACAAAACAGAAGTGCCGCCATCTGGCGGCCCAACAGGGAAAGACAGACAAACAGGAACACGGGACCATGACAACTATGACTTTTTTGTTGGGAGTGGGGGGGGTTGTGAAAATGGTGAGTGCCCAGTGACTTTGGCAGAAAACCATTAGCCACCGTGGCTGGGCGGGAAAAATTGGATGTCACTGATTGGATGTCACTTCAACATTCAATGACGGTTGCATTGATGCATCTACTTGAACTTGGCAGTGGCCATCTCAGGCAGCTTCCAGCTGGATCTTGTGCTTCCTGTCTGTCTGTTCTGTCTGCAAGGCATTATCAGTGCTTTTGGAATGCAGTGTTCCGATTTTGAAATACATTTTTAAAAAATACGTATGCGCACATGCATCTTTGACGTTCACATTGTGGTCTACATCTCAGTCTGGTGTCTCAGTCTTGTCAACTGTGAACTCCAGCAATCACAACAACACTTGTTGTAAATGGAAAGGGTATCCATCTGCTTTTTTCTTTTGGTAGTAGCCGCTGAAAAAAGGTTAAAAACATCCTGAAGTAATATTTCGAAGAGAGTGACAGATAAGTGCCATTTTGAAGGCCCAAGGGCAGGAAACTACTGTTTTACTTACAACAAATTCCAGTGAGAGTTTTCCCAGAAGCCGTATTTTGTTTCACCTTTGAAAACATAACTATGAGGTGCACATACATCTGCTAATGGTATGCAACCTGGGCTGCCCTGTAGCCCTTCAGCTGCATTTGCAATAGTCATAGCTCAAGAACCCAAGTTCTGTTTTCTAAAGACCTCCCAAGACCAAAACATAAACTCATCCTGAGCTTTTATAAACAAGCTGCATTTTCAGTTAAACTGTATTTTGTTACTGATTTTGTCTATCATGGACGCTGCTGTGTCGTGACACAAGCAAATATTCACATCATGCCACTGTCATGAGAATGTGTCATGTGTTACCAAAATATTACCAAGTAATTTATTGGTACACCGAATAGCAATTTAGGCCACATAAGATGACACTTCAGATGAAATTAGCCACTATCCTCTCATCCTCCTCCCCATGTATTATTGTTTATCATCTCTCTGCTGTGTAATGATACACAATAATACAAGAGGGGGAAATGCATAGACCCTGAGACCTGGAACTCTCTAAGGGGGTCTGGGGGTTTGCCCCAGAATTAATGTTTTTTTTTAAAAAAAAGCAGTGAAATTATTATTTCCCGGTGAATTCTATAGAGAAAAAGCTACAGATTGCTGATCAGTAAGGCTGGGTGTTTTTCACGGAAAACATTGGTTGTAGTCACAGAGAGGTCATGGCAAAGTTGTTGAAAATCACAGAAAACTGAAGAAATCAGTTTTTTTTAACAATAATTTATAGATCTCATGCACAGCAGTGGGAAATGATTGAAATTACATGTGCAAATGTAGCCACAATAACAAGTGCCTGAAAAAAATGAAAAAAATCTATGGGTAGTTGCTGGCTGCTAGGAGCAGCCTAAGAGTGAAATACATTGACAGGCTGGTGCATTTACTCACTTAATTCAGTCCATCACAGAGAGAATTCAAGCGCATTTTTGCCTTTAATTTAACAGAATGTTATTAAAAGTAGAGCATGCTCAAATTGTTTGACTAAAATAAAACACGGTCACTGTGAGTCCGTTTTTTATTTCTATAAAGTTTTTTTTTTCTGGTACAAAATGTAAAGCTTTAATTGTATAAATTAATGATGCCAGTGATCTGATGTCACATTTACAGTGATTGAAAATAAACTGTTTTGTGTTCAGCGCCTAGTCAGCTGCAGCACACGTGCATCATGAGCCTTTTCCCTGAACTGCGTTCAGCTGAGGGGAACAGCCAAAAAAGTCTTGTCACGTCACAGAGCTTATGGTGGGCGTTGCCCAGAACCAAGGACCTAATACTCTCTAAAATTTGACCTGATGCCATGCATTATTGAAAATATTCCAAAAAGGAAACTTTCGGAGCAGTAAATTGTAAATTATGAAGTTCATAGCCCAGAGATATTCCCCTGTGTGTTCAAAGTGAAATCACTTTTTCAAAAGTACTGTGGCTCATCATGAACACACAAGTTCTATGTAATAGTTAGAATTATATATATAAGAATTATTAGTGATATCAGTTGAGGGACCTTTGTTGTTATATAAAATTTATGGCTCATATTGTCACTTCAAACTTTAAAGTTGTGTAGTTGGTTTGATTCCTGCCATATATTTAATACCGAAAACTTTATTAGAAATAACACTAGTTACTATTTACTCCAAAAATGGTTAATCACAACCCCTTTTCAGATGAATGATTTTAGATTACAGTATAAGAGGGCCCTTCTGGGTTTCTGTTCAAGGTGAAGCTCTTAGATGCACAACAAAAATGAAATTCAACAGTTACAATCTTTTACTAGTGCGCCTTTGCTACCAACTGCCCATTATAAAACATTTATTGAAACAGAATACATTTTTATATCGAGCTAGCACTCCAAAGAAAGAGGTCTTATGCTCTTTGTTATAATATATCTGTGTGATGGAATGTGAGGGACTTTGTCTATTGCACTGTGTCAAGATTGAAACTGAATTATAATACTTTGGTTGAAGGCCAGGAGCTAAATCATTGAAAGGTTAGAGACTCGCCAGGGTGTTGCAAGCATACTGCAATTGACTGCCTTCCTGTGGGGAATGGCATGTGAGACAGTTGTGAAAACATACACATCTGGATGGAATGCCACCGCAAAAGCATAAACACGAATTCAATTTTGTATTATGAGGGTGGCCCTATATCCAGGCCTCCCAGATAAATACGAGGGCAAATTAATTAATAATGACAATCAGCAGGGTTTATTAAAAGGCAGACTTCTGAAACAGTTTTCTGCTTCCGGCCAATTTCAGGGGTAAATCGAGGGCCGTTCCGAGCCCAAGTGGAATTCAGGGCAGGGTAGCGCTGAATGCAGTCTTCATGAACCAATTACTTTTAGTGGTGACCACAGATATACATATATGTGTCACACCTATTTGTGCAGTGTTGTAGTGTGTTTGTAACTGGTATTACTAAGAGAGTATGCGCTTTTGTGGAATTTGTTTCCTTTAGTCTGGACTATTTGTACTCTCCTTGTTTGCAATACTCGTAGGTGAGGACACAAAAGAGCACAAAACTAGCTTAGAATAGACAAGCCCAGTCAAGTCGAAGAAGATCAGGACAGAGGAGAGGGAGGAGGCTCTTATAGTGGCAAGTGCCTCCATCGCAGGAGGACAGTCTCAGTTTAGTGCTCAGTTTGAAAGCCAGACTGGTGAGGGTCCGGCAGGTTGTCCTGATGGAGAAAAGATGATGGTTGTTTAAGCACGGCTCGTTCAGAAGTTTTGGACAGAAAAGGTAAAAGCGATACAGGTTGATAGTTCTTGACATCAGAGGGGTCTAAGGTAAGTTTCTTAAGGAGTGGTGTAACACGAGCCATCTTGAAATCAGAGGGAACATGACCACAGGCAAGTTAGGTATTAAAGATGGAGGACAAATAAGGAAGAAAGGAAGTAGTCCGTTTTTGTGCAGATAGTTTTTGTGTACACAGTTTTGTGTATTGTGTGCATATAATATTAAAAGGAGATGACTGTCAGAAGTACACGTGCTATTAAACATGCACAGTAGGTCACAACCACATTGCCCTCGTTGTAAGTGAACCCGGGTGAATCCTAGAAGGAAGACAGGATTGTTTCCAAAGATTCAATGGATTTTTTCAAGCCCATATTAATCTGCGGTTTGTGAACTGACTGCATTTCCATATGGGGACTGGAAAAGACCTGCTGCAAGGAAAAGGATAAAAAACAGGAAATTTGGCTGGGAACTCTGGTCAGGCCCGCCCCCCCCCCCCTTCCCCACACACACGCCCCATCACTTGCTCTCTCTCTCTCTCTCTCTCTCTCTCTTTCTCTTGCTCTCTCTGTCTCTCTCTCTCCCACACGTGCACACAAACACACACACACACACACACAGTGCTGTAGTTCTCCCACCCACTCTTACATCTGGAAGGTTTCTTGCTGTCGTAGTGATACTTAACCACTTATTCCTCTCCAGTAATGGGATTGTTTTTCATGAGATTGGAGGTCACATTTTATCTTCCTACTCAGCACCAACCTCATAGAAGGTAAAAAAAAATGCTTTCTTTATTTAAGATTTGATTTATATATAACTTCACAACTGCTTCAGCATTATGACACTTTCTGTGTCACCCTGTGTGGAAAACATGTGATTGACTTATTACTACACAGGACATGGATATGACTGCTTTTGGAAATTGGACAATACAGCAATTTAATATGAGCTTTGATCTTGTTATGTTCCAAGTCACACAACATAATGCACAAATTGGTCCTCTAGTTGATTCCATTCCATTTTTGGCAATAGATTCGCTCACACACACACACACACACACGCACACGCACACACACATGCTTGAACGGTGGGTGAAAACATAACATTAAATTTAAAGCTTGTGCTTCAGTTGTTGTTCACTCGATCCCTCGGCTTATGGCACGTGACGGCAGTCACGCAGTTACGCAGTTGTGAGAGGGTCAAAAGAGGGCTAGAGTAAAGGCATGTGTGCTGTAGGCGGTCAGCGTGTGATGGGGAGCTCTGACGTGTCTATGTGTGCATGCATGTTCTGTGTGCATGCCTCAGCGAGGTCACTGAACGTGGCAGATGATAGTCGCGCATGTCACAAGCACTTAGTTCAGCAGTGGAACACTGAAGGATATGTGGGAAGCAGCTTTGACTGAAGAATTTGGGACAAGTAAATAGTCTGTTTTTAATGTGTCCCCTGCTGCTGCGGGAGAATCTCAGAGAAAACATTGTTCTCCTTTAATGTTCTGTTAACAAACTTTTAATCATATAGGCTTACAAAATTTATAATTACTTATAATTAAACTTATTTGGCGCTCAATAGCTGGCACTAGAGTTAGGATTCTACCAATGTATATTATGTTTTTGCTAATGATAGCTAGTGATAACAGATACAAGTCTCCTGCTTTTTGTCTGTGTAAGTACTGTTGTCACACCAATTACACAGATCTGAAAGTGCTGCTTTGTGACATTAATACATAAAATGATGGATGTGATAATGTGATCCTAGTTTGCCAACTCCTGCAGAGAAGCAAACTGCTGTGCTTGTTTTGAGGCTTGTCTGTGGGCTGTGTGAGGTTTAAAAGAAAACTCCTGCCTAAAAGCACCCTGACCTGTTTTGTGCAGTATTTCACTTTTCCGCTGCTTAACTCCGTAGGCACCGTGACATCATGTGATGACATTGCCACGGCTCACTTAACTCACTATAGCAACCAACTCTAAGTATTACATATTTTTATTCAGCCCCTTGGGGACAACAAGTCAGAGTTTTTGCCTTACTGACATTGCGTTTAGCATTTCAGCTACTGTAAGTACTACTAGTTGGCTGGTCACAATGTCAATCTCTCAAGAAAGGGGGGTGGCGAAAGTAGTTCTGGGTACTGTAGGAAAATAAGATACTGGACCAGATCCAGAAGAAGTCTGACAGGATAGCAAGTGAACAATTGTGAATAGTGATAAAGCCAAATGTATTACACATATTAGATAATAAACCCTGGAATGATGTTTATGAAAGACGTAGGAAATGATAGAATTTTCCTTTAATTGGTTACTTTTATTGGTTGGTTAGCTGAATTTTTTTATATAAAGCAGAATGTTTTGAAATAAATTAATGTGGCAAGTTTTAGACATTGGCTGACTAAATAGCTGAATAGCTTAACTCTCAACTGTGGAAAAAGATGACAAACAGAAAGGGATATTGAACTGAAGTCTCTCTTCTCATTCCCAGAGTACAATAGTTCCAGTTTTCTGCATGTGGAGGTATAATAAAACCTCAATCTGGAGCGACAGCTCCAAGAATTGTCACTGCACACACTCAATGAGTCATCATGGAGTGGAAACATCAAGCATGTGGGACCATAGTCCCAACATGGGCAAGACCTTTTTTGCAATACTAATAAATTTACTCTCTTTTTTTATACAGTTTTGCTTTCCATTAATTGAGACCTACCACCACAGGTAATAATTTAAATGGTTTATAGTCAGCTGACATCACAAGGATATTTCAAACAGCTAAAAATACCAAATCATTGCAATAGGAATTTGTCATCTGGTTGCTAAGAAGTATACTATAAACATGTTTCTAACATTTACCTTTGAACGTATTTGACCCAATTAACCAGTTCAAACCAGCTACTCACAGAACAAATCACAGAAGAAATTGCAATTATTTGACTGCATGGGAAAAAATTATTTTTTCATTCTTGTTCACCCCAGGCCTCTGCAGGCATAGAGGAGCCCTCGCTCTAGAGCTCAAGGTTTTGGAAGTGGAAATCCCAGTGAAACCATAGGGCACAGGGCCTATCGGGTCGGGAAGGTTGCGAATCAGCGGAACCACCACTCAGCATGGCCAGACCTCCGGGGCTCCTGCAGGCCCTCTGCGTGCTAATGGTAGGCTGGGCGCTGGTGCATTGCCAGGTGGGGAGAGAACAGGAAGTGGAGGAAGACGGGGTGGAAGAGGAGGAAGAGAGAACACGCTCTACGGTGGAGCCAGAGATGACTCACTGTCCGGAGGCCTGCAGCTGTAAGACAGAAGGCGTGGTGGACTGTGCTGGGGTGGATCTCTCCGAGTTCCCCAGTGATCTGTCCGAAAGCACCCGGCAACTGTCTTTGCAGGTACACAACGTAGGCCATACTACAGCTCAAACCGCTTAATGTGCTTTCTTGCAGTTGAGCCTGTCCAGTACATAGACAGTCAATACATTAGTGTGCAATTTGTATCACCCTATTCATATTTTACAAATTGCTTGACTCTGATTGTCTCTGGTCATTGTTTCAGAATAACCAAATCAGGGAAGTGACTGTAGAGCAACTGTCCAGACTCCACTTGCTGGAGACACTCAACCTGCAGAACAACCGTCTAACTTCGCAAGGTGAATTGAAGGGGGAGAATAAGACAGACTGACAGAGAGATTAGAAGTGAACTAAGATTAAAAAGGGAGTGGAAACTGAGTATGAAGGGTGTAAAGAGTGGGCAATTGTTATTGTAGTGCAGTTGATGTACCCCCTGAACAATTTTGGCTGACTATGCCCACAGCAAGCTACCAGAATACATTTTATCCCCCTTTCGTATTTATTATAACTGTAAAATGTATTATTTAACAGGGCTTGAGGATGAGGGATTTGAAATGCTAGATCGACTGAGTTACTTATACTTGGCGAACAACAAGGTGAGTTCTTCTGTCACAAATTTCTATTCACAGATTACACGGCATAGAGACTGTAAATCTATACATATCTACCTCCAGAGCTGTATGGTTGGTATTACTTTTGCACTAAACTGTGAACTTACCACTTCAATCCATTTACCATGTGGATTGATTTTGACCACACCTACTAAAGCAAGGCTGCAGTGCCTGCAGCCTATGGCCAGGTATTTATAACCATTTAACTAAACTAATTTGACATTTTTTTCAGTTTAGCCTATTGGATTTTGCTTTCCTGGATTCAAGATAAAAGATTATTATGAATCGACGGTATTGCTTGAACCTCTCAGCATTGTCGGTGGTCTTGAAAGCTCACCCTGTGCGTGTCAGTGAAACCTTCTTGTTTACAGTGATTCTTCAGATTCTAGAGAAAATTATGGACCCGATTATGGGCTGAATGGCCTGTCCTTGTCATAATGTTTTCATGCTCGTAATAATGTTCCATAGGAGAGCATTAAAAACGTGACCTCACATTCCTGCTCTCTGCTGTGTCCCCAGCTCACTGCGGCTCCCAGGCTCCTACCATCATCTCTGGTTAGCGCAGACTTTGCGGCCAATCAGCTCACCAAAGTCTATCCCAACACTTTTGGTCAGAAGCCACGTCTGAAGTAAGGACAGTATTTTCCTCGATTTAGAACGATTTGAAGGAGTCCCCTTGCTCCTCTGCCAGTAATGTTCAGCCTGCCTTCCTCAATCTCTCACCTTAATGTAGGTCAGTGTATCTTCATAACAACAAACTGACGGACGCTGGGCTCCCTGAGAACATGTTCAATGGCTCTGACTCCATGGAGATCCTGATCATGTCCAGCAACTTCCTCCGATATGTGCCCAAGAACCTCCCCTCGTCTATCTATCGACTCCACTTCAAGGTATTTTAGTCAATAAGACAAGTTTAGGAAGGTTTCGTGGTGTAAGTGCGTTCAAGGACGTGCCAGTGAGAGATATACCTCTCCTTTCGAGGCTGTGTGAAGATCGCAGGGTTGCAGGTGTGCACCCTTCATCTTCAGTGCTCCTGCGGTGTGCGCGTGAGTGGCACACTGGGAACTCAGGAGTCACCTGAGGCGATTCCAAATCTCGGGAGAAAATAAAAATAAAAAATTAAAAAAATAAAAATAATAACTGGGAATATGTGTGCAGTACACATAGCATTTTATTAAATATAAACTTACCACTTAAATGGTGCTAGAAAATGTGTATCAAACAAGTCAAGGTTTCTGCACACTCTTTGCTGATGGTGTCTTCTTGTGGGCAGAATAACAAACTGGAGAAGATTCCCCACAGGGCTTTTAGCAGTCTTTACCAGCTGCGAGAACTGTACCTGCAGAACAACCTTCTTAGCAATGACGGCATGGACAATGAGACCTTCAGGTGGGACTTATCAAAAACATTCAACATTGTTCCTCATCATCAACCATCGAGCTGATGTGACATTATTCTATTTAGTGTTTCCTTCTGGATTATATCACATCAATCATGATGAATTATCATAAAGGTTTTCAGATTTTAAATGAATGCCCCAAAATAATCAATAGTAAAGGAAATGAGAATTAGTATGACCAAAGATCTATCACAGTTTAGAAGCTTATGAAGGTGAACACAATGCTCATTTTTCCAAAGTGCACAATGGCTTACTAAGTCATTGAGTAATCAGAAAGAGTAGCAAAGAGTGATGTTAAGGGAGAGGACAAGGGGAAGCCCACTCAAAGCCAACTGATTTGCTGATAGATCCTCTTGTGCTTTTTCAGTTCTGGGGTGTTGCCCTCATTCTCACTCTCCCCCCCCCCCAGCCACCTGAGTAGCCTGGAATACCTGGATTTGTCCAACAACAACCTCAGCGTGGTGCCCAAGGGCCTCCCCCGCGGCCTGGTGCTGCTCCACCTGGAGAAGAACTCCATCCACAGCATCGCGGCGGATGTTCTCACCCCCGTAAGGAACCTGGAGTATCTGCTTCTGCACAACAACAAGCTGCGCTCGCGTAACATCCACCCCATGGCATTCCAGGGCCTGAAGAAACTGCACACCCTGCACATGTACAACAACCTGCTGGAGAGAGTCCCACGGGGGCTGCCCCGTCGCGCCAAGACCCTCATGCTCCTGCACAACCTCATCTCCGAGATCAACCGCAACGACCTGGCCTTGCTTTACACCCTGACTGAGCTCAACCTCAGCTACAACAAGATCACCAGCCCCCGCATGCACAAGGAGGCCTTCCGTAAACTCCGCCTGCTGGAGTCCCTGGACCTGTCCGGAAACAGCCTGCACGTCCTTCCTGTGGGCCTGCCAAAGAGCCTCCAGGTGCTCAAGGTGAAGGACAACCAGCTGAACTCCATCGCCGACGGTGCACTGGGGAGCATGAGCAAGCTGCGCGAGATCAACCTCAGCAACAACCAACTGAAACTCAGCTCCTTCTACCAGGGTGCCTGGCAGGGGCTAGGTTCTCTTACCGTAAGTGGGATGAGGTCTGGCTCCAATTTGTTTATTTAGAATCGCTCATAGCATAAAGAGGTGTCTCATGCACATTCAGAAGTCAGCACGGCCTGTGAGGACGAAAGCTTTTATGGTTCACCTGGTGATGATATTCTCTTTGTCATGCAGCCTATAAATTTAACTTGGGAATGCAAAACTGTTTCCAGGATATTATCTCTTTCATTATTCAAACCCGTCCCTCTGCAAAACATAGCAATAAATAATTTTAGAAAAAAAAAAAAAAAAATCTTAGGGGAGATTATAAAGCATTTCAGTTCGACCATATTCATCTTAAAAAACTTTTATCATTTATATTAGGTGTAACATACCACATGCTCATATCCAGTTGAACATGGGACTGTTCTCTGGCTGGCGCGTGGCGTGTGGCGAAATAAGGAGCCAGCTGTGCTTGGCGCTTATCCGTGTTGCGGTCATGGTAGGGCTCGATATCAAAGAGTCTGATCAGCAATTAACTGTGTTATTGTTTTGTCTCCCTGCTAAAAGGATGTTTGTCCATACAGGTGTTGGATCTCTATGTTCCTCCTTGTTTGTTCATACAGGTGTTGGATCTCTATATTCCTCCCTGCTGAAGGCTGTTTGTCCATACAGGTGTTGGATCTCTCGGGGAATCAGCTGTCTCACGTGCCCGTCGACCTGCCGGAGACCTTGGAGTATCTTTACCTGCAGAGTAACCGCATCAGCAGTGTCCCGGCAAGCGCATTTGAGAGCACGCCCAACATTAAGGGGATCTTCCTCAGGTCAGTCCCGCACAACGCCTGTGTCCTCTCACCAAAGGGCCGATGGGGTCATAAAGACAACACTCCTTCTTAAATTTGTTTAGTTTTTTTTTGATAAATTAAAGCTCCTGAACTCTTCTGTTTGTTTTTTTTAAATGCTTGTTATTACTTCGAGGCAATCCGCAGTGCAATCTACTAACAAGGTATTAGGTTTAGATAAAAGAATTCGGTTGATTAAATCAACAAATGATAGCTTTTTACTAAGGAAACAAAAAATTACATATACAGATAAGCTAATCTGTTTTTGCCTGAAGTTTTAATCAGTGCATGTCAGGAACTCATACAGTAGCTGGTTGTTAGTACTAAGTACTTAGTATAATTTACTTAGTACTTAGTATAATAGTTTTATGTTTTGGCATGCAACATATGAATTGCAGACACAGCGCATTTATGTACTGACGATAACATTATTTCTTGCTGGAATGGGGGTGTGTAAAAAAAACTTGCACTCCTGTAATTTTCATTTATGTCAGAAGTATTGTTGTGACTGGTTTTCGTATGATCGCACAAACATGTCTTCAATAATGTGAGCTCTCCTGACTGAAATGTGGGAAAGGGTTATGGTAAACTATAACAGTATATGATTTCACTTGAAAACCACGTCAGTGTTTTGAAATTTTTTTGCAGGCTGGTAGGCCATCTCAGCAATTTTGAAATGGTAAATTCTTTTAACTTGTTGCTTTATGTTCCCAGTCAGTTTACAGTTGTTCTTCATTTCGTTCTTTCATAGCTTTAAAAATGTACCGTTTGTTTTGTTTTATTGTAAAAGTTGTGCATGGTTGCTGTTGGAATGCAGTATTGTGCTGCATTCCATAGGTTTTCTGTGGATGGAATTTACGACTCGTCCAGTCTGATGGTGATGTCAAAAACATGGTACTCTTTAAGTCATATTCAAGGGCGAATCTAAGGAAAGAATGTATACCTTTGTCAGTTTTATTTTATACTGAGAAGTCTTGAATTATACTGGCATCTTCTTCCCAATGTGCAACTACAAAGGCCATTCCAATAGGCCTCGATTTGCCAGACAAAGTGGTCCTTGAAACAAACATCATTTTTGGACTCTAGATTCAGAACTTCTGGCAAACTTCTGTTTCTTTTTGGGAAGATAAGGGTCTCTCTGGGCCAATTCTTGGTGTATTATGCTAGGCCTGTGGTATGTGAGATACAAGTACTGAGACTTTCCCTTTGTTGTGTGTTGGTGGCTAGGCTAAGTATGGCCCCTGCAATCTGTTATACTGTGTTTAAAAGTAGACTTTTTGATGTTCAAAGGATTATTTACTTTTTGGTTGCTATTATTGGAGAATAATTATCTTTGTTTTGCTTATGAATTTACTTGGCTCTGTTTTGGGTTAACTCACAGTGCTTGCATGGCAAATAGTGCTATTAGTTTCTTATCATGGGCTCTCTCATACAGCTGTGGTGTTATCTGAAAAATGTATTTTGTTAAACTACAACTTCTGGCTGTGGGCCAGTGAAGTATTAGAAGCTTTTTTGTTCTTTTGTGCAAAAGGAAAGAACCTATCCTCTTGGCTGGGGGAGCATGGGGTAATGGCACTAAACTGTGGTGCCATTTAGCTGCCGCATCGTTTTACAAATTTTGTTTCTCAAATATTCTACTTTGGGAAGAGTCAAAACAGGTCTGCAAATTAATTCTAGAGGTGGGCAGTGAATTGAAACAATGCACTTTTCCAATTTGCAAAGACCCTGATAAGCTCACAGTTTTGAACATGTCAGGCTATTAGGAAATGAATAGGCCACCATGGGCAATGAATATGCCATCGTGGGAGTATGTTTCATTTAATTTTCTCACTTAATTTTATCAAAAGGCCAACCTGGATGATTTGTGGGTATAGCACATTAACATCCCCTCTGACATGATGATATTGGTTTTATGCTGTAGTAGATACTGTGCTGGGCAGCATTAGGCTCTGGGGACTATGTTACCTCATCATGTTTATATTCAGATGAGTTGATTGTGCTGTCTCTCCCTGCAACAGGTATAACCGGCTGTCTGTGAATGCAGTAGTAGAGAGCGCCTTCTCTCACTTAAAGAACCTGCAAGTGCTAGATGTTGGTCCAACTTCCACCAGACCCACCCATGAAGATGACTTGGAGGAGGAGACAGAGGAGGAAGAGGAAGAAATAGAGGAAGATGGTCAGTAAGACCATCAAAAGACCCAGAGCTATTAAAGTGACCTGTGGCCAAACAGCCTGTTGCACTCACTGCCCCAGACCTGCTCATCCTTTCTCTGTGAATGGTTTTGGAAACAAACAAATGAACAAACAAACAAGAAAACAAACCCCTTATATTTAAAACCCTTACCCCATTTGTTTACACATGCAAAAATGTGAGATTTTTGCTACTTGTTTTGAAATTCAAGATGGAAATGTGATGAAATTCAGAACTGAAAAGGAATGTAACATCTTTTTTTTTTGTTGGTGATGTGAGTTTGTCTATGAAGGCAGAATCAAATGAGCCCACTAAGCACACTTAAGGGAACGCATTTGTGAAGTGAAAGTCAGAAATCTATTTGGTGCGGGATACCAGATAAGTGTTTTCTTGGCTTACAGCTGCTATTACATGTCTTCGTGCTCGCATAACTGCGTGTTTCCACAAGCCAGCTTGAAAAACACCACTGCCCGGTCACTAGGTTCCAGAGCACAGCGGAACTCAGATGCTTGGATGGAACCCTGGAGCTCATCAAAGCAAAGTCAGAACTATGACAATCAAAGGAGGAAGAACAAGACAGCTGATGTCACATGACCTGGGGTAGGGAAAATGAGTGATGTGTGGATGCCTCAAAGAGTCTGACCCCTGGGATCCCACTGTGTTTCACAGCCTGAGACGTCAGATAACGATTGGACAATTGGGTACTGCTGCTGAGGGAAGTCTCTGAGGACTGATGTCTTATACATATAGAGATATGTTTGATGTCATTCTCTCCACGCCACAACAGAACCCATGTAAAAAGAGCAACATATTACTGCTGGCCTGTCTGCTTTTTCATTTTGGCTTCAGTCTACTTGGCAGACAAACTGCTTGTGAGGCAACAAACTCTTTTTCAACCCTTCTCAGGAGCTTCTTCTGTGTTGCAAATTTCATATTCTGTGTTCAGTCTAATTTTTTACAAAGCAAGATAAAGTTTATGTGCATTTTAATGCAATTTGTAAATACTCATGCTGCAAAAGTCACAATAATGCACCAGACAAATGTATTTTTGTGTACTGCGCTATTGCAATTACTAGTAAAATCTGTTGCACAGCCATGAATATTTGGAATATCAATCTGGTGAGATGTTTAAATAATTAAAATAACATGAATCCCAAGTCAAACGTTTAATTAAGAAAAGGTTGCTAAAATCTTCATGATAAATTATAAATATAAAATTATTTTATAAATGGAAAAATAGATTTGGGGTGGTAAACAAAAAAAAAATCATTTGGGACAGTGGTGAGTCAAGCACAAAGCATTTCCTCTCATGGGATACATTCCTGTCCTTTTACAATAAATCTTTCCACATAGTTTGGTCAGTGTTTAAAACTCTAAGTGGCACCGGATAATTTCAGTCTGTACAAGCACCCTTGTCCTGAAGTGTCAAGGTCAATGGATTTTGAGTTATCTTTTTTTGCAGTCTTTTGGAGCTTTGCTTTTTTTTTTGCAATTGTTATTGGAACTGTTAATGCGATTTGTTCAGTCCTTTGAGTTCCATGTATTGTGTTTTTCAATTTAGTTTGCAGCGACGGGATTACTTTGTTTAGAACGTCATTCAGTTTTGATCTTGCTAAGTCAACCTGACACAAATCCGTTCGCCGCTAGGCCTTTCATTCCCACCTTTCACAGTCATTTCATTTTAATAAGATCAACATAAAAAAAAAAAAACCTCAAAGGTTTCCCTTCAATTTTTTGCTTACAGCAGTATATTAATTTGGGCGATGGAAGTCAAGGCTGGGGACAGAAAAGAAACAGAATCATCTCTTTTTTTTCTATGACAGGATAGCGCTTTCTTATCTACAAAATAACATAATTGGGACAAAAATGACAGTGTAAATGAATGCAAATACTAGGGTAGAGACCGGCCAAATGATCATTGTATTGTCATGCTTTAATTCCATGGTACTGCTAAAGTTCCCAGATTACTGCATGTCTATGTCCAATGCTTACATGATAACTTTCTTCAAGGAGATATAGCAACATAACTCAATACAGCAACCAGGCCATTGATACATGTAAAAAAAAAAAGCATACACCACAGTTCCATACACAGTGCATTTCCATCACAAGTAATTTATTTTAACAGATACAATTTTACGTACAAGTACGTATTTTGAAATTTAATTGGAAAAAAAGTATTCTTAGTTGACAAATGTAGCAAAGTAAATAATGCAATAATTCACATTGAAAAAAGAGCAACAACGTACCTTTGCTTCATATAAATGTATATACTGTGTACACCGCTGGCTGTACAGAGTGGGCATGGCACAACTATCTTCATATTCATATTCCTTTTCTGCACTCGTGGGGTACCCTGATACCAGGGGTCCCCAGTAATGCCACTGCCCTCCCTTTTATTCTTTAAGGCAGAAGAATGCATAAGGGGATGTTCAGGCGCTCATACACCCCTCCCCTTAGCAAATGAAATGATAGTAGTTTCAATTATATTATCTGAATTACAGATCACGCCTTTAATTATTTAAGCAGTAGTAAGTGGTGGTAGCAGCAAATGAATGATACAGCTTCAGAGCCATTGACTGGATGATGTCATATCTCGGCATGTGCCACGCATCTTTGCTGTATGCTGATGGATTATGTTTTTTTCAACCAGATGCTGGTCAGCAGCATCTGTGGATTTGTATAAGTTGCTTCTGACATACATGGCAAAATGTTTTTTTTTTTGCATACAGACATGGATGGAAGCCTGACTATGGGCTCCATATGTTGAAATGAGGAGAAAGCATATAATAAATAAAAACCAGCAGTGCAATATGACAGCAAAGACAATACACCACCTCCATTACCAAGAAAGCGATTAACTGACAATGAGTTAGTGATTCACAATGCACTTTGCCTCATATTACAGGAATGTTGCTCCAAAAGAGTAACACTTGACTGAAGAAAGCTTATAAAATTCACATGTATCAAATTAAATAAGCAAGAGTAAAAAAAAAACAGAGCAGGTATTCCACTTGAATACATCATTGTTTGATTAAAAAATGAGAACTGTTTTCCAGAGTCCTGGTGCCTAGATTTATACAAAGTTTCCCCAAAGAATCAATAATCAATACACGGGTGTGTGCGTGGGTGCATGTGTGTGTCTGTGTATGTCTGTGCTTTTGTGCTCAAATGCTTACCACTGGCGTGCATGAATGGAACATCTCCCACAATGCCACTGGAGGTCATTTGTTCCAGTGACCCTAAGACATGGTGCTGCAGGCAGCATCTGGAGAAAGCAAGTGATAGCATCCAGCTGTGGCTGCAGTGGAATGAATATCCGTTCTTTGCGCCCCCCTAAGGCCACAGATTGTACACTGGCAGGAAACCCATCCTTTCGTCACCTCCTATTGAGTCCAAGCAGGAAGTTAGCCGACGCACATCAGTCTCTTGGTTGGTGCTGCCAACTACTCTCACAAACATGGCGGAGTCCATCCTTCCCAGGATGCTCTCTGCTGACATTTACCCACACGTGCTGACCGCACACATTCCAGCATAAAACCACGAAAACTCACAATTCACTTTTTCACACATCTGAATCAAACCCTTCCCTGTAAAAAAAAACAAAAGACCTTACCAACGTCCTTCTTGACCTTACCAATCTTCTCCCATGGGGGTATAATCTTAACTCCGGCATGTTGAGCTGTAGTCCAGCCCTCCTTGAGCAGTCTACACATTAGTCTCTAGGCCGTTCATGTCGATGCTACAGTGGTCTTTGTGCTTGTCCTTGTCAGCACGCTTGTGCGAAGCCGGGGGCCTCTTCTTCTCAGACGACCTCAGGCCTTCCTCCAGCTGCATCAGCCGTCTCACATCGGGGGGGATGTTGTCTGCCTTTATGTCTGGCGGGGGGGGCTGGAAGCCACCGTTGTTCTGGTAGGCCATGATCTGCTGGATGTTGATCATGGGCTTGGTTTCGCAGATCAGGGGCACCTGGGGGAGGAGCAAGGGTGACGCACGGCACAAACTCAGGAGATGCCGAGCAATGGGTTCCAGGCATAGCTTCATGACTGTCTAGATCAGGGGTCTCAAACTCCAGTCCCAGAGGGCCGCAATCTCTGCTGGTTTTCGTGATTTCCTTTCAATCAGCAGCCAATCATGGCCTTGGTGTGCAGACTCTTTAGCCAATCAATGACATAAACTAAGCACTTAAGTGCAGGAACCCATCAAAAACCAGCAGACACAGCAGCCCTCCAGGATTTGAGTTTCAGATCCCTGGTCTAGATCATCTGTGTTCAGCAGAATTCCTTTATGTGGTAGGAAAAGGCTCTTAAACTAACTTCGCGCTACAATTCCAAACATATTTGGCAAGAATTAGACGTGTCCTGTTCTTTTCAGTCTATTTTTCAGGGCTTCATTAAGTGAATTCTAACCTCACGGCCAGACATTCTTTCCCTTTCATATTATGTAGTCCAGACAAAACTGGTCGTAAACATGCTCTGGTCCTTGACAGAATGGTTTTTGGATTTTTTTTCTGAGACAGTTAACAATTCAAATCATTTACGAGAATCATGCACTGCATAACATCTAAGTTAGCCAATAAGCTACTTTTCATTGGTAGTCCTTGAGATAATGACTTACATACAGCACAAAATATTAAAAAACCAATGTAGAAATACATAAATCAATACATTATCAACACACATTAATTAGCTGTACAATAAAATAACATTATATTAAAAGGCAAATGGAACACACGAGAACCTGTATAGTATATAATACTGGACTAAGATAATTAATCATTTTTTGTTTACCAAACAATAATTTGTTAATTATCTTAGTCAACACGCTTGTGTGAATAATCGAGGCAAACTGAATAATAATTTTAAAAAATGACAAAATTTTTGAATATTGTTGATGCCAGTTTAGTATTGGATGGTCTTGCAAGGTATTCATTGCTATGGAAGGTACAGTAAGACTACTCACCCCTTCTCCTTCCTTGACAAAGTCCTTTCTGCAGATATGGGCCATGATGCCTGTGGCCAAGGCATCCCCCATCACATTGACCATGGTCCTGAATCTATCTCTGGATCAGACACAAATAAATTGCTTGTCATATATCCAGTATTTCTGCTCAGTTTTTAGGTGCATTTCTTGGTCATTTGGCTGAGACCTCCATAAACGAACAGCAACACTCACCAACCATAGCTGTGTGCAGTGCTTGCAGAAAGATGTTTACTGCCATTATGGGTCAGGGCTAAAGGACACATTATTTATTGTGTCTTTGCATTTTTATTGGGTTGCATTTGCTTTAAAAAATGTTATAGCGCAATGCAAAAGCTAACAGCAACCCAGACTCACTTTAAGTAGGAAATCCTGATTAAAGAAAGTCATGTTTACTGCGACAGTAGTATCCTACCAATAAAATGAGTCTGTGTGATGAACCATTTTGAATTTACTTACAGTGCCCAGTCCACGGCAATGATGAGAGTGATGTCATCAGTTGGTAATCCGACAGATGTTAATACAATCACCATAGTAACCAATCCAGCCTGTGGAATCCCTGCAGCACCAATACTGGCTGCAGTGGCTGTAATACTGGGAATGTTGAAAAAATAAATAAATAAATCAACACCACGCAGTTTTCACAAACCAGTTCCTTTTCCTGTAAAACCAAGATTATTTCCATAGATACATCTCCCAAGCAATTAGCACACCTAAATAAAGCAATGTTAAAAATGATTCCACTCCACAATTCCCATTGAACTGTTTACCTGCGATGCTACTGTATGCCTGCGATGGGCATGAACGGTGGTGGCAAAGAGTCACTTAATACAGATCGAAAGGGTTGCAAAAAAAAAAAAAAAACGACCTCTGAAACAAACAAACAAGCCTTGTGAAATCCAGGCTTCTCTCTGCCAGAGGCCATTTCATTGCTCTGTGGCATTCGTACTGTCCTGGACTGAGGGGGGAAAAAGGCACAGATGGAACCGCACCGCAAACAACATCAGATGGGGGGGGGGGGGGGGGGGGGGGAACAGATGAATCTGCCGTGACTAGGAGAGATGATTTATTCGGGTCACATGGAACCTTTCACAGAGGGATTACAGGACAGCTCCGGTTTGTGAGGACGCTGCGCTTCAGCACTGTCATAACTGTAAATATGTCGACGCCGGTGAATTTTGGACAACGGGTACATCGCCAAGTTAAAGGGCCTTGTTTGGTCCGGCGCTGTTTTCCATCGAGCGCTTTTCAGAATACATCTCGGTGCATCTCTTGGAAATGATCGTCTGTTCAAATATTTTCGCTGGACAGATTCTTGCTGGATGCAGTTCAGTAGTCGGAATGATTAAAATCATATGGTTGCAGTTTCGTTCCTGCACTCCCTTGGACTCCTGGAATGAGTCTGTTACTAACACGCAGCTTGCTGTGTGCAGCTGCACAACACAGCGGACCTTCACAAAACGGCCGTCATCGCACACTGCATTCTCTGCATTTACTGCATTTTGACATGGCGATAAGGAGCGTGGGCGTGTCACCGAGAGTCAACATAACACATTATATTGTACAGCTTGATTTAATGAGTAATGTGAACATCAAAAAGTTATCTCTGCTATTCAAAGTGTCATTACTGGAGCAGTGATATGACTTAGAAAAGTCATCTAGCCATTTTGTTGGTTTAACCTGAATAACTGGCAACTCATCAAATATTCACATTTCTTCTAAATGTTCCCTTTCAATAAAGATTCAGGTTTAGCTGTCATGACACTATCATATCATACACTACCATGTATCATAACGATCTAGAACTGGAGAACGCAAGGTCACATATGGAGAAGTGTTTGAAGAGGTGCCCATTATTCTCTCTCTCTACTCTCTCCAAAAGGTCCGACTGTCAAAACAGTTACCTGATGGTAATGATCTGGCCAAAGTCCAGCTCGTAGTTGTTGACCTGGGCGATGAAGATGGCGGCCACCGCTTCGTACAACGCCGTGCCGTCCATGTTGATGGTGGCGCCCACGGGCAGCACGAAGCGGATGATGCGCCGGTCGATGTGGTTGTTCTCCAGGAGGCATTTGAAGGTGATAGGCAGCGTGGCGGAGCTGTGAAATAAAGGGGCGACACTTAGACTTAAATCCCCTCCCCCCCTCTAGGGGGCAGTCAAACTGATGGATGACCTCCTTGCCTGACTCTGCTCCTCCCTCCTCTAGGGGGCAGTCAAACTGATGGAAGACCTCTTTGCCTGACTCTGCTCCTCCCTCCTCTAGGGGGCAGTCAAACTGATGGAAGACCTCTTTGCCTGACTCTGCTTCTCCCCCTTTAGGGTGCAGCCAAACTGATGGAAGACCTCTTTGCCTGACTCTGCTCCTCCCTCCTCTAGGGGGCAGTCAAACTGATGGAAGACCTCTTTGCCTGACTCTGCTTCTCCCCCTTTAGGGTGCAGCCAAACTGATAGAAGACCTTTTTGCCCGACACTGCTCCTCCCCCCTATAGGGGGCAGTCAAACTGATTGAAAGAGCTCTTTGACTAAACTCTGCTGCTTAAAATGTAACATCAGTTGCAACCAAAATTCCAAAAAGCCAGCCATCACTTTCTTAAATACCGCGAAAAAAGGTGATGTGTAAAAAAAAGTTAATTGGCAAATGACTCCCATAGATTATATGATGGAAAACAATGTTCTTTGAGTAATAATTCCTGCGAGGAGTATTTTAAAATTCAGTGTTATAACAGTTGGATGTACAGCAGGTACACCATAAACTGAAAACCGCAAAGCTACACTATAGCTACAGGCAACATAACTTGCCATCTCTGAAGCCATTTAAAACTGTATTAATCCCATGTAATTCAGCTCCGATCTAAAATAAAAATTAAATCAGATACTTTCTCAGTTGTATTGACTTCTTAATCTCTAGATGGCAATTAATTAAGGTATATTCATGCATTCATTCATACATGATTGATTACTGTACATCTCAATAAGAAAAATGAAGAAATGATACGAGCCATAAATAAGAGGCAACTCAAATATCTGCATCTGTTACAAATGAACAGTTCTTTGCAAAGTAATGCAGTTGTTTTTATCCTGTATCTCTCATCCAACTGGCCAGATTTGGGAGGTCAAGGCCCTGGCACACACAGTAGGGCAGTCACTTAAGCCACATATTTCTCACAACCTCCCATTTCCACTAACAGAAAACAGATGTTGCCTGATCTCCTCACCTCGTTCACTGTCTTTCAGAATTAGTCCAAAATAATATGTATGGCATGTAACAATTCTGGGTGGTCAAAATGACATGAAACAACCAAATATTTTCAGAGTGTTAATGGAACATGGGGTAAAACCTCATGATGCCACATATGGTTTCAGCAAAAGTGTTGACAAACCAAAACCAGTATTTTCCAGAATCATGTTGAGCTAATGTAGGCCATTAGTGTCAAAGACTCGAGAAAGTTTGTCAGAATCAATGATGTTGTGTGAACAGTATGAACAGTCTCAGTGATTATTGAACTTTTTGTTGCGCCATTGCTGGCTCTGTAAGTTTTAAGTGTAATTTTGTTCAGGTCTTGTTGCTCTTATTAACATACCGCATACCCACACGTGTTTTGTTTTCACGAGTCACTCCGGATAGGAGCACCCATTAAGTGTAATGTAAGGTAACACTATGACAAAACTGCAGCTCTTCGTGGGTATGACGGGCGGGGGTGGGGGGTGGGGGTTGGGGGGGGGGGGCTGTACCTGGACGAGGTGGCAAGTGCGATGAGCAGGGCCTGCAGGATGCCACGGATGTAGACGATGGGGCTCTTCTTGGTGATGAAGAAATACATGCTGGGCAGGATGAAAAGCCCGTGCAGCACCAGCCCCATGACCACGGTCACGGCGTAGAACCCGAGCTTTTTACCCATGGCCGACGGGTCGCTCATTTCCAGAATCTTCCCGGCAACCAGGAACACGATGCCGAAGGGGAAGTACCTGCGTTGAGCCGACAAGAAGCAAATTTCATTCCTGTTAAGATTTAGCAATAACACGCTGGGGTACAGGGCCGGCCCTAGGATTTTGGTGGCCCAAGATAAACGGCGGTTGCGGCCCTAAACAACCGCATAGAGCGTTTATGCCACGGGCCGGCCCTGCTGGGGTACTATTTAGGAGCGTGGTAGGTAGTAGTAGTAGTACTAAAAGCTCTCCAGAGATTTTGAAAGCTAGCAAAAGAGAAGCAGCCACTTACCAGATGACGATGGCGACAATCTTCAGGACAGCTTCGTTCAGGCTCTGGCAGAAATTGACCAGAGCAGTGCCATTAGGCCCCATTCTGCCTAGCATTATCCCTGCGAAGGAACACGAGCCACAGTTAGCTTCCGTAAGAGTTCAATGACTCATGCAGTATAAGACCATTTTATGGGACCGTTTCACTTTTTTTTTTTCCCCCCAGACAAAACACAGTATGTCTGCTTCAGGAGTGTTTGTTGTTGACAAATGAGGGGGAAATGTTCCTCAGATGAAACCAGAATAGAAAAAAAAAACATTTGTGTTCAGGAAAGTTATTGCTTCAGGGAACAGTGTTTTTTCCCCCCTCCCCTGACGCTAAGTGTTTACCCATTATGGCAGAGAAGATGACGATTCCCAGGACGTTCATTCCCTCACTGGTGCCTGGGCTGGTGCGGAATATGACGTCGGGGGGCGGAGTCAGGTCCAGAGAGAAGTTCTGTATGTCGGTTCCGTTGTCATCCTGAATGCCGTAAATGAGGGCTCGTCGGGTTGTGGTGTCCGTCAGGCCCTGACTGACCGTGGGCTTTGGTGTCTTCATGATTGGTGTGCTCTTTGTCCGATACTGAGAGTGAAGGAAAGGTGAAAAGTGGTTGTATTTTGAGAAACAGTGACTGGAAGTTACATATTTTGAAGAGATTAACCTGGGTCTTGTAAATTGCATATTCCATAGTCCAGTTGGCTTGTCAATTTCCACCAGCAACCACATTATGAACTAGATTCCCATGAATTAACAATATCACTAGGTGAGCAAAAGTGCACCATCACTCATTATTGCAAAAACCCTGGTTTATATTCCCTTACACATCAGTGCTGTAATATGAAAATTAATATACATGGTAGAGCATGTGCCATCAAAGATTTTCAGCAAAATTATGCATGGATCATCCAAAGGTCATAGTGCAGTCAATTGAAATCATATTTCAACTAACCTGTTGAAAAGTTGCTTGAACCAGGTTAGATGGAAACATGTTGCTGGATGGAAGGGAAAGAAGCAGTAATTAATGCAAGCAACAATGACACAAAATTTGGTTTTCAACTTTCTTTGAAGAGCATATACTTAAGAAATTATAAGTAGCATGGCATCTTAATTAGTTATAATGTAGTGTAATGTAGTATTCATAGTAGTATAAGTATAGTCATAAAAACACATGCCTTGCAAAGGGTTACACATAATGCCCTATATTAATACTCAGAAAACAATGCAAAGTAATAATGACAAGGTTAAATAACATAATTTTTGATAACTACTGGTCACTAACATATTTAATGGCAACATAATGCAATACATTATGAGAATTTTAAGTAATGAAATGCACAGCATTACAATAATTTGCATTATGGGCTTTATTATGTTCATTAGCCACCCTAAGTGATCGTTGAATACTCAAACTGATAAAAAATATGTTTAGACATATAGATATATTATTATATAGATATATTAACCAATTATAATGCGCTGTAAAGTTGTCATTGCCTGCTAAAAGGAATGTAAGACAACATTGGCGGGACAGGTTGTTCATGAATCTTGAATTTTTAAACCTACTTCAGAAAATAAGTTTTCAACCTTGTTCTGGAGCTGCACCATTTCCAGTCTGATGCTTTAACCTAAGTACTCTTTTATTATTCACATGTTCAGTTCGGTTTCCGAATGTAATTATTCTTGCGGTGAATGCATCCCCCACAAACCTTTGTAGCGAACCAGAATGAAACACCGCGCCCTGGAACTGGATTTTGTATAATTGGACTATTTTCCTTTCAGCATTTACAAATGTCCCTGCGCTTTTGTCTGACATCGGACACACATATGATCGCACACACAATATTTAATCATATTCACCCAAGGTGTACTGTATATACCACGTTTTTCACAAAGAATGGGTAATGTAGAGTAGCTGAGCTGCATCCCGCACAAGCATCCCCTCTGATGTCTGTTCAGCAGGGTCGATCTCAATCTCTTCGTCATGAGGAATTAGCCGTGCAATACCTCATTACAAAATGGACGACGTATAATTGAAACGCACTAATGCGTTATTCATTATCTCCGACTTAAAAATGTTGAGGTAAATTGTAATCGCTGAAAGCTACTGGGAGTTCTTACAGTAGCAGTGGAGTCAGAACTGCTTGAGACTGACTGGAGATTCTGCTGGGGAAAAACTCTGCACGGGTGCTACTCTTCACACAGACAAATATTGCATTCCATCTGAAAAGATGGTGCCATTTACACGGAGATGACCTCAGTGTCTCTCCAGGTGTTCCTCACCACTTTCTTATCAGACCAATACAGCACATACAGACATTTTGATCACAAGAGTCAGTGGGACCAGGGAAGAATCTATGCAATTTTGAATACTGCCAGTAAGGTTAACGCCACTGGTAGCGTTGTCCGTAGCCAAAGTCCAGTGGCTTAATTTGTGATCATGGTCTCATGATCAAATTGTATCTTAAATAGGGGCTTATGCAGGAAACCCACAGATAAGCAGTTATTTATAAAACCCCACATTGACATGGATGTGACTGTACGTATCTATGTAAAGTTTACATTAAGATGTCACTTAATAACTGGCTGGTCATGTGGAGGTGCTGCATTTTTTGAGGGCTGTGGCTGTATCCCTTAAGTGGGCTGTGTGCGTGCTTTAAGGATAAAATTTAATCGATAATCAATTTTAGGAATGAAGAGTGAAAGAATCAAGAGCAATGAATATGTTGCGAATGGCCATATTGACAGGATGGAGTAATTGCAAAAGCACATTCACAAGGGTTGAATTTGAAGTTTATTTGAGTTCTATACAATTATTATTATTTTTTGGCGTTGTACTCTGTACACTGGATTTTAAACAAAACAATGTGAGGTCACAGTGCATAATGTCAGCTTTAATTTGAGGGTATTTGCATCCATATTTGGTTATCTGTGTTGGAATAACAGCCCTGTTTGATACATATTCCCCTCATTTTTGGGGGAGCAAAAGTAATTGGAGAGTTGGCTGCTCAGCTGTTTATTGGCCAGGTTTGCTGCCAGCTGTTTACAGGCAGTAAAGCAGGCCATCATGGGATGAAGAAATCAGAATAAACTGATGTTATAAACATGATGAGCCATAGACAAAACACTGGGTGTGTCATAATAAACGGTTTGATACATTGTTAGGGAGAAATCACGCACTGTTGAGCTTAGCAATAACAAATGACCTGGTACACCACAGAAGACCATTGTAGTGGACGACCGAAGAATACCTTGTGAAGAAAAACACCTTTTCAACTGCCAAACAGATAAAGAATATTCTGGAGGATGTAGGCACAGATATGCCAAAGACTACAGTGCCTTGCAAAAATTATGGGAATGGGAGAGTGAAATTAATTATTTTTGTTATGTTCTTAAGACATTTGGATTTGAGATCAAAAGCTGAATATGACACAAAATTACAGATAAATCAGCTTTTATATCATGGTATTTACATGCTTATGTTTAAAAATTTTTTTTTTTACACAAAGAGCTGTTTTTGTGTTGAGTCCAGACCTGGGTCAAATATGTATTTGTTTTGGATTCAAATACTTTTCTGTACTCTATTGATCTTGCCTGGTGTATTTGAGCATGCAAATATGACCGGAAGGCAGGGTTTGCACTTTTTGAGAGTATTTAATTTATGGTTACAATACACCAAACAAGATCAGTAAAGCATAGAAAAGCATTTGAATCCAAAACAAATACATATTTGACCCAGGTCTGCTTGATTCCCCCCATTTTCACAAATGTTTTTTACACCTCTGCAAATGCAGAGAAAGTCCACACGGCAGCCCCCGATTGTTGGGCTGTAAAATTGGCAGACTCCTTTCTGACAGTTTACTTCAGGGGTAAGACCCATGCAACGATGTAAAAGAAGAGAATAATGAATTTGGACCTAACCCAGACAGTCTACTCCGAAAGAGAAAAAAACAAACATGCAGGAGTTCTTTTCATTGATTCTGTTCAACTGAAAAGTGTCTTCTCAAGGCTTATCCACCCTCATATTTTCCAATTGAATAACTATATGTAAATAAAGTTGGCTTTCTAAAACAGGATATTGACCAGTGATATCAAATGCGGAGTGAAAAGGCAATGGCTAACATTTACCGGGCAAGATAACCAGCCCCATTCATAGCATCAAAACCCTGTTTGCTTATTCCTCAGATTATTCTGGCTGATTAACGACTTAAAATTTTCGATTTCAAATTCAGTTAAATTAAAGTTCTGATGTTGAAGGAGAATCGGGTGTCTGCGTCACAGGGAAATCGTAATTCACTCCTTCGACTAGGACATCAGATGACGATGATCTCACTCCATTCTCTCCCAGAGCCATTAATTCTCCAGTGAGCAAAAGCACAAATATTGAATATAAATGCATGTTAGAAAATTCCCAGGGTCCTAACTAGTTCTTTTAAGAACCGGCCAGGCTAACAACAAGTGATTTCTGCTGAAATTTCCTATGGTGGACTGTGACATACATGAGACAGGGAAAGTTGTGTCATTAGTGAAGCTTTTTTGGCTACCAGTCCTCACTTAGCAACAGAAAATAATACAAACAAAACAACCCTGTTATGTAATTTGGCAAAAAAAGAAAAGAAAAAAAAGACCCAAATCAGAGTGAACTGTACCACATAGCCTAGCGCACAGTTATCGATTTTCATCTGGTTTTACAAATTATGTATTCAACATTAGCAGGGTGCACTTGTTTATAATCACAGAACATTTTTTTTTTTTTTTTTAGCTTTTTCATCTGTTAAAATTCCTGTATAATAAGACACATTAAGGACAGATAGATAATTGCACGAGCAGCAATTTTAAATAAGTAATTTTCGATTTACCATATACTGCGAAAATGCTTGCAAATGTAGCAAATAGTTACAAAAATCATTTTCACAAAACAAGGCAGGCAGAAAAGGCGGGGTTAATGGAGTACATGTGAGGATCTGGGACTTCAGAGGCATGAAAGCACAAAGCATGCAAAGGAAGGGACAGCAGCCAGAAGCTAGGAAATGGTAAGAGGGATCAGACCCATAGTACAGTTCCTGTGTCATCTGTAGCTCAGTTAACATTCCACATTGTTACAGCTTCAGACCGCAACACTGCGAGGCTCATTGCTTAAGATACACGAGACTCAGACTGAAGTCGGACAGTGCCAGTGCCTGTGCCAACTGTGGCTGTTAGCTCAACAGTGGTCGCCCTGGATACGGAGGATTCAGTCGGTTAGGGGGTCTGTGTTTCATTGCTATCGAGGACCCCTGCCGGTTGATTGGGCGCTCGCGAACCGCTTGCTAAAGTCGTCTGTGAATTACACTTCATGCCAGCTTAACTGCAGTCCGCAGCGTGAAAAGAAGCAGCTCGCAACAACATGCGTTTTGAGAGGAGAATCGCGGTTGTCTACACTTTCCCGAATAAGCCGGGGGGGGCGGGGGGGGGGGGGGGGGGGTTTCCATGGGAAAGCGGCTGTGGTTGCAGCCATTTCAAGTCTGGGAGGGAATTAGACACGCTCAGCCACAAGCTGGATGCCAATTTTTATTTTTATTTTTTTAAAGAATTAAAAAAAAAAAAAGAAACATGCTGAGCAATTCATGCAGTTTCCCATTTCCATGAACGTTTTCTTCTCATAAGACAGAGACCACAGGCCTGCTTCAGACACCACTGCTTTTGCTGGGGACTACTATACCGTTGCTGCCCCAAAAAATTCGGTTAATTCTTCTGCTAATGTGCTCAAGGACAGCACACTTCACAGATTCATATATTTTGGTACTATATATGGCACTCTTTATTATTCTTGATAATGCCACTGCAGTCACATGCATTGTGTCATCGTATTGTAACCAATAAATGGAGTAGCTTGAATGTAGACCTTGCATATACACTGATATTGCTATACAAAGCAATGGGCTCAGTCCCTATAACCAGTTTATGAAACCCTTTCCACAGCCAAAGACTATACAGTATGTACAAGCGATAAGCTCAGCACGTTTTTCAGAGCCTGACGGTATCCCAGTTGTCTACTATTGACAAAGCAACGACATCGGAACTGGAGTGCCAATCCAAGGCTGTGCATACTGCGGTTGCTCCTTACCGGATGAGGTCAAGCAGGGCATCGGCAGAGCTCATGATTGCCTTCCCGCTGTCCTCGGAGTCCTCCTTCTGCGCGGCGCCCCCCGGGTGAATTATGGACACCATGACGATGCCCACCACCACGGCAACGAAAGTCGTCCACAGGTAGTAGGAGATGGTGATCAGCCCCAGCCGACTGGAGCACTTGGCGTCGAGGGCCGCCAGTCCCGACATCAAGCTGAGTGAGACAAAATGGTGCACGAGTCAGGCAACAGCACCAGACAGGCAAGGCCGGGAAACAGCAACAGCAGTTTACCGTGATGCATTTTTCTAAATGGAGCATCGCGTTAGTTCTGGCAGGCCACAAGAGTCAAGCGCTCCGGCTGAATCAGCTGATGGCTCAGCTGAGTGATGTTCGCCTATCACAGTACATTCACATAACAGGGCGGTCTACTTAAACAGCCTCCCTCTACTCATTCGGCTGCTCCTCCTGCATGCAAGCTTGCTGCACGTTGCTTTGTAAATCCCCTCCACCACCCCAGCTCCATCCCTATGTGTTAAGAATTTCATTGCTCCATCCCTATGTGTTAATTTTTTTTTGCATTGCTGCTGGATCTGTTCTGTGTTTACCCCTCTGGGGGGGTTTGGCTGCTGGCCTCCCAGCCTTTATCCACGCGGGCTGCGTGGTTGGCGGGAGAGCTCCCAGAACAGAGCCATACTGCCAAACAGAACTGCATTGCCTTTAATGTTAATAAAGATCTTACTTTGATGACAGTGGTCCTGACAGAACCCTGTTTCATTGGATTAGAAAACAATAATGAATTAGCACAGCATTGCTAACTGAGGCAGTGATTGTTCATGAATGCGGTGGCTCAGAAAGCACCCTGTGAAATGTAGGGCCACACAGATGGATTAGAAATTTATAAAAAGAAAACCAAAACCAGACATCTGTGTATTGGGAGATGAGGCATCTATGACTCATCTATGAATATGTGAAATTCTCTCAATGATTTGAAGGTAAATCTAAAAACTGAGTGGTACTTGATAGCAGGCAGAATGGTGAGAATGGCAAAGTACTTTCAAAAATGCATTTTGTCATGTTCAAATGTGTGTTTTATTAACAAAAGAAAGAAAGTAACAAGACTAAAAAATAACTGAATTAGGAGGACGTACTGTACATACATTTCTGAACGCTAAGCCTTCAGACAGATAGTCACATGGGTAACCGTTCACTGCCAATTAGGGTGCAGTATTAGGATATGTCACGTGGAAGGATTCATTAAGAAAATTCCAGCTCTCTGTTTAATCTGGCTTTTGTCCAGCGGAAATATTCCAGTGACAACCACAAGGAGAAGAACTCATGCCTTCAGTCTAGAGTCAGCATATGGCCAGTCTCTCATAAGCTACAGCCCAACCAGTTTACAGTGACTCAGACACAAATTATTATCAGTTTATGATACCCTTAATGCCATAGATGTATATTCTTTGCATGTGTAAAGCAATAAATATCACAGGAGCACACGCAATAAAAAATGCATTGCATGTATACATCACAATCCCATAGTACACCATGAAATGAAACAAAGTAAACTAAAAACAAACCATGATTTTGCCCTCAATGAGCCCACTCACTCCAACAATATTGTGATTGACAGGTTTCCACCGTAAGAGGTTTCTATAGAAACACAAGGGTATAGTTTCTAGGCTAGCCATTAATTAATACTGTGTCAGCACTGTTACTTTTATTTCAAAGGCACAAGATGGATGACACAGTGTGCCCCAGTGGCTAT
The DNA here is from genome assembly GCA_039654925.1 of Anguilla pacifica. Lineage (NCBI taxonomy): Eukaryota > Metazoa > Chordata > Actinopteri > Anguilliformes > Anguillidae > Anguilla > Anguilla pacifica. Next base: position 63,490,200 of record CM077287.1, read on the forward strand.
GGTTCAGGGAGGTTTATAACCCCATTGGTTGCTCAGGAGCATCAGTTCACAGCTTGCCTGCTCCTCCTGTATGAACACAGTGGCTCTGGGAGCTCTAAGGGATTACAGTCTGATCTTCACACACACACACACACACACACACACACACATCCACAAGCAGTCGATGTTACACCACGGCCCATGTGCACAGGCAGTTAGAGAAAAACAGAAGTCCTGGGGTAGAATGTGTGGATGTGAGGAAGGCGCCATGTTATCCTAGGTCCACAACTACTGTAACACCCCTACAAAAGCTGTGTAGACATTGTGAAGAAAATTCTGTTGCAAAAACGTTCTTTTCAGCAGTGTGATGCCCAAAACTCAGTTCTCAGCAACTTTAATTATGTGGCTTAATTGACTGTGAAACTAATGCTGACATATCCAAAAGCAATTCTCAGTTTCAAAATACAAATCCTTTAAGAACCAGACTATTTGTCTTCTTGACAATTAACTCTCAGGAGCCTACTTTTTCTGTGTATTTTGCTAAGTACTTGGTGTCAGAAGAATGCAAGAACAGAATATGTTCAAGACTCCAAATGCCATTTTCAATTTGAAAGGTGATTTATCATGAGCTTTTGCTCCATCAACAATCAACAGCAAAAGAAGGGACTTGTTTACATTTTTACTTCATGCCATTAATAAACTGGCTGAATTGCATTGACATGTTGGGGATTTGTTTTTAACCAAATTACTCAGAAATAATCAAATATAACTAAGCCAAACAAAAACACACAACAAAAATCTCTGCGCTAATAATGCAGCTCCCTAGCAATTTGACTGTCAAATTACAGCCTGCTATATGCTCATTTTGGGGGGCATTTGAAGAAATGTGCTAAAAACTTTGTAGCAATGCAGGTGATAGGTCAAACTACACAGAAAATAACAAATAGGCCTAGTGATGTTGATTCATTTACAGTGTAAAGCAAATAAGCAGCTGCATACAGAAAACACTGCCAATCTATTGTTAGGCTGCTCACAAGTCACAAAGATGTAAGAAATATCTAAATCAAATATCAGAAACCAGTTTTGAGGAAATGCCATGGTACAGCTCTCTTTACTGCAATCCATGTGTATCTTCAGTAGGTGTAGTGGTAAATTATACCTGTCATTAAGTCTCCTCAGTGTTAGAGTCCAAAATCATGCTCCAGCAATAAATCATACTGCAGATGAGGCGACACTCAAATTACACGGGCAGTGCAATCTAAGCCGTAGTAAACCAACCGCTGTCCTCTAATGAACATGCAACCATCTGCCGCCCTTTTCCACTCTCCAGCCCACCAGCTGAGCTCCACTGTGCCGTGTTTCATGCACAGCTGGCGCAGGCGGACTGCAGGCACTGGACGTGCGTTCAAGACGGCGACCGTTCGCTAACGTTCGCGAACATACTGAAACATATTCAAACTAGTTTCCGTTCGCCGCTAATGTTAGCTAACGTTACCTAACAGTCTGAAAAGGTAGTGTGGCGCGAACAAAAATGGCTGCTAACAGGTAAGACACTGACAGAACAAATAAGTTGACAATCATTTGGCTGTTATAATTGACTTTGATCAATTTGTAATGTTTCTTCTGAAAAAAACAACCATGTAGGCCTAAGAAGAAAATCAGATGGCTAGAATTGTTAGAACTAATCTAGCTTGCTTTTTTTGTACTTATGTTAACATTGACCAGGTTGCTTTTTTTCATTTAGTGGCATCCATTTTTATTTAAAATGTGTTGGTGGTGAACTAAATGGAATACTCATTTAAAATCATTCAACGGTAACTGTGTTGGATGGAGTTGAGGTCAGGGCTTTGTGCAGGCCATTCAAGTTCTTCCACACCGTTCTTGACAAAACCATTAATTTATCAAATATTATTTAACTTAACATCAAAAGCAGGAATATAAATATATTATATTGACAAGACTTTAAAGATCACTCATCTTTGTAAATGTGTGAAGTTTTTGGCGTGCCATTTGGGTTAACAGTTCATAGCCAATTCCTGGAAAGTACAAAGCTGAAACACAATAGGCAACAGCTACTGTGCATTAACCTATGGGCTGTCTCTTTATTTCCTATAGAAAGAAAAAACTGATTAGTTAATTTTTCAATAATTCAGTGCATCAGGCAAAAGATGAAAGTGAATTGTTTTGGTATTTAATAAATGATTGAACTCTTCAAAGGGAATCAGAACTTGAATCAAATTTTGTTTCTATGCTGTGACTATTGAGGCTGACTACAAGTGTATGAGCAAATTCATTCTTGGGGACCATCATTAATATGCTAAATAGATTGTTGTAATATTACACACTGGGATGGTTTTATCTAGTCTGATGGTGCTAGTCTGCACTGAAGGGGGACATTTTGCAATGATGACATAATCTGGTATACCAAATTTGCAGAAAAATTAAGACAAAAAAACCTACATGAAGTAAATGTTGCACTGATGTAATATCTGTCCTATGCTGTGCTAGTGTACGGATCCAAATTAAGCTAGGGATATAGCTTTTGTAGTGTAATATTGCATATTTTTGCTCAGGTCAAGTCCAATACACAGTACTATTACTATATACCATTATATCATTACATAGTGGGCTTGCAATAAAACGACTCACACGTGGTTAAAGCACCCAGTCTCAGCTTTCATTAAAGGGTATGTGTTTGTACATTTTGCTTTCATCTCATGGAAATTACAGCACTTTTTATTCATAAAGGCTTCAAAAAAAAAAAAAAAAAAAAAGCCTGCCTTTAAAGTCCTCATTAAGATACAACCCTGAAAAAATCTGAAGGATGCTGAACGAATGATGATTTAATTCTCCCTGATGATGGTGAGAATGACATAAAAATGAAAATATGTTGCGAATGATTCAAACAGATCACACAAAATGTAGAGAACAGCCCAGTGCTTAATTCAGCAAAATTATACCGCAAAATATACTACGACTAGGAAAAATCCAAACCTTATCCAAATCACTTATCTAAATACACTAATTTAAGATACAACCTACATTGCTTTATGAAAGAAAATTCCATCCTAGACAAGAAGAGTGCAACTTTTAATGTGGGTCTTTTCAATTTTGTGGCAGTGCCACACGCTCACATGTTTACATTTTGTCAAAGTACCCTCAAAGCAGCGAGTCCGTATTAAGCGATTTCATAAACATGACTTTGGCTGCGGTTTATGTAACGAGTCAGAAGCACTCGCTGGAGGTGAGATTTGAACCCCTGCCTCTCGCACGCCCAAAGACTCCTAAAAACAAACGCATTACCCGTCAGCTAAAGGCAAAATCACCCCTGGCTAAGGGCAACGCGGATTTGAGTTTTGCCCGATAATCTCAGAATGCAGACATTTCCTGCAGCGCATGCTAATCTCCGTTAAGTCCCTTGCAAAGCCAAGTAAGCGCTATTTATCATGTTTGTAATATGAAATACGAAATATATGTCTATAAACTATAAATGCAGGATAAAACAAAAAAACAAAAAAACACTAATGATATACTTTTTCAAGCTCAGACAAAAGCACAGGCAAATTAATGTATCATTTTGTTCACTCTGGTGCTGTGGATAAGGTGTCATATATCTTTAATTCCATGACAAGCATGAGAGTTTAAAAACCACAAATGTTTCTTTTGGATTTGTATCCATGCTCCACGCTTATGCAAAGACCAGTGCTTCAGTCCTGGAGATGTGTTCCATCTCCCAGTGGAAACTGGATAAAGATATCCAGTTTTATTTGAAAATGATATACTGTGTAGCTTTATATATAACAAATAAAAATGCATCACTTAATGTGCAACATGAGTGATGTAAAATATAGAAACATATTTCACGCGGCACAGGTTATGTAGAGGCAATCACAATGAATCAAGCTGTGTTTGGAATATATTTGGAATATATCACTACCATAATAGACATAAGTAACAACACGTGCATTTAACTAAGTGGAGCCTTTAAAATGATTAAATGTCCAAAAGTGAAAAAAACTGGAAAAAAAAATGTGATGTAGCTATTCATTTTGCATCAATCTCTTTTTGAAAAGTTGTCCTATTTTTGCACCTGCGAATACAGGGTACTCCTGTTAGAGCAAACTGCACATTTTAGAATGAAATGTAGAAACATTCATTGATCATTTCTTTAAGGGATCGATGTATGTAGGCCTGTACAGAACCTTGGTCGGGTCCAGGACCGCGATCGTTTGTTTGCTGCAGGGATGAAATGGTAAACTTCTGCAGCTGTGGTTACTGGAAACAGAGATAGAAATATATTGAGTTTATGTCTGTGAGTAACCGCATAAAGAATTTTCCAGCACCAGTCTCTCAGTCACCAAATGGAATTGTAATTGAAAACAGTGGAAAACAAAGTCTAAAATCCATAGAACTACTTGAGAAACGGTATTCGCCACGTTGCCATCTTTGAAAGCCACAGGTACTCCTGTTATACCTGCTGAAGTGTCTCCTCCCGGGTGCCATGCATTCCAATGTGACTGTTACATCATCAGAGTGTACACCAAAACACGCAGAGAGGTGTCGCACACAGTCCTCAACACACAAAATAAACTGTAACGCTTAAAAAAACCACAAACAGAGAAAGGTGTGGCCTGAAAAGTGTGGTGTCTGCTGGACTGGAGGCAGGAGTGTTTTTGTTTGAGCAAGTGCGCTCGCTCGTTGCGAAGAACTTGTTTGCCTGTATCTTTACCATACTTTGCGATGCTCACTTTTTTATATGATTAAGAAAATATAACATAAACAAAGAAGGAATATAAAAAATGAAATAGTGGATTGCGGAATATCATTATACTTCATTTATTCAGTATTTTGGAAATAGTAAATGTGTTAATGTAGCCCATATTTTAAATATTACAGATTCGTGTGTGTGTGTGTGTGTGTGCGAGAGAGAGAGAGAGAGAGAGAGAGAGAGATATGAAACCATAGACTGTAGCAATAAGAGTGATTTTCTCATTTTAAATGGTTTTCTACCACATTTATCTTGCATGCACATTTTCAGTTTCAATTCAGTTTAAGCAAATCTGAAAATTGCCAATAACGTTCAGCGTCAGGTTTCACAAGTCAAGCATGTGGAAAGAGCTGAGAAGAGCAAATTTACGAAACAAGCATTTTGCCACATAATATTTCTGCAGTGGTTTCTGACAAGCTATCCTCTAGAGCCACAAGAAAAACAGTGGAAGAAGAAAGGCTCAATACAACAAGATGAAGAGCTATTGTATCTGTGATCCTTTGATCCATAACACAGACCTATAACATGATTACTGATGGTGATTACAGCTTCTCCCCAATCAGCACAGCTTCCTGTGTCCACACTATTCTTCCCCCGTAAGGAAAACCTCTCATTTGCTCTTAAGAAACTTGCTTTCCTTCCTATTCCTAAACCATAAAACGCACTATATTCTGCATCAAAGGACCACGTACTGTACTTCTGTCCAATATCAACTTTCACTCTTGAAGAGTCAAACTACTCTACTGTTAGGAGGCTGTGAGTTTGTTTGTTGTTGATTACCTGGACACGACAAGCGGTAGAATGAGCATCTTCAGCATCCTCATTAGCAGCTCTCCTGGGAACTGGAAATATTTCACCTCCTACAAAAGAGAACAAACAAAGAAATCAGACAGGATGAGAGGCAAACAACACAAACAAAATGCACTTTAAAAAAAAGATTGAATGGCTGACTACAGTCATCTGTGATATGCACTCGGTGAGGGGCTTTACCCCATGACAACGAGATCAAAGAATAGTCGAGAGTAAACCTCCGCAATGCCAGAGATGGCTTTAATACTGACTGACCTCAGACCAGTATGTGTAGCGTCAAATAATCATAATGGAGTCAGTGCTTTTCTCTGGTGACCTTTGACCTCCCCTTGGATTGGCTATGCAACACTTTGAGGTCAGAGAGAGATCTATGGTAGTGATGGAATGCCAGTAGGGAAAGGATGGTGCTTCATGACAAGAGACGCATACAAAAGAATTCCATATCTAGGGTTGGTATAGTATTTTGATTCCCATGTTCCCTGTTTGTGGCTGTTTTTGCTATTATTTGATGCTGTGGCATTCTGAATTAGACAAGCTAATAATAAAATCAAAGAAGTGAAATGGCTAACGAATACATTGGCAGTACAAATGGATAGAAATGGATCGAAGCATTTGCCCTGAGAACCTTGCCAAATCAAGATACAGATCTGATTAGCTGAATAAATCTTGGATGACTCATTATGCCACATTAATCAACTGATTCGACATGTGCTGTTTTTACTGGGTAATACTGGGTAATATATTTGTTTTGCTTTAGTTTATTAAGAACATTCTGGTGTTGTATAAAGGAACTAGGAAACAACCTCTGAAAACCTGTCCTCACTTTGTTAAGTGTGTAGAATAAATGACACTATATTGATATGGGCACGGTATTCCACAGTTCTTCTTTGAGCTGGGCTGATTTTTGCATTATACAAAAATTTTCAGCGTGGACCGTAAGATCAAAAACATTGCGCAACTAAAGGTTTTGCAATACTAGTGCCTCCCCCATGAAAATGGCCCCATTCCCTTTTCCCTCTCCCTCTCTACTCCCTTTGCAAAGAGCGGAGAAATATTGAGATAAGTTCTGGCTGCAGAAATGGAAATATCATGCTGCACAGCGCAGCCCTGCAGGGTGAGAAAGCTTCTGGCATGTTTCTTTCCTCAGGACTCAGGCCAGAGTCAACACACCTGCTGATGGCAAACAGAATCAGCCTCGTTTGAGAGGGGGAGCACAGCAGAGAGGGAGGGGGCATTTACACGTGAATGCACTTTGGATGAGAAAACATTGTAATCTGGGGAGGGGGGGGGTTACACACCAGGTTAGTTCAGCAGCTGCAGACATTTAAGGCCCTGTTTTGGTGAGAACACAAGTTAAAACGCACCTGGGCACAAAACAGAACACAAGACTACTTTTGGCCTGAGCCAGGTTTGGTAGGTCTGTGGTCCGCAATTAGCTTGTTCGAGCCATCGTGGATTGGGCTGCACAACAGGGGGTGTGTCAACAGAAACAGTCAGCACTGTGCAAGTTTGGTGTTGAATAATGCATTTAAACCAACCCAGATTAGGTTGTAACTCAAACACTGTACTATTTTGGTGGCATTATGAATGCTTTATGAATGCATGAACAAAACAGATGCAAGAAACATTTTGTTTATTTTATTTTGACTATTTGACATCTGTACGGAGTTTATAGTGTACGCTACTAGAATGAGAGACCGAAAGAAGGTGGGAGACCGGCTCTACACCCTTTAAATAGTGTCACACAGGCATTTGTTAAAATCATGGCTACTGACTCCATACATTGAACCCCGATGCTGATGCTGTGACTAATGTTAGATTGTACGTAGGTAGTCTTTCCAAGAAAGTTGTATCCTCTTGTTATGGCGGAAAGGTTACATTGAACTATCCGTTGCAAGAATGGCATAGTGTATATGTGCGCTAAGCATGGTTATTGAATGTTGGCGAGGCGAGGCAAGGAGGGCATAGCTCAAGGCGTGTGGCACAAGTTAAAAATGGGCTGGATTATGAATATATGAATACATTATCAGTGAGTATGTCGGGGCTGAATTCACTCATAGCCAACTTGTGGCTGTGAGTGAATTGGCTGTGAACCACCGTTGAAATATAGTCAGCTGTCAAAGTCAAAAGGCTCGACAACATCCTCGTAATTGTCTGATGAACAATTAGCTAGTGCAACATGTTCAGAATTTGGATTTTCGACCATACCTTCATCCACGTTAAAGGTAGAACATGTTGTCTCTACTTGCACCACTTGGACGAGCTTACTATAAAAAAGAAAATAGACTCTTCTGCAGCGACTGCGGCAGATGTCATTCCGTCTGTTGCACTGAAACGTCTCCTAAGATGAAGCACGGGCACAGATCAAGGTGTGAGGCCGTCAAAACGCTTTCAGATTATGTTCACCAGTGCCACAAAACGCAGTGACAGGTCAGTTTGTCGTACTATCGTTGTGAAGGGAGGGCGCAAAAAGCATTGAAAACAATAACAGACGACAGTTCTAATGGAAATGAATTTTTTTCTTGTCAAATGAAATTTTCTCTGAACAGCTGTATTTGCATAAATGAGTTGTTTATTTCATAAAGCCCTTTTCTTGCTCATCTTTGTCAAGGGTGCCAATAATTTCGAAGCTCACTACATCATCGTCATCATGGGGCTTACAAACATGGGTATTCACAGCAGTATGTCAGGCAACCTGTCACTACAGGTTGTGACTACAACCTAGCAAGTTCAATTGTGTTTGCGCAGCTCACGTCTCAAGAGTAATTTCTTTCCAGTGCTCTCATTTCTGCGTGTCATGCTCAGTCCTCCACAGATAAGCTCAGCTTCATATTGCGGCAGGACTGAAATGCCACAAGGGGGGAAAAAAATAAGAAACCTATCAGATCTTGTCCTAATAGAGTTTCCAGTCTGAATTTCCCCCGTGATAGTGGAGACTTAAGGAAAAATAAGCAAAGGGAGACCAAGGGGAAAAGAAGAAGAAAAAAAAACAGAGAAAAAGAGAGAGAAAGATAAAACAAAACAGAAGCATGATAAAGAGCTTTTTTCTGCACTGCATTATGGAGGGAAGGCTGAGACAGCAGTTTAAGAGCAGGAGCACAGCTAGCAGAAGGCTGGCGGGTGTGCGAGAGGAAGTGCGTATAGCAGGAGGGGCGGCTGCAGCTGGTGTGGGAGCCAAAGTCAACGACAAGTCAATAGGGCAGCCAATCATAGGGCGCTCGCTTCAAACAAGCATGTGAAGCGCTTCAAGCGAGCAGCAATGTAAGGATTATATTTTGGTTTCACAGAGGTTTGGATGTCTAAAATGAACAACTGCAGCAGTAAAAAAAAAAAGTAGCAAAACCTTTACAGTAAATTGACAAAAACATTTACGGTAAATGAAACAAACAGAAACCAAACCTATATACAAATGTACATGGAGTATATGTGCCCGTGAGCCACACGTGAGACTCCCCAAACAAAATTATCTTTAGACGTTGTACCCCATTAAACATTTAGGTAGCAGGGGTATGAGATGTAGAAGAAGAGAGCAGGTTCACAAACAAGACGTATTCAAATGATTTTGGATGGCTAAATCGGATAAAATAGCCAAATTTCCTGCCAGCTATTTCCCATTTTCACTGGAGTGCCCAGTGATCTTGAAGCTGTAGAGATTCACGGTCCTTCACAAATGAACAAAAGCAGAGATGTGTAGGCCTACATCCCCCACTGTGGAAGAGAGGTGTACAGATGTACAGTCATCCTGGCAACGAGCTGACGCTGAAACATAATTGGGTTATGCAGCAAGACAATGACCGAAAGAACAAAAGCAAGTCCACCTTTGAATGACTGAAAAGAAACAAAATGGAAGTTTTTGAGTGACCTAGTCGATGTCCTGACTTGAACCCAATTGAGATGCTGTGGCGGGACCTGAAATGGGCAGTGTTAATGCTGCTCAAAAACCAATTTGTTTGAATTAAATCAGTTCTGCAAAGAAGAGCGGATGAAAATTCCTCCACTGATGTGAAAGACTGATATGAAATTAGTATCAAATTATAGGAAGGGTTGCGGTTATTGCTGCTGAAGGTGGTGCCAACCAGTTATTAAGTTTAATGGGGCAATTACTTTTTCACTTGGGTGATATGGGCGTTTTATAACTTTTTTATACAATACCTATGCGCTTTCTGTGTAATCAGGTTTCCTTTGTCTAAGATTAAATTTTGCCTAAAACATTCAGTGTGACAAATATGCAATTGTAGAAGAAATCAGGAAGGGGGGAATACTTTTTCAAGGACACTGTAGCTGCAGTGGGACTTGAAATATTCTATGCAATCTACACTTGCCAATATGTGGGTATTAAAAATGAACCAAACCATACCTTGAGATGTAAACTGCAAGTGGTACCACAGGCATAATTTAACCACCACACTCTTAACACAGAATGTAATGTCATATATCATTCAGAACTGAACATAATCCTTTGTTTGAATAGATTAATATTACTGCATTAGACAAGCCTGAAAAACATCTTTAGCAGTACACACCCAGGGTGAACACAGAACAATGGGCAATAGCTGAGTTAGGGATTATTGTGTTATTATTATCAAATACGTCTGCAGCTCAGATGACAAACACATGTTGCAGCGAAAACCTTTTCAAAAATATGATTTATTTTAATTTTATTGAATGTCCCAGGTGGTGCAGGTTTCAGCACAGTAGAATACACAGTTCTTGAGATTAAGACTAGAGGCACATGGTCTTGAAAAATGCATTGCTGGGTCATAGTGTTATACCAAGGCTATGAGTGTAAAGCTTGTTTTGAACGTGAAACAGTGAATCTGACGCCGTTTAATACGCAGTAACTGAAACTTTCTGTGAGTACCCAGAGATTTTTAAAGTTAGTGACCCTGCCACCTAGTGGAGCAATTGCACTGAAGAGTGCTGCTTGACCTGATGTCTATTAAAAAATATTGTTCAAGTAATTCAAGTTACTGACTTAATGTCATCACGGTGGTGCAGTGCGTAGCCCTGTTGCCACACAACATGAAATTTCCTCCCACAGTCCAAAGACATGCAGGTTTGGTTAATTTGGAGAGTGTAAATTGCCCATAGGTTTGAGTGTGTGAGTGAATGGTATGCGTGTGCCCTGCGATGAACTGGCAAACTGTCCTAGGTGACTTCCTGCCTCTCGCCCAGTGCATGCTGGGATTGTCTCCCGCACCTCCCGCGAGCCTGACCACAAATAATTGGGAATAGATGATGGATGGATGGATTATAGACTTAAAATACTTGTGCTTTTAAGAACACATATCCAGAGTTTGTAAAAAGTATTTTCGTTGAAGGACAACTTCAAGAAAATTATGAATTCAATGCTAGGCCTTGTGCCCTCAGCAAGGTCTGAGGATAAAAATTTACCTTGAATACTTTGGCAAAGATTTGAACACTTGTAAGAAAATGTTTTTAAAAGCATTTTTTTTACTGTAGGTGGGTAGGTCACAGCTTTAATCCAGACAGCGTGGGACTATGCCAAGTCTGCTGTCTGTTTGTGCCGTGTCCAAAAAATCAACATTTATCTTCATCCTGAGATTTGGAAGTAAGGCTTGCAGCTTTCCAGTGTCATCCATGACATCCATTTTATGTTTCTGAAAGTAACGCTGATGTTCTCCACTACTGTCCATCTCTCTGGATAAGAGCACCTGCCAAATGGTTGCAATGTAATGTAATGTAATGGGATTATTGTTACAATTATATAATTACAATGAGTATGAGAATGATTGACATGAAAAGCGCTGAAAAGTGTTTGGTCCCCATTGGTTCCTCGATTGATAGTCAACTAGACAGGTGTCACAAAATCCTTGACCTTTCGCATTGTTTCCTTTCTCAATATCCCTCCTTTCTCCACCCCCAGCCCGAAAAAATAAAATTAAAAAACGGGCATTTCAATTTATTTAAAAACATAGGCCTTTTATTTTCGATGTATTTTAAATGCTGAAGGCTAAGCACCACTCTTGGTTAATATACAATTACTAAGAGCATTTGTGTGATTGAATGCTAATCCCTGGCACTTAGAGTAAAGGGCTACTCTTTATTTTTAGAAATATTCTGGAACATGAAAGTTTTGGCGTGGCAAACATTCAAAAGCCACTTTTTTTTGAGGCGTTCATCGAAGAAAGCAGATCCGAGGAAAAAACACACGCCGCTCGACTCCACTGGAAACCATGGAGAACGGGTCTTAGCTGCACTGCATTGCACTCGCTACGGACATCTGTGCTCATCCTCCACCAGCGCCCTGTTTCCACCGCTGACGTTACAGCATCGCCTGTGCTGGCCTCCGTGCTACGCATGACCTGCTTCCAATCAGACCAGCGCCGCGCTGTCATTACCGACCTGCCGACGCTCGGGCAGGGAAAGATAAACGCAAATAATCTGCGGATGACAGAGCCGGAAAAACAACCCCCAGCCCTCAGGAATGCCCTCTCAGTGCCGACTTCCAAAGGTAATCTCTCATGGAAAACCATAGTGACCAAAACAACAACAACAACAACAACAACAACAACAACAACAACAACAATAATAATAATAATAATAATAATAATAATAATAATAATAATAATAATAATAATAATAATTTGAGTTAATGCAGTGAGAAGTATAATGTAAAAAGAAAGGAATGCCACTCAACAAGCCAAGGGATGAGTTTTTAGGAGGACGGCCGATGGAAGCTTTAGAAACAGAGGTGGCGTGTGGCACAGCCGGATCGAGGAAGCAAGGGCAGACTGACCTGCTCAGACAGACGCCGGGTCCGCAGGAAGAAGCCCAGCAGGCACCCTATGACCACAGCGAGCACGGAGAGGATCAGGAGTCCGTTCTGCTTGCACACGTTCTTCACCCGGCCCCACACGGCATCCAGTGCCACCGCCATCATGGAAAACCCAGTCTGGACAACAAAAAAAAAAATCAATACCCCATGTATAAAAAAAAGAGGACAATCCAAATGGTGGGAGAAAAAAAAAAAAAAAACAGAAAACGGCAACAAAGAGGGTCAAAGTAGAGTTCCCGCACGAGTAAAGGCAATCTTAGATTCCCCCTCTGTGTAAAGCACTTTTGGCTTTTGAACCGGACAGCTCTCTATCTGAACTGGACTGAGGAGATCATCACACTTTCCAGGCATCTCCGTCGCCCTGCCCACAAGCGGGCCACGCCCAGTTCAGTTGCCTCACCAGCAGAGGGCCCGTGACAGCTGGCGGTATTGTCCGCGGGCCTAACACCAGCAATCCTATTAGGGGACTCCGTATTAAAGGGGTCTGAGGCTGGATTAAACATCTCAGCACAATTGAACATAGGATTGCTTCAAACAACAAAGAAAGCACGGATGAGCAATGAAAAGGTGAAAAAGCAGTGTGAAAGTAAGTCGATGCCAGTAGAGTGGCGGGAGATGGGAAGTGGTGACTGTAGACAGGAAGTCACTCTTTTAATTAAATGGCTTTGACTTGAGGACTGGAAGGTGCAATGACATCATATACCTACATACACACAAAAGGGGATGGATTCATTCATTTAGTAAATATTAATCCACATTGTGTGTACAGTCAGTAGTCTTTAAAAACCATTGTGAATCATTAAAAAAACATTAAATGGGCAGTTGTGATGTGCCAGAACTGAAGATGTGATGCTTTCTACTAATATACTGGAGTGACCATTTGTCGGAACACAATAAGAAGCAGAATTAAATTGGTGATGTCACAAGGCCCTTGTTATCTGGCTGCCAGTGTCCTTGGTACTTCTCAAGAATTTCTACTCATTTCACTGGGCTGCGTGACTATCAGAATAGGTACTTCGCTCTCCAACACTGAAGGTTACATTCATTTATCTCTGGTTATTCTCTCCTAACTAAAGGCATACACTACTACTCGAATCTTCAATAATTAAAAATAGCTTTTGCGTAACATTTCCCAACACGTACAGTCTTATTTTTTATACTTATTTTAAAATTCAATTAAACATTAACATTCAAGGACGTTTTCACATTAAATGCATAACTTAGCACAAGATATACATTGATGTGCGAATAGAAATTCCTCTGCTGTTCGGAATCCTTGAAATATGACATCGTTATTAGCACTAGGCTTTGTGATTCGGAAGGGTGAATATCTTGATTCAGTCAAAACACATCTGCGCATAGCAAACGTAAGAAGGACCACGCAGCGCTGTACCTTGTTGCAATGAAGTGCACATTAGATGTGCCGGGGATTTAGCATTTGTAATTATTCCTGCAATGTATGTCTAAATGATTGTCAAGCCCCGTGAAAGCCTCCAGTGGATTAGTGGTAATACGAAATGGCCGTACAATCAGAATGATAACAGCGAAGAACAAATTACGGGGTGCATTCCTTCTGAGTGGGTCCGTGTTCACTTTGAAAATTTTCTTACTTTGAAACAGGAAATGCCAGAAGAACTGGAGCAGGTTACATATTGTGCTTGCCCTTAGATTTTGTAGCTGTGATAGGAATTTAAAAACACACATTTGTGGGTGGCTGCTGAGTAGGTTTCCAAAAAACTTTTGCACACAAACCATAATCCTGACCTTCGGCATGTAATATTTTATATTTAAACAACGTCCATTTAATATCGCAGACTTAATGTCCCGCGGGAAGCTTAATGTGATGTGTTTTCCACTTGTAGACTGAAGTCACACTACCTGTCTCATAGTATCTTCATGCATAATAAATTATAAATCTGATTGTTGTAAGCATTTTGAAGTTCTATTGAATCTTTTGTTATTAAATCATTCAGCTGGACTGCGAAAGAGGAATCAGATACACAGAAAAATGCCACAATATCAGAGACTGGAAAATGAGAAACTAATAGCAAGAGTGGGTTGATGAGAGCCTGAAAATCTCTCACAGCAATCCCAGTGTTCTCATTGGGTGATCCATAGAGCGAATAACCACCTCTCGCTGTCCATAATTACGCATGCAGTTTCTCAGATTTTCCTTTTTTTTGAGGGATTTTTGTCATGAATGAGAACCAATGCAAGGTCAATATTGAGGCGCTCGCAGAAGGTGTGACTATGATTTTTGTTTTCACTTAACTTTCACTATGAGCTGTTCAATAGCGTAATCCAAACACACACACACACACACACACACACACAATACAGTCGGATGTTTACCACTTCAGAGAGATCTCACTCAGCAAAGAAGTCTGAGGACATCTTGCAGTTAATCTTGTTTTTGTCATGCTAGTTTCATGAATGAATGAAAGATGTGCCTGCATGTCTCTCTCTCTCTCTCTCTCTCGCTCTCTCTCTCTGTGTGTGTGTGCGCGTGTATGCCTTCCTTGTCATCACATGCATCCCCATTTCCCATCATCACTAATCCCTCTCTTTGGCCAATGTATCTTCTCTTTTTGGATTCATCAGGCAGGGATTATCTGGGATTAGACAAACCTCTAGAAGCTAGCATGCATCATTCATTAATAATGATAATGTCTACTTTATGTACCTATTATTCGCATGAGCAAAACGCAGAAAATGCATGAAACACGACATTTACTTGTAAATTTACTTTTGAAAAAAGACATAAATAAGACGGAGAATAAGTTTATACTTTTTCGTCAAAAGAAATTAGAACGAGGATATGTTTTGAATGGTGTAGGCAAAAAGGTCTAAATATCTAATGGTATTTGATAGTATTCCTTCTGCAAGGTGTCAGTATTAGTGAAATGAAATGACTGTCCTCAACAGGGCTCTGTTCAAACATGTCATTCTAGTATAAATAATCAGTATTTTACATCGCTGCACAATTTCATTCAAATCATATTTTGTGAGCACAAACCTGGCTCCAGTTGACATGTATGGACACATTTAAACCAATAATTTACCATCATGTATTTTTTTTGGTGAGAAATTCATGAAACAATAACTTAAACCTCCCCCTGCTGGCAGTTATTATTAAGGCAGTTCAGCTGTCCAAGGTCAGTTTTTTTAGACATAATAAAAATATGCCTAAAAACAAATGCACTCAATGATCTGTAAGTTTGTCTGAAGGTTTCCACTGTTTTTTTACTCCAAATTCTGAACCCACCATCTGTATGTCACACCAGAAATCATGATTCTTTAGACCAGGCAATGTTTTTCCAATCTTTCATTGTCCAGTTATGGTGATCACAAGCCCACTGCAGTCTAATTTTCCAGCTCTTAACTGACAGGAATAGAACCCCATGTGGTCTTCTGCTGCTGTTGCTTCAAGGTTTGATGTGTTGTGCATTCAGAGATGCCCTTTCGCATGCACACACATACACACACATACACGCACACACACACACACACACGCAGTTTGACAAGGATAATGTGGTGTTATGTAGTTTCCTTACTGGTATCAGGTATCTTTAGTGACTTTGAAAGTTTTAAAACCTATCTTCAGTGCCCAGACAACAGCAGATTTTTGAGTTTTTTGAGTCAGGATCCTACATTAATTTTGAATTATTATTTTTTCAAATTGTGAAATAGCCAAAGCGATCTCGAAATGCTGGCTGTGTCTCACTGTGTCTCTGTCACGGCGGGGTCAGCTGTTTTGAAGCATATTAATAAACCGGACGGCTTGTCCCTGAGGAGAGACAGAGCTCTGCGACTTGGCAGGCAGTCAGCTCCATGGAGAAATAGAGGTGGTCGAAAGCCTCATTTCAGTCTCAAATAAATCAACCCGGGAGAAAAAAAAAAATATGACAAGAGTAACAATAGAGTGACAGTAGTGGGATTATCCATCACCTTCACTCTGCAATATTGGCACGTAGCCTGTTTTTTCCGGCAGAGCAAGGCTGATCCGGATTGGTACTCTCTTCATTAGTAGAGCTCTTTCAAAATTATTAAATTGAACTTACCCATCCTTTTAAAATGTTGGCAGACTACAGAGAAATTAAACACAGGCTGTAAAAGTTCATGATGTTTCACGATGTGCTAAAACCTGAAATCATGAACAGGATAAGATGTTTGTATTTTCAAACATTCAGTATTCATTTTTTTCACATACCTGCATATTTGAAATATTTATATTTCACAGTGATTTTTTTTTACAACTGGCTTATGATTAATACATTTAACTTGAAACAACATAAATGAAAAAGACAAAAAAAAAATAATGACAAGCACAAAGCACATATGATTGTAACACTCTTTATAATTTGTTTTACTGTAGGTATTGCTCAGATCTGCTTAATTTCAAACAGATATTTTGTGTTTGCATTGCTATATAGAGGATCACTGCATAAGTGATAATAGGAAAGCTGACATTTATGAAGCAGAATGGCAAATGGGGGAGGGGGTGGGGTGGGGGGGGGGGGTTGGTGATGGAAGCATTTGTTGACTGGGGAACCGATCACCACAGGACATATTAATAATAATACTGTGAAATTAAAATGCCTTATGAAATATATATATTTCTTTAAACTTGAAGTTTGTAGCCCGTGGATGGCTGTGAACTTAAACGACTAGACCAGCAGCCGGCTCTGAATATAATTATGCTCTAAAGTCAATATTGCAATATTTTTTCTGTTATTCTGACCGACTAGTGAGCATTGCAAGTGTAAAATAAACTTCTATACCTTTAGACCACCATACAAAAGAATGGTGTGTTACAAAATGTTAAAAAAATAATCCAATGAGGCTAATTTATTATCTTAAAATGTGCATTGCTGTAGAAATGACACAATTTAATTGTTAAATATTTAATATAACATATGTATGAGATTCATTAAATTCAGTTAGCTGGTTTATTTTGCTCTGATTGACAAGGCATGATGCATAAATCAAGACTTCCAGTTGGGTAGGGTGCAGACCCTTCTTCATACACAATGTTATGACAACCATTCCCCAGCTGCTACTGGGACTCTGGTTAATCTAGCGCATGTGACCCGAAATCATTTCAATTTGCATTAGCATCTTAATCCCGGTAGGGCTTCAGTAGGCATTGGATTGTCACAGCCACCTGACTAATTATGTCAGGAGTGAAAGGTCTGCAGCACAGGAGAGACTATAATTGGTTGGAGTTTTACAGGGGTAGAGGAAATGGAGAACACCTGAAGCCAGTTAGAGATAATTGGCACTGCAGCGGTGTTTGGTGTCTTGAGCCCTCAACATTGACTTCCAGGCAGGTGCTACCTGTGAGGCAGACCACGCCCCCCCCCAAGAGTACAATCCAATCACTGTGAAGAGGAGGCGGGATCACTGTTTGACGTATGTCCAGGCAACAAATTAATATGCCCAGAGGGTTTAAAAAAAAAAAAAACACACACACACTGCAGCAGAGCGAGAGTACTCCTGGGGTGAAGAGTGAGTTGCTTAGCGCCAGTATGTGTACGGGCTAATCAGCTATTGACGGAAGTGTCCTGGGAGAAACTGTTGAGCAACGTTCTTTTTAACTTGGGATGGTGTGGGACAAATGGGTCAAGTCAAGACAAAGGGGAATTCGCCCCTGACAATCATACGGTTGATGATCAAATGTAACCCTCAGTCGCTTAGTCAAAAATCTGCCATTTTTCTTTCACAATCAAATCAATAAAGGTAAGCCAATGCCGATACTGAGTTTCAAACATTACTATGAAATGCTCTCTTTACTTTACCCAAACTGGGACCCAAAAAGTTCACCTTTTGACTGTCTATAGAGCATTATCCCAAAAGGCAACCAGGAGCTTTTTTTTTTTTTTTTTTTTTGGCAAATGTGAGACGTGCATTAATGTTTCTCTCAGTTAGCAGTGGTTTCCGCCTTGCTACTCTCCCATGAATCCCATTTTTGCCCCGTCTCTCATTGTGGAGTCGTGGACACTGACCTTGGCTGAGGACACAGAGGCCTGCGGTTCTGTGGATTTTTCCGGGGATCTTTCGCGACGTTCTGAGTGAGTTATTATTACGATGCTGTATACGGCTGGGTAGCTTCCCAAGACAGCTGTAATACAAGTAAATTGGGACATGGCACACAGGGTATATTGACAGCCACGGATCTATTTCACATTTTGCCGTGATACAGGGTTGATTGTGACACTGCGTACTGATGTCCCACTATGCTGCTCCGTCCTCCCTTCCATCAGGTTCGAAACCCAACTGCTCCCCACCCCCAGTTGGCCTGCAGGTGAGCCGACGTGTTCAGCATACTGATTATTACACCGTTGCATCAGTTTCTCAGAAAAAAAAAACAGCACAGTCGGTGATCTCCCCCACACCTCAACCTCATCGCTTTCTAAAAGGGAACCCTTCTGTTTCTACCACACACACACACACACACACACACACCCACGCACACATGCACACGTGCATACACACACGCACACACACACACACGCACGCGCACGCGCACACGCACATGCACACGCACACCCAGGCACACATGTACACGTGCACACACACACGCACACACACACACGCACACATGCACACACACTGCATTGGGTGCCAGGAGCTGGCCGAGGCTAACCTAACAATCTGTTTTACAAGTTTGAATCAATAAAACATGATAATACCTTGGACACTCCTCATCCCCGGGGTTCTGTCCACTTGAAGATGCCGCTCTTCCACTGGGTGTTCTAGAGGGAATACCAGGAATTTTTTTGCTGAGAGCAATATGAGGAATATAATTCAGACAATCAGTGGATAGTCTTAGACAAGATTTGCAGGAGACAGCTGGAGGTGCACAGGGGACCAGAAACACAATTATCCTCACACTTTTTGGTTAATTTTTAAAAAAATGGCTAAACCATCTTACCAAGGACATTTAAAACATTTTTTTAGCACACACGTAAAATAAATTAACATAAAATATAGTGAAGCCTACGTAAAAAGGAAGATAGACAAATATTATTATATATCACATTACTAATATTGCTTAAATTTGCAACACCTACTTCCTGATAACAATGGAACATAAGCTTTTACAACATTTCTTACCATGCATTGTTGGTAGCGTGAAATTTCAACTAATGTTTCCCCAAAACAGCAATACAGTAAATCACTGGATGGGAGTTAAATGTATCATTATGGGTGCCGTGTGCTAATTACGGTAAAAATACAGTAAAAAAATAAAAAATAAAAAATACAATTAATTGACACCAATGTTGTGAATGGGAGTGCACTAAGGTGCAATACAAATGATTTACTTATACAAAATATGAATTATACATCAAATAAAATGTATATGGCAACCATCACACATCATTAAATTATCCCAGGGTGTCCTTGAAGAAGAGAAACGTGTTCTCAATGGACTTTCCCAGGTTAAATAAAGGATTAAATAGATGAATACCTTTTGCCTGATCCTATTTTTTATGTTTGCATTAATTCATTTAATGTGCACTGCTGTGTACTATTTTTTTAATGCTATCTTTTAAATTATTTATAAATTGAATACTGTTTGAATGAGTCATGGTCTAACTCATTGATTCTGTGTTTTGTGCAGTCTTTGTGTGGGAAGGTACTGGTTCTGTTGATCTTAGAGCCGTAATGACTTTTGGAAATGAAGTCCAAGTGTACTCATTTTTAAAAAATGCACAATTTTTCATTAAACCAAAGTGGCTTTCTGTAAGTGATACACATTCCTAAAATCTGAAGTATAGTGCCTCTCTCCAGCCTGACCATTATAAAATTGCGCACCAATTTGCATTTTAATTTGAAATATGACCAGATTACGCGACCATAATAAACCTGTAATGTGTGATGTGTTGTGATAACACAACAAACTTTTGTTCATGTTACTGCCACCTGCTGCTAGAAGATTGGATTTTCACTACGCCTGGAAAAGGTTATTTCAGTTGCACAAAATCCTTTGCAGATACAGCTACATACTGTTTACAGGTTATACTGTAAGGGTTTGCTCATTATACCGTAATATTGATGTGAAAATGTCCCATTGCCACGATAGTAACCGTACTATGGACCTACACAAAGAATTCCCAGTCAGCGCTGGGGGAGGGAGGCCCTGTTCTACACTGGATCAGTGGAGTGAAGTACTGTATCTGCAACCATTTGTTCAGTTACCTCTATCTACTTTGCGCCATTGCTGTGCATTGGCTACCAAAACAGATTAAGTGGGTTTGCTCGTCAAGTGCATGCATGGTTACCATTAGAACACTGAGAGAGGAATGTTTCTTTCTTCAGTAATGTCAGGGATCTTGGTCATGCACATGATTGCACTGCTGCATGCCTGATACTCCAAGTTAAATGTGAAGCTATGGTTTCAATGGTTTACATAGAATTATTTATGAAAAACACTATCTGACAGTTTTTTTTTTAATGGAGTGCTTTATCAAATACAATCAATTGACTACCTTTTTCAGGTGAAAAACTCTCATCGTTCACAGCTGCTTAGAAACAGGCCAGACATTAAAGCCATTTGAAAGTATCCCAAGCGTCACAGCCTGTTTATAAGACATACATTGCAGGAAGATTGCCAACAGAAGTAAGTACGCATTCTCATAGGATGAGAGAAGAATGGAAAGTCGGAATTCAATTAGAGGAGTCTGACTAATTAAGTATGTATTTATCTCCTCTGGGGCATAAATTAATTAGTTAACTTGTGCATAATTCATTCTGATGAATTAATTCTTCTAAAAGTTTGGTTGTGGAATTGCGTATATGAAAAGCAATCTGATGATCACAGCTGCAGGTGCACAAAAGAGTGAAATGGAATGACAAGCTTGAAGTAGACAATGCCTCTTTTGATATATTTTTTATATATTACTCAACTTGAAAGCAACACAGTGAATTGATATAATAGACGATGTAGCCTACACCTATGCACAGTGCATATTTAATGCAAATGAGATAAATTAAATTGTGATTATGATCGTTTAGACCAGTGTTTCCCCTGTCGATGATGGTTTTTGTTCTAACCACAATTGAAATCCCTGAATTTTGACAATCCCGGAATTTTGAAGAATTTTTTTTTATGAATTACTTTTTTAACGTTTAGAGGGATTATTTACCATCTTAAGCCACATTGTCAGAAATAGCTATGCATGCCAATCAATAATACCCCCATTGGACATTCAGCAACATCTGCCCACAACAACACCTGATTTGTCTGACAATTGTTTGATACAAAAAAAACTATTAGTAGGTCTGTCGCGTAAGCTACACAATACCCCATTAAAACACTTCTATTTAAAAATGTGACAAACACTTTAATTTATTTGTCATTCATGGTAAAAGAAAAATGAATTAATCCATTCAGCTATAATGTATGGACGTTTGCATGTATTTATGTGTACACATGTCTCTCTCCTAGCCTACATTTATATGCATTACTATTATCACTTACTCATAACAAACACAGCACAAAAAGAAACCAAAAACAATAGGAAAAATATCCGATATAGATTATGACAAATTAATGCTGTACTGTTCTTTTAGTTTTCACAGAGAGAGAGAGAGAAAGCGAGAGAAGAAGAAGAAGAAGAAGAAGAAGAGAGAGAGAGAGAGAGAGAGAGAGAGAGAGAGAGAGAGAGAGAGAGAGAGAGAGAGAGAGAGAGAGAGAGAGAAAACGGCGTGGGAATTCTGCAAGATATGAGTAACATATGGTGTAGATATTCTGACACACACTATTGGACTATGGCAGCCGGAACCATGCAACCTTAAAACTTTTTCCAACGAGCTATGGGAGAAAAAAAACTGCAGTACAGATTAATACTGTTTGACCCGTTGCTTTGCCTTGCTTGGCCAATTTTATTATCAATTATGACCGCGGACTGCACCAGTTACTACAACGCTGAGAAAGTGTTCGTGAATGGATTTACGTGTCCTAAACAAGATAGCGATGCCAGAGCAGGTTTTTGCTGTGGGTTTAACGATATGAAATACTGCTGTGATGACCCCAATAGCTTCTTTCCGTATGAATATGGGTACATGTGGTGGCTGAGGTAAGTCTTTACATGAATCCATGTTCATTGCCCTCTCCTCAAAACCGCGATAGCGCATGGAGTCTAACCGTTAATTGTCCG
Organism: Anguilla pacifica; assembly: GCA_039654925.1. Classification (NCBI taxonomy): domain Eukaryota; kingdom Metazoa; phylum Chordata; class Actinopteri; order Anguilliformes; family Anguillidae; genus Anguilla; species Anguilla pacifica. Next base: position 63,512,719 of record CM077287.1, read on the forward strand.
ACGTACTTTTTTTCTGTAATTTTATTTTGCTTTGCTGACAAGCCGGAAGTGCTGTTAATAATTTCTGAATAGTGAAAGTGATCATTAGTTGATTGGGGTGTACAAGATGCAGCAAGCGTCTAAATTCGGCGCGCAGAAAAAGGTATAGAATAAAAATGATTCATGAAGTTTCAGGAGAGAAACAGTGTTTGGCATGGAAAGAGGCAGCTGAAACCTGGTATCATTTTGCCTACTTGTATTGGAGGCAATATATGGCGACGTGGTTACAGCACTTGCCTGTGGACTTGAGCGTTGATTAAATCGTCCAGGCAAATATTGAACAACACATATTAATTATTATGTTTAATTTTGAGCTAACGTGTTTGGGGATGCAGTGGTGTTTCATTGTTGCCACAATGTTTGTCAATATCTGTTGGTGGTCTGTTGCAATACAGCATTAATATATTACGCTCATATTGTAGAATAAATGATTTCTCTCCCCTTGCAACCTCTTACAGCAGCAGGTCCGTAATATTGTAAAAACTTAAATGCATTGGCTATCTAGTCTACTAATCCCTTGATTGAGGTCAATTTTTAAAAGTTTTTATCAAATAGGCTACTTTTATTAATTTAATTTACCATACAAATTGTATTTGGGAAAATGTGTTCAAGAGTACTCCTGTTTTATTATCATCTTGTGAATGCAAAAGCAGTGATTGCATAAAAATTCTGAAATCAGATCCCAGAGTTTGAGTTGAAAACTAAAGTCTCTCTCTCTCTCTCTCTCTCTCTCTCATACAGTGTGGGGGCGCTGGTGGGGCTGTCCATTGCAGCTGTGGTTCTGTTGGCTTTCGTCATTACTCTTTGTGTCCTGTGTTATCTGTTCATTGCCACTAAACCCAGTCGGCTGGACAATGGTCTACCATTGCGGACACCAGGTACGTGGCCACACACTCAGAGAGTGATCATTGCAAGACACAGACCCACCAACATACTGTCTAGGTTTGCACAGGATGTGATGACTTACCATTCTCATGTTCAGTTAGATCAATTTGTGCAGTTAGCCCTCAGTGAAAGACACAATATGCACTTTAAATGTAGCATATTACTGCCAGTGTACTGTTGTGTGATCCATCACTTGCCCTTCTACATCAAAAGCATGAAGTCACCTTTTTGTATCTTGTGGCAGACTGTGTATACCATCTGGGAGCGCAATTGATCTCTTAACCTGAGTGGCAAACAAATAATTCAGTCAGGACAACCTCGAAAAAAAAGGCTTGTGTTGCATGGATGCCCCGTGTGTTCCAGGTTCCGATCTGGGTGCTGTGGAGGGACCCAGTAATTCCACCGCCCTCGCTGGACCGCAAGGGTTCCGCAAACACTTCCTGAACCACAAGCTGGACTGTGACAATCAACCCCCGGATCCGGACCGGCTCTTTCAGAGGTGCTTCATGGCCACGGTCACCACAGTCAATGTGGAGGGACCTTCTTAGTCACTGCAGACAGGACAAGCTGTCTGAGGGATGTGCACCACTGTCTCATCAAATGATCAGACCACTTGATCAGGCTTTACTTAACGCGTGTTCCATCTATTCCGCAGTGGAATTTTTTTTTTTAAAACACACAGCTGATGTGATTTGTGTCCATTTCCTCTACCTCTGCAACATATACTCACTGTGAGTCACTGTGTTCGCTGAATTTGTGAACTGATTTACAAATGTGCTTTTGCATTAATGTTTCACTTGTTTGAAATTCCAGTGCTAATGGCCAGGCAACATCGAAGTGCCCTTCATCATTCTCCAGCACAATCAATGTCATGCGTAAGCATAATATTTTGCTATATCTTCATGCAATAAGCTGCTCAGATACAGATACGGAGGAATTCTTCCTTAGTTGTACTTTCTAATACAGCTAAGGAAGCATTCAGGATAATAGAACATTTTCATAACTGATGTGTTGTTTTGTTTTGTTTGTTGTATACAGTCGGCAACTGGATATTTATGAATTTAAAATACGTTCTTGATTTAAAAAACAAAAAACAAAAAAAAAACACCACTATTTTTCTAATACAGCTAGAAAGAAGCATTCAGTGTAATGCACCACATTCCTGATACTTGATTTCAGTTTTCTACTGAAATGCTATGATTGATTGGGGGGTACTTTCTGTATGCACGTAAATACTGTATGCACATTTATATTGCATTAAAAGGCCTGATAAATTGAACAATCCAGTGTAAATGGGGTGAAATAAATAAAAAATCAAAGCAAAAAAAAAATCCTTGTTCATGTCCCTGCTTTGCATATGCATATAGCTTTTGATATATTGAACCATGCATACACAAAATACTACAGATGGGGTAGGTGTGGGGGGGGTGGGGGGGGGGGTGGGAGGGTGAATATCCGGGGATGAATGAACATCTCCATGTCATGTTCTCAGTCAAGTACCCTCTTTCACAGGCTGTTTACAGTGCCGGCATACAAAACATCATACCTACAAATAACAGCGTTGAATAATCAATAACAGGCTAATCTGAAATATTTTATTGTGGCATAAAATATGTTAGGAGAGACAGGGAATACAATTAGAACTAGATTAACACAACACATATATAACATTACAAATAAGAGACACGGACACAGACCTAGTGGCTCATTAACTTCAACGTCGACTTGAGGCTCTACAAATATCGGGCCTGCAAACAAATGTAAACTGGACATGAGAGGACAGATGCAGGACAGAAAGACACTGGGTTCATAAAATTTAACACCAGATTCCCAGAAGTACTAAATAAATGCCACCACATAAACTGACCAAATTCTTCTTTCCTAAAGGCTCCGGTCCACTTATCTTTCCCAAGGGGCCCCCACTTCTAACCCTAACACCAACCCTGACCCAAACTGTGATCCTAACCCAAACCCTAATTCTAACCCAAAACCTACTCTAATTCTAACCCTAACTGTAATTCTGCCTGTGTGAAGCATGTCCATATTCCACAAGCCTTTAAAATTTTATGTGGACTTGGATCCAACTCGAAGCAACCTCACTCTGATGTTCTGATGCTGCCCCAGGTTGACACCATTTTAATAATCTTTGTTTGATCACTGAAATAAGCATGAAATAAACTAAAATCATATAATAAACAAAATCACTTTGGTAACCTTTGATGTTGAACCATCTGGTTCCATTTCCATCTGGAAGAACATCAAAGAATACTACTAGTGCTGAAAACTCAGTTTGAATATGGTATCAAATCTAACTCAAAATCATCCATAGCTCTTCTTAATTTGAAACAAGCATCTACACTCATATTTGCCTCCTGGATATAGGACACACTACAAGTTTGTGACTGAGTATATATCCATTTTTGGTGATTTAATGAAGTTTATATAAATTAGCTGCCATTAATTTCATATATGATCCTGTCATTTAAACCTGTCTAAACCCTAGCTGGCTAACTTGCAAATATAAACAGTAAAAGCAGTACCCGTTGAGGGGAAGACATCTTGATGGAAGAACAGAATTTGATACAAAAGCTAGCCAACATTGAGCATCTAGCTGTATAAGGTAACTAGATAAAAACTTTACTTACAGGTCCAACAGAAAACTGGCCAACTCCACATTGCTTTTCATCCCCTTTGCAAATGTCAGCTGACACCACCATAGAAAAGTAATTCCAAGGTTGACTCTAGTTTTTTAACAAGCCTTGCTGGCTATAAGCTTTTTAGCATCTGCCATTGCAGCAAACTAGCAACAAACCCTTCATTGGAATCTGATCCCAAACCACCCTCTGTAGCCACACCAACACACACACACACACACTGAAAAGAGTGCCATACTGAGAAACATCCCGAACATCATAGATATGCCTCAGCATAGTAATTTTAAAATATTATTTTAAAAATCCTGCATTTAATGTCTTTAAAGTGCAGACTGTCAGCTCAATTTGAGGGTATTTACATTCATATAGGGCTATCTATTTGAGGAATTACAGTCCTTTCATTCATAGTCTGGAGTTGATTCTGGGTGTGGGATTTGCATTTGTAGTATGTTGCAGTTGTCTAAAGAAATAACTGAAATAACAATATGCCATTGAATGAGGTGACTGAAGCCTCTTTATTTTCTTTTCATAAATGTACCCAGATTTTGCAGACTATGGCTAGAACCATTTACAAAGCAAATTAAGTGGCTAACACAAGTCTTTTCAGTGGCATAAGCAAGACAACACCCTGTGATCGCTCTTAAATCCAAATATTACAAACTTTAATATCTGAAATTATCCCAATCCTCAAGGGAGCTCTTGGACCTTACCCCATATTCTGGGTCCCAATTTGGCCTACCAGAACTGTAATACACACTTTAAAGTTTTATTTCCTTGCCCAGGCAAAAAAAATGCCCTTTGCATTGGCTGGGGTTTAGGTGTGAAATTTAGGGGCTTTCATGGGGTCTTCCAGGTTTGGGCTTCCATTTGTTCCACACTAAAGCTCTTCTTTCTTCTTCAGGATAATCTGCCGGACCATGTCAGAGATGAGAGGTCGGATCTCTTTAACGGGAACTGTGGGCCCCCAAGCATCCACCACTTTCCCACTCACATCTATCAGGTACTTCCAGAAATTCCAGTCAGGTTCCTTCCCAGAAGACTCTGGTAAAATAACAAAAAACAAACAAAAAACAAACAAACAAACAAAAAAAAAACAGTTCAGGTGAGGTGTTAGATGACAGATGTATCACTGAGTTCATTTTCGATATGTAGCTGTGTTGACCGTTTGCATTAGTCTTTGCACGGACCCTTACAGCACATACACTGTTATAATATTAAAATAACCCCAGGTTAATTTCTTGAATCACAAATAGTAGATAACAGTCAATTATCATAAAAAAACATGGAAAGGACGCTATATAAGAGGGCCACCTCATTAAACTGTATCGATTCAGTAAAATTCCAATCTTATACAACAGCCTTTTCGTATTTTTTCCAGGTCTGGAAGATTACACCGCAGCAATAAATGCTGTCAGTCAATCTTGGTGTCAATAACTGTATGCTCGTGTGTGTTCGTGTGTGTGTATTCTCCCTTTTATTTGTCCACCTCGCTTTCACTCACCGTACAGGTACTTGTAGACGTTATTAGCCCCATTTCCGGTGACGGCGATTTTGCTGAAGAGAGGGAAGGACACCCCGTAGACCCGGCGCACGAAGCTGTCGATCTCCTGGTCACTGCCGGGCTCCTGCTGCCCAAACTGGTTGCAGGGGAACGCTAGGACGTTAAAGTGGTAGGGTCCGAAGTCCCTCTGCAGCTGCTGCAGATCAGTGTAGTGCTGCTCGGTGAAGCCACACTCGCTCGCCACGTTCACCACCAGCGACACCTACACAAAAGGAACAGCCATAGGATGCTCACTCACGAACAAATATTAAATCTAATCCCCTTTCTCTGGTGTTTTTTTTTTTCGTGTTGATTTTGTTTCTAACATACAGACTCAGCGAGAGGACTCTGCCGATGTGATATGCACATCCTGAGCGAAACGAACATACGAATTCGTTTGTTACAACTAATTTCCTTGGTGTACTGAAGTTTTTATAACCTTCTTGTTTTATTTACTCAAATAATTTACTGAGGTTATAAAAACCTGTGGGAATTGAGACCTGATATATCTAGAATTACACGCTACTGCACTGGGATATGGCTCAATATTGATACCTCTCCAAGAGAACAGGACACAATATGCGCGACAGAATATGAGCTTGACACAGATGTTATTGCTTTGGGCCAAAAATAAAAAAGCATTTTTTTGTAATACCGACATAAAACATCTAATCCAAATGTACAGTATCTGTCTATTCTAATACATGCTACTGTACAAGCTTAAAGCAGCTGAATTTATAGTAAGGTGCACAAAAGCATCTTATCTGCTGAAGTGCAAGCAAATGCCTCCGAACACATTGGACAGTGCTTTGTCATACAGCAAGACTATAGTCTGAAAAATAGTCTGGAGAATTCTTGACTGGCCAAGTCAGTCACCCAGTCTGAATCCAAATGAACATATGTTGCACATGCTGAAGAGAAAACGTCAGGCAGCTAGCTCCCAAACAGGTACTAGCTGCAGTACTGGCCTGGCAGAGCATCTGCAGAGAGTAATCACAGATTTCAAGCAGTCAGTACATGCAGAGGATATGTGACAAAATACTAAACGTGACTTTCATTTACATAAAATTAGCCTGTCCCAAACATTATAGTGCCCTAAAAAAAAAGAAAAAAAAGGGGGGGGGGGGGCATTTATAAAAAGTGCTGTAATTTCTGGTGAAACCAATGTGCATTAAAAATACCCTTAATAGAAAGCCGAGAATCTAAAATTGTGGAGTACAGAAGCAAATCAAAACAAAAATGTATTTGTCCCAAACATTATGGAGCTTACTGTAGATGTCATTATCTTTTTTCAAGCAACTGATTAAGACTGACGGCTATATTTGACCATTTTGTTTACATTGACGATGTCTTTGTACGCCACAATAGGGAAGCAAGTAATCATTACGGAGGTTGAGAGTGCTTTGACTGCTGCATTGCCCTGTCATGCCAGTTTACTGATTCATTAGTAAATACAAAAAAAGCAGGCTCTCACCCAGAATAGCTTAGCCTTCACTAACACTGTGCACTTGATCTTCTTCAAGGCCGCAAATTTTTCCATTTGAAAAATGTACTTGTTTAGCACAAGGTGGTGCCTTAAATAATATCATTTTGCATTCACAAGTGCAGTTCAGCATTAGCAGGGAAACCCTGACTGATGTTGAACGTTACATCTCGTGTGGGTGGAACAAATTTTGCAATTACAACCTGAACTATAACATTCTACTGAAGTTAATTTAATCTGACAGCTTTCCTTTAAAAACAAAATACAAACACATTCATTCATTCAAATGCATTTGTGCAAGAACTTTGCCTTAAGTATAGCATTTTCTCGCCAGACAGTTGGCATTGTTAGTTGATTAGAATACATGCAAAGAACACATGCAAATGGAAAGTGTGAAATTTTAAGAATTGAAGGAGGAAACTGGGTCATAGTAAAGCACGAGTTTATTCATTTATTTTTTTTAAATTACAAAAATAGAAAAGATATTGCGTTAAGGAGCGAAGTGACTGTACGATTTGAAAATGGTTCAGGCAGTGTTATCCAATCATGACATCAAGTGTACAATCACTGAAATTGCAGGGTGTCTAAAAAATATTTTTCTGCGATAGCCATCTGTATATAGATCACTGGAGAAAATTATTTTGTCAATAGTGAACAATAATTATTTTAAATAAATACCAAACTGTGTTTCTCAAGTAGGATGCAGCCTTACATTTTCAAAACAAGAAGGCTCCACAGATAGCATTACGTGGCCTGCAACTATACGAACATAGTTTTTCCCATTCAAAATATTGACATAACCTACGCGATAACTAAATGAACCGTTTTTACGTACTTCAATCCAGCTGGCATTACCACGTTGAACATATTAAGTCGCCATTAACGTAATCTCTATCACATTTCATTCATGCGTAATGCAGCCGGTCCGTTGATAGCTGCAAAATCCCTGCCACGTATACAAACGGTGGGGACAAAGAATCCAGACACAACGAACAAAAGGTATCATTAGTATTTTATTAAACTGAGAGAGAAGTTAATAAAATAGCACATATAATACTGGACATGCATGGTTGTTAAAAGAAATGAAACATTTTGAACTGACAAGAGGAACATGCAACACCCGTACACAGATGTTGGATGCTCAGTATACTGTAGGCTGGGGCTATATGACCAGCTCTCTTAAGTTTGTAGTTGTCGCCAATTAGAAAAGTTACAAACTTACCGAACCCCTGTATTTTTCCAAGGATATTAATCTCCCTCTACTGTTTACAACTTTAAAAGTATAAAAATCTTTCTGCTTAGTTTCAGCGAAACTAAACAGGAAGGGTATGAATGAGAGCAAAGCGAAAAACATTTTTAAAGCACTAGTGGTACTGGGGCTGACCGAATTCCTTCTCCAGATGATGCCGCTTCCTTGTGCATACGACACACTGTTACTAGTTAGCAACACGCCGAAGGAACAGAACCATTTCTCCGCCTTTTCCATTTCCGGTCTGACTACAAAGATTCAGCGAGCCAATAGACGAGCCACACCGATTAAATCCAATAGGAAGCTAGAAACGGGCCCAGTTCAAGTTGTGTCCTGTGTGCAACGTTGAACACATTCCTAAACTGCAGTAATAAGGAATGGAAATATATAGCCTACCAAAATGTTTTTTTCATGGTTCTCATTAACTATAGCAACGTTCAGACGAGCTGCATTCCGGAGGCCTTTATATGGGCTTATGCAAATTGTATCTAAAATAGTGGCTTATGCGGAAAAACCATGGCAAAGTAGCCTAGTTAAGTATAAGATCCCATATTTATGTATTTGTATGTCAGTGATTACCAACTCTGTTCCTGGAGATTTACCGTTGTAAGTTTTCACATCAACCCAAACAAAGCACACCTCATTCAACCCCCTCCTGTGCCATTTCACTGCTCAAAGTGACAATGAATAGTTTTAGTTCAGAGTGTAGTTCATTTTCTCAGAATATGTGTGAAACACTGGCCTCTTTGAGTGTTGAGCAACCTGCCAATAACAAAGATTATTACATGACCCTGTTTCCCTGAAAGAAATATATGATATGATTTTTGTGTTTAAGCTGTATATAAGCTGTTCTGTTACTACTCACTGTATAGTGAGTAGTAACATGGATTAACAACCCTAAGTTTGATAAATGAAAATACCTGAACTATGATAGTGTAAGTATAATAATTGATGAGTGAATGAATGAATGAGTGAATTCATTCATTCATTTATAATAATTGATTAGAGCTCTGTGTTCACTCTGATTGCTCTTGAAGTGAAGAGGATTTCACTGAGTCCCCAAGGTTTTGTATTGTTTTTAGCCAGTATTTATAGCTTGCTATATTGGCTGTTTTGCAGGTTACAGACTTACTTGATCACACGTTTAAGAGCTTGAATACATTTCATAAATCACTTTGAATACAGCTCATCTTCCCTCTCTCTCATTACAGATTACAAAGTTTTACAGAACATCCCACTGGCCCAACCCAAAACCCAGGATAGAGGGGCTGAGTGAATGTGGTCTGGACTCTGTGCAGCAGGGTCATTGTGTCAGAGACACCGTAGAAGGACAGACTTCCTGCCCTGTGATCCAGGTACACTCCTATTCTGGAGGAAGGGGGAACAGGGATTTTAGTGATTGTGTTGTTGTGACAAAAAGAGTAACTGGAAGAAGAGCAGTCCAAACTCCAGGACTTGTCATTACGTCCCATTAAACAGCCATCACCCTCACCTTTCCTGCTGATCTCTTTATATGAGACTGCTATATAAACTCCTTCATCCCCATGCCACTCGGCCTCCCAGTAACAGCGTCCAGACAGACCCTCTCTGCACAGCACTTGGAAACAGTCAAATCTATCAGGATCATCAGGATATGACTGGATCTCTCTCACGTGGGTCACCATTCTGTTTCCCTGGGACAGACGGAGGCGTTGATTCACTGTGTTGGGTTCCAGCGTGAGTTGACAGGAATCTGATGGAGGAGAAGGTAAAGATTTACTATGAGTACATGTCTACTAAGGTCTGTCAATAATTAATTATTTTCTCCATACATACTATACAGTGTGATTTTTTTTCATCTGCATGTGTGTTTTTGATTGTTTCAGATGAAACAGACTTACAATTATGGAGCAAAAGAATAAAAGAAGTAATTTTTTTATGAAGGAGTAGTAGTTTTATATTTTTGTTCCAAAGCCATTTAAAAATATAATATGTTTTACAGAGAGATTTTATTGTGCGTCTGTGTGTCTCAGCTGGAAATTTCAGAGCGAGCACTCACACTGTAAGAAATCCTCTCTGGTCCTTGGCTCTAGAGTATGGACTTTTTTCACTGCAGAGACAGAAAGGGACAAAACTATAAATAGATAGAAATAACTATAAATAGATAGAAAGAGGGAGAGAAATTTGATGATGAGGATGGAGGATAATGTTGACGTTGAGATGGATTACGAATATTCTGAGTATTTATTGTGTAACTGACAGTTATATTCACTCCACTGTATCTGGCCATTGAATTTGTTTTTAATAAGAACTGGAAAAAGGATTTTACTCCTTGAAGTTTGTTACAACCTGATTCAGGAATTTTGACCAATTCCACCTTGCAGATGTCCTCCAGTCGCTCTTTCAGTTCAGAGACAGATTTACTCACAGCTTCAAAAGAGATGTGTGGACTAACAGTGAAGCTGGGTAAATCTCTAGGTCCAGCAGGGACACAGAGAGACTCAAAGTTCTGCAGACAGACAGACAGACAGACAGAGGACAGTCTCAATATAGATTCTTGTGCAGATGCCAGGAGTAGATCATTTTAAATGACGTACATGCCTAACCATGTATGGACAGAGTACATAGTGCAGACTGACAGAGAGCCAGTGATGTTACCTGGAGGAAGTGGATGTGATCCTCTGTGTGTGAAAGATGCTCCAGCTCAGTGTCTCTCTTCCTCAGCTCAGCAATCTCCTGCTCCAGTCGCTCCAGGAGTCCTTCAGCTCGACTCACTTCAGCCTTCTCATGATCTCTAATCAGCTCTTTCACCTCAGAGTGCCTTCTCTCAATGGAGTGGATCAACTCAGTAAAGATCCTCTCGCTGTCCTCCACTGCTGCCTGTGCAGAGCACTGTTAGGAGACACAGGAAAAGAAGGGCTGTGCATTTTAACTGGGCCGTTCACTCGGCTCTTACCGGGACCCCACAACCTATTCCCTGGCAGTGTGGCTCAGTGAGATTGAGCTGAGCATAGAAATGGCTCTTCCAGCAGCCAGCTGTTGTATTTTCCTCTGGTCAGTACCCACCTTGAGTGACTGCACAGCCTGTCTCAGATCCTGCAGCTCCTTCTCTCTCTCCTGTATGCTCTGCTGGAATTCGCTCTGGGTGGCCCCCAGCTGCTTCTGTAAATTGATAATTTTTTATTTCACATTGCAATGTATTAACTTTTCAACTATTTTCATGTTACAAATTAAACGGAATACTCTGTCTTTTTTGATATACAGCAGGTCAGTGTGTGGAAGTGTACTGGGCTTGAAGATAGTGAGTGAATTAGCTGCTCCGGCCATGTTGATTCCCATTCAAGGAAGTGAACAGGGGGGTGAGGGGTGTGGACAGAGCTGCCACAGCGAGCTGACTTGGGTTCACTTCCAGATCATTCTGCTTTATCACTATGGACCTGGGGACCACTGCCTTTTTAAATTACTTTTTCAAATGTATTAAAGATTTCAAAATGCAATCAATAAATATATGAAATTCAATAAAACACAGGCCATAATTCTTCACTTTGCAGTTATAAGCTAATTATAACAAATTTTCTGTCATAACTGTAACAAAGCATGAGTGTCATGTGTAAGAGTTTCAGTCCTTACCTGTTTCTTATTTCTTTCTGCTTCAGTAGTGGTTTTTCTATGGCCCTTGTGTTGATCCATCGCACACAGATGACAGATAAACTGCTCATCGGTACGACAGAAAACTTCCAGCAGTTTGCCATGATGAGAGCAGATCTTCTCCTGCAGGTTTCCAGTGATATTTATCAGTTTGTGCTTCTTAAAGGCGGAAGATTCATAGTGAGGCTGGAGGTGAGTTTCACAGTAAGAGGTCAGACACACCAGACAAGATTTGATGGCTTTGCACTTTATCCCAGTGCAGACATCACACGCCACGTCTCCAGGTTCAGCATAACAGTGAGCAGGAGGAGCAGCTTGGAGTCCTATCTTCTTCAGTTTCTCCACCACTTCAGACAGCATGGTATTTTTTCTTAAAACAGGCCTTGGGGTGAAGGTCTCTGTGCAATGGGGACAGCTGTAGCCACCAGTATGACCATCCCGATCCCACCAGTCCTTAATGCAGCCCATGCAGTAACTGTGTCCACAGGGAATAGTCACTGGATCCTTCAGCGTATCCAGACAGATCGCACAGCTCAGCTGGTCCTGACCCAGTAAACCACCACCTTCAGCCATTTTACTGCTAACAATGACAGACACAGAGTTTGGTTTTGTTTCTCGGAAACTGCATGACCGAGAGAGAGGGAGTGACTTCATGGTTCTGCCCACAGCTGCAGGTGTGGTGTTGGACTTTGGCTAGGCTGAGCAGAGCAGGGACTGTAACGAAAAAGATGTGATCTGTCTAGTTGTACCTGTTTCTGCCAGGAGGTTTGGTAACGAGTGAAGTCAGCGTGCAAAGAGAGTGGGCACTGTACCAGCACAGATCCTGCAAGTCACTCACAAACTCCTACTTACACGTTCTATCATTGCCGTCATTTTCTATAAGAAATATGCAATACTTCACAGTCCATGGTGTGAAATATGTGCTGGACTGATTCGGACCTTCGAGCGCGAACTCTGAGAGGAAATGGGCCTAGTAAGGGAAATGGGCCTGGTGGTGCCGCTGGGACCTGGAATGTCTTCAGTGCATGTTCTGCTCGCCCATGCATTCGTCAGCTCAGCTGTCCCCAAACAGCTGTTCAAGGTCAAATGTTCACGGTCATGACAGCAAGCCGGGGGGGGGGGGGGGGGGGGGGGGGGGCAGCACCCTGATGAGGTCTGGAAGCACTGCTCTGGGACTGGGGTGAGTGTTGGCACACAGGACAGTAATTGAAGGTTATGTTTTATGGATTTGCTAATTTGTTGCCAATGATGGTGAATTTATCAGTTAGCCATTGGGAGTTTTCTCTTTGACTGCCCTTGAGATGCTCTTCCTGTGCATTGGTGAATAAATGTCACTTACTGAACTTGTCATTGCCATCTCTTCCAAGGCTATTGGTCACCACAATCCACAAATCCTGTTGTGTGGAGAAATGCATTAATGTTTGCTTCATTGCGCACAACGAATTGACAATCTTTCACTTTCTGTTTAACGCTCACTTTTTTCCCCTCAGAATCTCATCTTCTAATGTCACTGGTCAACTTCTGGAAGAAAAAAACATCTGTATACAAGGCATTATCAATAATTCCAAGCACAAAATTTGGCTTCATTTTCACATGTAGTTCCTTCCAATTAACAGACTAACACTAAGAAAGTGTGTAGTTAAAACAATTGCCACTGTACTGGCACAAATTATGAATTAGCTGCATTTATATACAAAGTCTGTTGAGTCTGGTATTTTTCTACATAAAATGATAATGTTTAAAATTATTATTGCAATCTGTGTGGTCATTTCCAAGGAGTTGACTCCAAAATGGTGATGTCAGAGGAAATGGTAAAACAGCTTGGCTTTTATTTCAAGGATTCTCTTTGATTCCTGGGTGGGACCATGGGTACTCAAATTGCGGGTAATAAGGGTAAAGACATGACGTACTTGACACAATTCCCAGCAACACCTCTAGGTGGTACCCTCAAGCGAGCCAAATAATCTAAATCGTTTCTGCCTGTAACCATCTCTGTAAACATGTAACATTCTGTAAATTGCTCTCGACAAGAGAGCCTGATATGTCCCATCAATATAAGGATGCATGATCAAAAAGAAAGCTTTTTTTGTACTCGTATAAAAATTGGGTTTACACTGCTCAGGCCGGTTACTCCGCTTTGTTCGATCTGGTATCGATGCCACACTGTACACTCCGTTGCGATAGGAGGCGATATACTGCAAATCATGTGATCTATGACGCACCGAACAATCCGCCCCGAAGAAGAGGGAGGTTTTTACGGGTGAGATCATTGTTTTTCTTACTCAGCTTCAGGGCTTCTGAACGCCTTTATAAGAAACTTTAAGCCCAGGAAGGCACAGACGCGCCAGAAGATTTCATCACCTCAAAGGTCTCGTCCTAATATCGCATGTCCTCTATCCAGAACCTCCAATCTTTCGGTAAGTTTCGCAAACATTTTTTAAGATCGCTATCCCACTTGTTTAGAGCCGTTAGCCGCTCTGTTATTCCACTAGCTAGCTAAATTACCCAACCTTAGCTGGCAAACTAATGTTGCCAAGGTAACTTACATTACGGTAACTTATTTTAATATACTGTTATTAGCTAGCTTGATAAGTTTGATGCTAAATATTAGCTAGTTCGTCAGTTAACATACTCAAGATAGTTTATAGCCAGCTGGCTAGCCTACTCTGCTTTGTCCCAATCTGAAAATGGCGACCGGTGTTATTTTGGAGATTAACGTTAGCCAGCTTGCTAACAGCTTCCGAATTTTTACCCGACGTTAGCTGGATAATCTTCGCCAGTTTTTGGAGCAGATGGATTGTCTGTCGATCTTGACACGTCGATTGACAAATTGGTTTATTTTAAGCGATTAACATGTCCGGCTAAACGTTTTGGTAGCTGCCATTAGCAAACGTTTAGGGATCCAGTGCTAATGGGTTGCTAAAATTGGCTTTCTAGGACGGTGCTGAGTGAATAACGTTAACTAGCGAGTTGTCAACGTGAATTTGCTAGCAATAAAGAACATGGTCGTTTGTAATTTGATTCACATTGATAACAAAATGGCTATTTGTAATGTTAGCCTATGTGGTTAATTACCCATCTGATGTAGCTAGCTAGCTTTGCTGCGTTGTGAAGAAGTTTAAACAAAGAGTGGGGGTTGCGTTTCCGCTGAAGACATTTTGAAGTTGCTTCCAAAATACGAAGCGGAATGGTAGGTAGTTTTTTTAAATACTAAAACGATAGTGTTCTGGTTTTGCTTTGCTTATCGTGTTCTGTTTTTTCTAGCTAATATTAACGTGAAACCATGCTTACCAAAGTCCGATATGGAGAACTTGACTAATGTAACATTAAATGATTAGTGGCCTGTTGATAATCGATATACTCAAGCATAACCTTACATTTTACACCATAATATTAACCGTAACATGTAACACAAAAATCGCGTTTCTTCCATGGACCAGTACGGAAACTACGTATGTTTAAATGGGATCGATGTAAGTTAGTAGCTAATGCAGTCAGGCTTGGGCTCGATTTCTGTTCAGTGATTCTGGACAATAATTGAAATCTAATTGATCGATTAAAAAGTTCCATAGTTTTTCTGAGGATTTTGTCAACAAATTAATGAAATTTCCTGAATCGACCTAAATGTAAATGAAATCGACACCTTTAAAGCCTTAAATGACGCGTCTCATTTGCATTGTAGAGGGTGGGGCGGTATTGGCGTGCGGTTCTGTTCTGTCTGCCCGGAAGCTGTGATAATGAAAGTGTACGTGGGATGGCGTAATCGGGGGGGAGGGGGGGAGGGGTATGGGGGGTGTGTACTCTCTATCTGGGGGTTGCTGATGATGAAAGTGTACCTGGGATGGTGTAATCATGGGGTGGGGGAGAGGGGTTGTGTACTCTGTACCCAGCTGTTGCTGACGTTCTCCCCCCTCCTCCCCAGATCCCTTTGCTGATGCCACTAAGGGTGACGACTCACTCCCGGCCGGGACAGAGGATTCCATACACATAAGGATCCAGCAGCGGAACGGCAGGAAGACGCTGACCACCGTGCAGGGGATCGCTGACGATTATGACAAGAAGAAGCTGGTGAAGGCCTTCAAGAAGGTGAGACGTGGGCGAGGGGGTGCTCCACCAATCACAGCCAACATTGATGACTGCTAGTGGAACAATGGTGATTGGTGGATAACTTGCTTGATGTATACCTGGGCTCCCGGCAGGTATAAAACCCTTTTAAAGTGCAAGATCACTGATACGTGATTAGAATGTTCTCAACTGGACATTCTAATGCTGATGTCACAATCACCACTGGTGATTGAAAGCGGTGGAGTTCAAGAACACAGACTTGGAACTTTGAAAGAAAAAAATGGTATTAAAAAAAAAAGGCTTGGATGGCTTAAACGGCTGTAAATCTAGCCTGGATAGCTGTTTCCATCTAAGAGGAAAAACAGAGGCTAAGGAAAACGAGGATCCCAGCTCCTTGTCCAGACCTCTCCTGTCCTTGATTGATGGTGCCTGGTTCACACCCATGCAAAGCCCATGCCTTCTCATCTGGAGCGGTTTGTGTTTCAGTGATGTCACACGTGGTAGACAGCTCAGAGCCAGTGGGCGGGGTTAAGGAGCAGAGGGACCTGGTAAAGCCAGTTTCCTCTCGTGGCTTCGCGTGTATTTTCTCTGACAAGGTTGCCATGCCGACAGGGCTGTGTTCAGAACGTTCTGTCTGAAAACTCTGCAGCTGGGCGTATAGCCAGTCTGTCATCGTATTGGGGCGTGACGTCACTGCGTGGGTCTGCGGTATCCCTGAAACCTTTTGCTAATTTAAAAAAAAAAAAGCCACGGGTTAGTCAACTATTAAAAAATTTCTCTTGGAAACATAAATTAATGCTGTAGAGATGCGCAAGAACATCACCTGACGTATGAGTCACTGGCAAAACAGCTGACGGCAGCATTTGCCAAGTGCGTGAATCCTGTAACTACTTGTTTTTGCCTGAGCACAGACCTTGCTCTAGGTTTCTAGGTATTATAAGGAGACACTCTTGATTGGCCAATCAGGGTTCCCATCAGCCCCAGGGACTCCCACCCGTAATTTCACGAGAACATGGTCGGCTAACGCTAGCACTTGTTTTTTTGGGGCTTGGTGCTAGCGGTAGCGCTTGGTGTTGTGGGGCTCTAGGGCCTGACCGCGGTGTCTGTTTGTGCCCGACAGAAATTTGCCTGTAACGGCACGGTGATCGACCACCCAGAGTACGGGGAGGTGATCCAGCTGCAGGGAGACCAGAGGAAGAATATCTGTCAGTTCCTCCTGGAGGTGAGTGCGTCCTCTGTATTAGCCCCTCTCTCTCCATCTAATCTGCCTCTAATGTGAGTCTCTCTCTCTCTCTATTATTTTTGCTCAGCCCTACACCCCCCAGACCTGTTGATTGATCCTGTTTTTGGTCTGTCTTTGTGCGCAGATCGGCATCGTGAAGGAGGAGCAGCTGAAGGTCCACGGCTTCTAAAGCGATGCCCCTGCCACCCGCCCAGCCCCCGGCGCAGCGGCTACCCTTCCCCCACAGAGTGCACCCAGCAGCCATCTTTAGCCAAGCAACCCATGTAACTCCACCAGAGAGGCAATAAAATGCACACAATGCCACATTTTATAGGCAACCGGTCTGGCTCGCTTCCTTCTGTGCTTGTGTCTGTCGTCACTCTCACCGACTTCGACTGTCCTTTTATAAACCGCAGAGGTGGGGATGTGGTCCTAAAAAAACAAAAAAATGCCGTTTGTGTGGGATTTGCTCCACATTCCATGGTGGGGTCTCAGTCACCTCTGAACTGTATAGGTGGGCCGAATGTCTGGTCCTCTGGTTGGCTAAGGGACCTCGGCCAATTGGGTTAAAGAGCATGGGAGATGTTTGCCAATCAGGGCCGAGTGTGTATACAGGGAACATAAGCTGCGTTAGGTCCTTCTAACGTCGGACATGAACTAGTGGTATACACTAGGTGTTTGCGTTTGGGTGGTCGTCAGCAACTGGTAAGTTTATCACATGACCAGTACATATGTCTGCTGAGATGTCGAGAAGCTGGACCAATGAGATTGCTGGACTACAAGACATAATGGAAGCCAGGCATTAACTGCCGTGTCTTGACATTAGTGGCATACATAAACCACCATAAATCTCATATTTACCATCAATCTGGTACACTGTTGGTATCGTTCAGCAACTGTTAATGGGAGAGTGAGGTCAGTGAAATGTCACAACTGGTTAACAGGTGTCATGGAACTTGCCGGAGTTTACCATTGGCATGTACCTGCTCAAATGCAAGTTCTTGGTAACAAACGGGAATCTCAGACTAAGAGTTGATGAGGACGAACTCACTACAAGTCCCCCAATCAGGATTCAGGGAAAGGACGATTGTAGTCCATTCTGTTAAATTATAAGTACAACATGCAACTCTTAACATTTCTGCTAATTTTATTAGCTGTCATTCTTAGTCACCGTTGGCACTAGCCTGGCAAAAAAATTGTTTCTGTTCATTCAGTGATTCCGTTAGGCTCCAACATTTTTTTTACATTATAGTCAGATTATTACATTGACTTATTGCATTGTGCCGTTGTTTAGTTGCGTCGCGTTAAGTTACAGACGTTCACGCGCTAACTTCCAACACGCGTCTCAATACTGCGCAGCCCCGCCCCCCCTATTTTCTGAAGTAAGGATGGTCATCACGGATACAGGTCAGTAGCTCACAGTACTTATCGTACATTTCCATTCACCCTAAACCTGTGTTGGACGCTTGCGCCCTGTCCATATGTTGAGGAAATGCCGTAGTCCGAGTTTCCCTGGAGTCAAAGTGCGACTGATGATGGATACGGGTGAAGACCCGTTGAAATGGCTTTACATTTCCACAAGATAGCTGGAAAATGTGCATCTCCTTTGCTGAAAAGACCTTGGTGATATTAAGGACAGGAGTAATGCCTTTTTACTTGCGGAGGAACATATTTGAAAGCTGGTTAACACTAAATATCCAGGTGATTCGCCAACGTCCGAAAGTGCAAGGCATTGAAGAATTTCGTCTTATCAATAACACCTCCCAGGTGCAACGGAAGAAAATTGCTCTGGACAACCAGGTGCGCAGGTATTGTCACGAGAACAGTCGAGGAAAAGTAGCGTGGTCTGTCAAAATCTTGAGTGGATCCTGCGGCTGCAGAGTTGTACGTCAGCAGTTCTGCGCGCCATCGCCCGCGTGGCTTTGGAACAGACGGCGGAGTTGCTTCAGGCTATCCCCCATTCTGCTCGCGCCACTCAATTAATTTTTGCAAGAATCTTGAAAAAACAACAACAGACGTATCTGGTGACGGTCTATTCCTTACCCAATTTCTTTGTTGCTTTGTGTCTGAATATTGGACAGATCATCAATGCGCTTTAAAATGATTTAGTTCAAAGTTTATAACTTTGCAAAATTAGTTCCGTTTGTCGTGTTTTGTCTGAAATCGATTTGGCTAAAATACATGTGTTTGCTAAATGTATAACGAGAACTCTGAAAGTTGAATTGGTATGTTCTGGAATCCCAGATGGAAACCCGGTTAATTTCCCCCTCGAGGAAGGTACGTTTAACCTCAAAATTAATAAATAAAGATTGTGAAAATATACATTTAAAAAACAAAACTACATAGTCACTACTTACTCAATGTATTATATACGTACTCCATTAAATAAAAAGTACATTAACCGAGAGTCTAAATCTCTAAAATTTCGTCCAGAAAATTTGAAAGATAACCTCGCGCAGTTGCTGTCGTTGCCTCTTGACGGTCCACAGCATATTGTCATTTCTCCCAATCTTCGCCCGCGGTGAGACAGCTGTTCGGCGTTCTACTCGATTGCATTTCTCCTCCATGTCCAATCAAATCGCAGCATATCCGCCTGTTCTCTGTGTGCCTTGTTTTTGCCATGTCTTTCCTTATCACCCATTTTCACTTTAATTATTACAATTATCTTAAACGATGGATGTAACCTCCGTATGCGCAGGCACTGAAATTGCTGTTCAACCTATATGGGTTTACCTTGGGCGGAAATTAACCAAAGCGCATGTCAGGTTATTAGCTGCTTTCATTTGAGCGAATCGACGGAAGTTATAGCTTTTTAATAACCTTTTCCTTGTTACGAGTGTGTAGCTTTATTATATTAAGCAAATGTAATGCATAACGTATTCAAATAACTTTACACGTAAAACCGAAAACACACCGAACCCTCCGGAGCTCACTGCTAATTGTCACGTCGCACGTGTCCACTAGAGGGCGCGGTCAGCCAGACTACTCGCTCAGGCTCAGTAACGCTGTCGAAGCCGCGTTTCTCGTCGACCTCTGTTTCAAAGACAGGCGCAGGAGAATCCAGGTGTCAAATGAGCTGGTTTCCAGTAGTGTTTGGACACCGCGCTAAAAGCTAAAGGGTCAAATGCAATTTGCTTAGTTGGGGTTTCAACCTCAGGTTAAAACCTCTAGACCACAGGAACTGCTTTTCTGCGGAATTAGGATTAGCTGATCCAGTTTTAATGCAGTTCTGTGGTCAACAGTTTTAAATCTGAGGTTTAAACTTCAGACGGAGCACACTGCCTCTGACCCAAAGCGTTTTGTGATTTACCATCGAACAGCCTGGCTTCCTCATGTCATGTTGCTGGTTATTAAAGCACAGCGTGAAATCAGTAACCAGACATGTCAGGATGCTGCTCCCGCTGGGGAGTCCGCAGCATAAATATATACCGGATATATATACAGGATATCTGCATTAATTATAATAATGTGGCGAGCGGGCACACCCCGCCGTTCTGTACATGAGTGCATTGCATTATTTTTACACCTTCAGTGTAATTCCAACAATTTCCACTGAAGTAAAATTATTCTGTGTCATTTCATGGGATGAGACGCACTACCATTTTATTCCACACACTCACTCACTCACTCACCCACCCACTCACTCACTCACTCCCTGGGTCTGTCCTCAGGGCTCTGAGTGCTAGTGTATCTGTGGAAGCGGCTGAACAGTTTATTCAGCCAAAATTCACCACAAGAAGGGCAGGGGAGGAACAGGCACTTTGCCCCCCCCCCCCCCCCCATTTCCTGGGCACTGTATCACTCTGCGCATTAAACCTGTAGATTATGACAGACGGACGGGCGGGGAGTGACTATACTGGCGGTCTGACTCGGCCTATGAGGCCTCTGTCTGTAGCGGTTTTATCCGCTGTGGAGGCTGTTATCTTCACTCGTCTGCCCTGTGTGCGCTGGACCCCCCACACCCCCCCACCCCTCCCCTCTGCCATCACACGTTTCACTTTCAGGTGGGTATGAGCAGTGCCAACAAATTTTTATACTTTTATTCGTTGCTGTTTGCAAGAACAGATGGTCAGTGTGTGCTCATTATGCATTCACACACGCATACCAGCACCTCACACATATGTGCATGTGATTATATTTATTAATTAAAATGACTTGCAAGATAAAAAATAATATTAATATACACATATTCGTATATAATAGACTATATTGGTCTTTAGTCACTGAGCTGAGGGAATGGAAAGTGAAATAATCAATGTGACTGCAGAAATGGGAGAGTGAGCGAGAGAGAGAGAGAGAGAGAGAGAGAGATACCACTGTTCTTTGTGCTTTAAAAAAAACAAAAAACATATGTAATCCCTAGTGTTCTGCATCGTGCTTTAGTGCAATCTCACGCTTCTATCACATTCTCCACGGTAGGTAACGGATTTCCGCGTTTGGCTATTTTATGGCAGTGTGTATGATTTGGCATCCCCAACGGCCTTAACCCTTAGCACTTTGTGTTTATTTGTTAGGAGAAGCATCCTAAACAAAAACGCCTCCGCCACGATCACATTTCTTCGCGTTACAGAGCAGTTGGTTTCCTGGGCCGTAGTAACGCGCGTACTTTGTGCGCCGTGCGCATTTTGCTCGCTGTCGAACGTCTCTCCTGTTTGTTCGGATTCCAGTCGGGGTTGAGTTGCTGTTTCCCTCGGTTCCACCAGATGGCGATGTGTAATTGATGGCCATCTGGCGGTGAGGACGAGAACGAGGCCTGAATTTTGACCGAAGCCCATCGCCAATCGCCATTTCTGCTCCGTCATTAATCACAAAAAATCACATCATAAAAGAAAATAATTTTTTAGGAATGGGTGGTGCGACTGGGCTTCCAACAAAGCATGGCAACCATGCAAATACAGATCGGTCAAATCGGACATTTTAGATTCTCAATTTATATCCCCTGTCAAAGGCCCATTTTCTGGATTCCAGGAAGAGGGGGCTGAACTTTCCCGTGTTTCAGCACTGGACAGCACCCCCTGTGGTCTTTTGGGATTGCTGCAGACCCGGTTACTTAGTCAGGAGGTTGAACTAGCCTGCGTTTCGGCACCGGACAGTGCCCGCTGTGCTCTGAGGTGCAAGACCCTCGGCCTCCTGAAACACCCCCCCTCGCCCCCCTGCTCCATTGAATAACAGTTGCTCTGCTTGTATCCAGTCATTAGTTTTCAGCAGGCAGTGCACAGATCCACTTCTCATTATAGACTATCAGGAGGGATTCACCTGCTTGTCCATCAGTCTAACAACATTGCCGGGGTCCTCAGACTTACCCAGAAAGGGCCGGTGTGGGTGCAGGGCTTTCTTTCAACCAGGCAGTGACACACCTGATTCTACTACTCAAGGTCGTTAGCAAAGACGCTAGTGGTTGATTAGTTGAAGCGGGCGTGTTAGTGCTTGGTCGGAACAAATGCCTGCATGCACACCGGCCCTTTCCGGATGAAATGAAGCGATAGTTATTTCAAGTTCTCTGAGCGTCGGGCCCCGCCCCTTCCTCCGGGTTCTGCGACGGGCGGCCCTGGATGGGAGCACGGTCGTAAAAACGACGAGACGGCGCATCTCGACGCACGCGCGTTCCTCGCTCCGCTCGGCGATGAGACCGGCTGCCAGCCAGCGGGCTCCCGCTGAGCCGCCGTACTGTCGGGACAGGTGCCGGGAGGGAGATTTGACGTCATGTATCATCTCCGCACGCAGACGTTGTCATTCACGTGTGTCTGGTCCCATCTGAGCCTCGCAGCACTGCACAGCTGGGGGGGGGGGGGGGGGGGACGCTCGTCAACAAATGATTTATTTATTGCAATTTTATTTTAAAAAGTTTAACTTTTAGCCTACATGCTTACTCTGAGAAGAACAGCTAGTATTGCTTACTGCTGAGAGTAAATCTTTTACTGCAGTAGCCTATAAATAAAACAAATGAAAGATCTATGGGGCTGATACAATATGCAATACCAAGCTGTCACCTTTCACATGAAATCCTGAAAGGAGCTCCACCAATCAAGGAGTATGTTGGTAATGATCACCCATGGTAATTGGTTAATACTTCTAGGTTCCCTGACCTGGACTGGTGTCCATCAATCAGTGTTGCCTTTGTTATATTTGTTGTTACCAACATGCTCCATGATTGGTGGAGTTCTCTCTGTTCCCGGGAGACAGGAGATCGCACAGATCACACAGATCACTCAAGAGATCACACAGGATGGTATTAGTAGTGGACCAAAGAAAATATGTGTTGAATAATTTGTGATATTTTATTTTTAGAGTAAAGGCTATGAAACAAGTTGACTGCTTTTCTCACCGTACACGTTACATTTGAAATACCAAGCTGGAGAGAATTTTAAGAGATTGGTCTCTGTGGTATGCCACAGTCACTTGAAGCAGGAACTAAAACTTAATTAATTTCAGTCTTAATTATAGCAGATCAGAAATATTTGAATGTAACTCTCAAACCAGACACATTTCACTTTCCTGTCAACACAGATGTGCTTATTAAACCTTTTGTTGTAAAAAAAAAAAAACAACTCATTTTTGTCAGATGGAAATGAATGAGGTTTAAACTTCAAACAGCACATAATTAACTCAGAGTATGGAGTAAATCACAACCTGCCAAATGGTGTTGATTTAAGTTGCATTTATATATTTCTCTTGCCTGAAGTGACACTCTATTTCCGTATTTCTGTGATGAAACACTACTCTGTCATTCAGACAAGAGCTTCTGTAAACTCACAAAATGACTTAAGCTCTCATCAAAAGTGTCGCATGGCACGATATATCACACTTCTCTTTTTGGCACCTCTAGTTACTGTGTATGCGTGCGCGCATGTGGGTGAATGTGTGCATGCGTGTGTGAATGCGTGTGGGTGAGTGTGTCCATGCGTGTGAGTGAGTGTGTGCATGCGTGTGTGAATGGGTGTGGGTGAGTGTGTGCATGCGTGTGTGTGGGTGTGTGCGTGAGAGCGTGCATGCATGTGGGTGGGAGTGTGCATGCGTATGTATGTGGGTGGGTGTATGCACGCTTGAGAGCATTTCTGCATGTGCGTGCAAGTAAGGTAAATATATAATATGCCCTTTTAGTTTCAGGGATTAGTTAGCACCTTGATTTCAGACCTCCTGGTAATGCTAGGCCTGCGTTTTGCATCTACAGCCAGGTTGCGTTTGTGAGTTTGAGTGAGATATCAGGATGAAGTCCGGGCCGCCTCACTCTCCTTTCCCTCGCGGTACTTTTCAGAGCACGTGTACCGGATTTCAGAGGCGCGGGTTAGCACGTGAACGAAACGTCCGCTAAAGAATCTAAAGAATGTTTGCCCTGGAGAAACGATAGGAGCACGATTAGTTCACTTAGCTGGAGGCTCAGTCTGTTGCTCTGTGGGCTGGCCATATCTCTTGCGCTGCTTGGAATAGATCTGCAAACTCACAGCAGATCTACCCTGGTTACCCCTTGTGTTGTCTTCATATTCATTCATTCATTCATTAATTCATTCATTTATTTATTCATTAATTCATTCATTTATTAATTCTTGATAAATAATGTCATTCTTCAACTTGTCACAGACTTTTAAAAAAATCTCCTCCCTCGTTCAAAACTCCAGCTCTCCTGCTTGCCATTCCACCAAACCTTTAAAAAGTGGACAAAAAAGTGATTTTAAATAGCGTGGGGCATGACTAATGATGGAAACATGTTAAAATCATCGCAGAAATGTCCTTGGAAGACAAATGAATTTTCAGCAGAATAATTAACTTAATTAACAAATTTGCATGCATATTCATCAGGCAACTGAAGTCTTTCCAGCCCGGCTTGACGAGCAGTAGAATAATAGCCATCTCATTTACATTCTGCCTTCTACAGCCATTTGTACATGAGGATAAAAAAGCATCTCTCTCTGTCTCTCTCTCTCTCTCTCTCACACACACACACACACACACACACATACAAAACATGTGCAAACACACATGCACAAATATACACACTCACACACACACAAAACACGTGCACACATACACACACTAACACACACACGCAACACATGTGCGAACACACATACAGAAACATACGCACACACACACACACACACACACACACACACATATCTTTATTACAGGCTCCAGTTAAACAAACCCAACAAAAGGCCTTACCCAAGGTCAATGGCTATACACCTGATGATTTTCACACAGAGTGATTAGTTTTCATGTTTACTGTGCAAGAGTTATCCAGAGATTCATAGACCACAGCCTTCTCCACATTGAGAGGCACACACACATACACATGCATGCACACACACACGCACACACAAACACTCACACATGCACACAAGCACTTTTATCATGCAACTGATCAAGGCATTGTTTTAGTTCTGTGCCCACCCCCCTCCCCCCAAACCCTGCTCTTTCTCTCTCCTGGGTGTAAAAACTTGGCAGCGGTTCTTACCGGACTCTCCTGGGCTGACAGACTGTGCTGTGTAAAAATGCCCCCCCCCCCCCCCCCGTCTCTGCAGGGCAATTTTTAAAGGCAGTAAGGTGTGACGGAGCAGACTGGTGCCGAGTGGCAGACTGGCAGCTTGGCATCGATGCCTGAGGATATCGGCATTCCCTGCCATCCCCCCACACCCCCCACCTCCCCCACACACCCCAGCCCGCTCACAATCACCCATCCGCACGGCATGCGTGTGTGCAAGCATGCACCAGCACACACATCCATTGTGCGTGTCTGTGCCTTCCTCTATTCAGAATCGGCAAGCCATCCGTGTGTGTGTGTGTGTGTATGTGTGTGTGTATGTGCATGTGTGTGTGTATGTGTGTGTGTGTGTGTGTGTGTGTGTGTGTGCGCGTTTGCGTGTGTTTGCGTGCAGGTGTGTGTTATTATTATTATTATTGTGATGATATTAACTGTATCAATGTTCTGCAAAATGATATGCAATGGATGGACTGTATGCTGTTAATGTATTTAATGAATTAACATGGTAACAAGCTGTTAGGGTCATGATGAGGGGTCAGGGGGTCAAAGGTTTGAGATTTCCCGCTTCGTTGTATGGCAGTTTCAGATCAGGAGAAACTTTATAACTTAGCTCATAAATCCAATGTATATGTAAGTTAGAAAGGTTCTCATGATCTGAAACTGCTGTAGGATGGAACAGGAAATCTCAGACACGACCAGCACCCCAGAGAGGTGCACGGCGGCCATTTTGGACCAGAATGCCAACGACACAAATGAGCTCGGCAAACATTGTCGTTGTCATCTTTAACAATGTCTGAAATGAAAGGTATTTTAGATTTTATTATAAGGGTGTGCTTATGTAAAAAAAAAAACCAAACGAATTCAACCCTAAAAGTTTGATGACGGAGGAAGAGGGGGACGTGGAGTGTGTTTGTGGTTTAAAATTGCACCGTGTTTGTTTTCTTTTCCATAATTTTATGCCTGAGAATGGTGTTTCCACCTTACACATGCTGTTTCCACCTCGATGCGAAATAACGTGTTGCGAACCACAAGATTATCTGTTAAAAACAGACACGCGCATTTATTTACACCTCCGGCACCATCATTGTCATATAGTGGGCATTTTTATTCATATTTAAAATTTTTTATTTATTTATGTTTTTTTTTTTTTTTTTGCTGTTGACACAGTGTTAAGTATAATTATCACATCTTAACGTGAATCCCAGATTAAAATGTTTATGTTCTTCCCAACCACACCAGAAAAAAAACACACACTTGAGAAATGTCTCATGTGGTTGTTTTTCTGTTTAAATCTGTGTCCTGGTGCAAATTTATTAAATACCAGTGTTAATGGAGCTTCACTGTTTCATTACAGTGTCTATTTTCACTCATTGGCAATGTGAAGCAATATGAATAACTAAATATATAAATATATGCAATATGCTCAAATGAACATTATGCATTTAGCACAATATTTCAGTTATTTGTGACTTCGTCGTGTGTGTGATTTAAATTTACGTAGGGAACAGTGTGGTGTCCTATTATCGGGATTCCCCATATGGACTGACAGCATTGCACGTACTTGGAATGGCCAGCCAGTCATGATTCCTGAGGTTAAATCCTATTTGATTCCTGGGCTTTGTCATTAAATTCACTTTTATTTATTATGAGCATGGACAATTCCCATGAGGATTTTATCAGTTGGCTGTCCATCCACTTCCTGAAGAAACAGACTGCATGTCTTGGTTTCCCTTATCACTTTCACCTCAGTGGTCAGATATGGCGTTCTTCTGATTGGCTGCCTTACTGAGCAGCCAATGAGAAATATGACTGTTTGCCCAAGCATTTCTGATCTTCAAACACTGTTTCATTTTAACTGTGGATGGGGAAATCAGGCTTTAAAATAAAATAAAATAAAAGTCATAAGATGTAAGAATTTGGTTGACATAAGGTGGTTCTATTTGCCTGAATTTTAGGAGAGAAAAAAAAGAAAATAATTTACACATTGAATTCTTTGCGCATGTTACAACCCTTTCTATATGTACCATGGGGATGCGGGAGGGAACATCCAATCAAACCGCTGGGTTTCAGTGTTTGTGACACTCCCCCGATATCTGAAATCGGATCCTATTGGACGGCGCATAATTGTGCGGTAGCTTTCGTGCAATAGATTTTTAGTTGGAGGAACGAGCCTTGATTCAGCTCTGGCTGACGAGGGTCCACTGCATTGCTTTTGAATACGCAGTTCAGCTGACAACTATACTGGATGTACAGAGAAAATTTGCGGCAAGGAGACGCGAGGAGGAGGTAAAAAGTTTTGAAATGTGCCGTTGAAAACGAAGGCCATGTACATGTGTAAGAAATTTAACGCACGAGGCAGTGTACTGTGAAGCCTTCAGATGTTCAATACTTATGCAAGCCATTGACATTTTTTCAGCCGACAAAGTAGATCGCACCTGTGTGTGTGGGTGGGAAAAGAAAAGAGGAGGGATGAAGTTGTCCTGCTGAGTTGTCAAAAAATAAAGTTATTTGAAGGTTGCGCGCCCCGAGGGTAATTCGGGAAACCCTAGCACAAAACTTTTCGGACGTTTTCTAAAACCCCCCCAAGCGCGCGCGCGCACACACACGCACGCACACGCTTTGGCCACGTTGATGGAGGGAACTGGTGGGGAAGTTCCAAAGAAAGTCTCAAATTCACAGAGGGATTTGATTACCTCTATCCATTATCCGCGCAGTGAGTGACGAAGACGCTAACCATCTGTTATCTGCTTCATTTGCATTATCAACACCTGCCTGCATGTTTACGCCTCTTTCCTGTACCACTCTTTTTATAGTTTAAAAAACGCACACTTTAATGCAACCGATTTTTAAAATTATTTATTACGTTAAAATAGCAAATTAATCTCATATCCCGAAGGTCTCTCCGCTATTTTTATTTGCGTTGCGCGCTACAGACTGCCGTCTCCGGTTATCTAAAGAGCATAGAACGGTCTGAGTTAATTACCACAGCAGGCAGCACGTACGGCTTCTATGACGTTACATCGCAAACCCACCAACATGCGCTTTTATTTACGGCACAGAAGTTTTAAATTAAATAGTAAATTCAGATGAGTAGGCGTGAAGGAGGGGGCGAGCTTACTTGCTGCTTTTAGCTCGGGCGCACGTGGGAACTCGAGCTCAGGCTGGCACGCGACAGTTTGCTGACTGATGGCTCTCCGGAGCGGACACACTTCGGCGCGCCTCCCCTGTTTTTGTGCCGCGTGTCCCCAAGTAGTGCTGACGGCCGCGCTGGGACGGGGAGTGGAAGGAGGGGTTACCGCCTCCAGTAGGCGATGACACTTATTTGGATCAGGATCAAGAACCCCCCCCCCGCCCCCTTCTCCTCCCACAATCCTCTCTTCTGCTTTCCTTTGCTCCTAAAACAACTGCCTGCACAACGTCCCGCTCCACACACACACACCCACACATACACACACACACACACACACACACAGTCAGTGTGTAGTCCACTGGAATTTATTTGGAGGCAAAGGTGGGGGTTTAGCTGTCTTTTAGTCCCCACGGAAGGAGAAGCAGCTATGATGTATTTGTGTAATCTCATTGAAAGGAATTGTATGGCTGGGAATAGAGACTGGGAATAGAGATTAGGTTATTGACTGAATTAATTGACTTCCTGATTGCTTGCTTTTTGTAGGCTACACGCAGGGGCATTACATTTGGCGATTCAGGCTCTGGGGTTGGGGTTCTCATACAGGTCACTATGGTGAAGGCTGAGAGCCTTTTTGGGGGAGGTAGGGGGCAGGTGGTGGTTTCAGGGCAGGGGTTCTGCTGCAGCACCCCTGCTGTGTGGGTACTTGGTGCGTCCAAGCAGTCACACTTCCTGGGTTTAAATTTCACACTCTTGCTGTGCTTGATCGCTAGACTTAAAATTGCATTTGTTCTGTGTCAACAAAAGACTGTGAGGAATTGTATTTTTTCACAAAAAAAAAAGAAATAAAAAGGTTTTAGAGTTGGACAGAATTTATATACAGTGATAGCGACAAGAAAAGCCAGATTGTGTGTGTGTGTGTGTGTGTCTTCTGGACCATGCTTGGAATGCAATGTTCACACAGATTGGGAATTAAAATTCAGTGTTACATCGTTCCCACCATAGCTGCTACCACCACCACCCACCCACACACACACACACACACACACACACGCACACGCACAGTAGAGAGAGAGAGAGAAAGAGAAATATACAACACGCTGTGTAATTCCAGGAGTTATGATGTCTGTGGATGAAGTTAAAGTTAAGCCCAGGGTCTTTACTTTTTAATACGCAGCAAGACCAGTTGATACTTCTCACTATGCCCTCCAGCAAACACACACACATGCATACAGTCTTACCCCTGCACACACACACACACATACACACACACACGTATACACACAAATACAAGCACACAGACTCGCGTATAAATATTTTAATGGGGAGGAAATTAATATTCTGATCATAAAATAAATTCCAATTTTTTTTTGCAACTGGGGAAATTGCCAGACTTACTGCCACAAATGTTTCTTTTCCTCAGTAAACATATTTCACAGAATTTTCCGTGGCCCATTAGGTTTAATTGGCACTATGAGGAATCTCAATTAGTCATAAATTTCACAAATGTCTGTCGTCTGTTTTAATTTATTGTAAACAACTTTCTCAAAAAGTTTGTCCTCCAAATGCAAATTTGGAATGCAGTCATTTTGTCGGGAGATAATCGCTTTTTGTGTGCAGATTATTTAGTCAATAGGCGAACGTAATCATTTATCAAAGGGGCAGTAAAAATGTATTTTATTTTTGTTCAGTTTCTACAAAGCAAAGACTCTCACCATGAGTGCTGGATGGGCTCTATAGAGAGGCTCAATTCAATAAAAACTCTCACCACAAATGCAGGCTGGGTCCTGTAGAGCGGCTCAGTCAGTAAACACTCTCATCCCAAATCTGGTTGGCTTTAGTTGCACTGTTTTACCACAGTCTCATTTTTAAAGTTGTCTCATGCGCTCTGATGTATTTGGGTTTGTCCTCCGTTCCGCTACCTCGGTACGCCTGGCACCTCCCCCTCTTCGCACTTGCGCTTCCCGATCACGTCTCCTGTCTGCTTTGGCTCCACGATGGTGGAATGACCTTCCCATGGAAGTCAGAACAGCTGAGACCCTGACCACCTTCAAACGACGACTGAAGACTCACCTCTTCAGGCTGCACCTCTCCCCATCCCTCCCTACCTCCCTGCAGTCTAATTGACTATATAATCTTAGGGTTGTAGCTAGGTAAGCTGTTTATCTTAGTTGACTTAGTTATTGCACTTGTGCCTACTCAAATATTGCATGTTTTATTTGCATAGACTGACTTGTTGCTGTTTTTTTTGGTGTTAATCAGATTAACCTACAGGGTCCATGTTAAACTACGTGGTCATTCCCTGCACTTGGAACTGTACTTCCCTCTAGGGTTTTCAACACACCTGTTCCTGGTTTTGGTTATACACTTTGTTGTACATCGCTCTGGATAAGAGCATCTGCCAAATGCCTGTAATGTAATGTTCGCTTTGTCATGGCTTAGCCATATCCCGCTCGAGAAAGAGATGTCAGCTGCAATAGAGCTTTTTTCTGCTGGTTTAATGAAATTAGAAAATGAAATCATCGAAAAGCTATATCCTCTAATCCCAGGGCTGCCCAGCCCTACTATCTTGTAGGGTTTTACTCCAACCCTGACAAAGCACACCTCATTCTGCAGCTAGAGATCTCATTGAGCTGCTAATTAGTAGAGTCAGGTGTACAAAATTAGGGTTGAAATGAAAACCGACAGGATGGTAGATCTCCAGGAACAGTGTTGGGCAGCCTTGTTTTAGCTGTGGAATGAGGTGTGCTTTGTTAGGGTTGGAGTGAAAACCTACAGGATGGTAGATCTCCAGGAACAGGGTTGGGCAGCCCTGTTTTAGCTGTGGAATGAGGTGTGCTTTGTTAGGGTTGGAGTGAAAACCTACAGGACGGTAGATCTCCAGGAACAGTGTTGGGCAGCCTTGTTTTAGCTGTGGAATGAGGTGTGCTTTGTTAGTGTTGGAGTGAAAACCTACAGGATGGTAGATCTCCAGGAACAGGGTTGGGCAGCCCTGTTTTAGCTGTGGAATGAGGTGTGCTTCGTTAGGGTTGGAGTGAAAACCTACAGGACGGTAGATCTCCAGGAACAGGGTTGGGCACCCCTGTTTTAGCTGTGGAATGAGGTGTGCTTTGTTAGGCTTGGAGTGAAAACCTACAGGACGGTAGATCTCCAGGAATAGGGTGGGGCAGCCCCGCTTTAATGTATTTGCTATGAGAAGCACCAATGGGGACTGAGCATGGTTCTCCTCTGAAACACATGGTGTCACCAGCTGCTTATTTTCACACACAGACTACAGCTAAGCTCACAGTCTCCCACTCCCACCCACTGTGGTTTTTAGTTTAATGTTGTAGGTTCTATTGCTTCTCTGTGAGTTACTTGGTGTTAGCGGCTGCTAGTGGTGGGGACCCTATTGACTTGGCACCAGCTCTTTGTTGCCTGAACCATGTGCATTTTTGTAAGTGTTTCTGGTTGGTGTCTGTAAATGTACAACTGAGGAGGACTGATTGTTCCAGAGCTGGGTGAAAATGGAACAACAACCACACGCACACACACACACACACACACACACGTGTGCATGCATGCATACATACGCACACACGCACTCACAGGCACACATGCACACAGTCACAAACACACACACACATTCGAACACACATGCGCACATACGTACACACTCAAAGCTTTAATTCAGCTGTTGATATAAGGATAAAATTAGCAAGCAATACTTGAGAGCCTCTGAGTTTTTAAGGAGAAAGTCTTCCACCCCGTCTGCACCCCAACCCCCCCTCCCCGCCCGCCCCCCAGAACGCTGGGATGCCGAGCCAGGAAAGAGGGAGTTTCTGATGGCCGGGACGGGTGCCAAACTGACACCAATCTAATATGCAAACGAGTTCCTCTCTCCCGGTGCGGGCTGGCGTGGATCACCTGCACCCACCTCTCCCTAGAGGAGCCTTTCAAACGGGCTTAGCTCCTTAAACCTTCTAATTAAACTGTGAAATCCCCGCTGCCAGAAAAATGATTATTAGAAATTTAATGGGGAACATTTCCTATCCCTGGCCATCTGCGACCCGGGACTAGCCGAGATTTTGGTAAGGATGACGAGAGAGAGAGAGAGAGAGAGAGAGTGGGTGAGAGAGAGAGAGAGATAGAGAGAGAGAGAGAGAGAGAGAGGGGCAGAGAGAGAGAGAGATTGGCTCTTCTCCGTTGCGAAGGTGCGAGTCGCGATCCATCAGCGTTTGCAATTGCGCAGCGTTTTTCACTTTTAATTACTGGAACATTCTTATTAACCGCCTATTCATTCCTGGGAATTGCTCGGGGGTCCTCAGGTGGTCATTAGCCCTGGCGGCCCGGTACGTTCGGTATCGCTGGCAGAAGAATAAGGCGCGGGGAGCGCTGTTATTAGGATAGAGCACTATTTGTTTAGCAGCCGCTATTATCCGAGGTGACACAATTATTCGGCGACAAACAGCGGCCACGCAGCGGCGATCCCCCTCCCCACCCATCTGGGACTCGAAACCGGCACCACCTCGGCGTCTGCTCTATTCCAAAACGTGCGTTTGTCTTCGCGTTGCACGTGGGAGTGGAGAGCACGGGACGGACCGCGCGGGTGACGACGTTTCCTCATTAAGCCGCGGCACCAGAAACGCGTGCGCGTTCTAAGCCCCCGTGCCCCCCACTTCCCACCGGCAAACTCAGTACCATATGCCGTTTCACACCTTTCCCAGAGTCCTAATTACAAGCTCTTTAACAGTCCCTCTTCCCAGCTCCCTCTTAATAAAATGTGGTAAATTAATTAAAAGACAGTGACAGAGCCTTTCTATTTTTTTTTAACCAAAGGTGAGCGTGTGAAAAAAATAGTTGAAACTCAGAAAATTATTCTTTTTTTGCCAGGGCAAAATGTGCTGTTTGTGTGATGATGGTTTTAAAAAAACGTTACTTATGAATTTATTATATAAGTAAATAAAGTGAAGTGAAATAAAACAGCAATGAAGCAAACTAGCATACAGGCACACAGTTAAACAAAAACATAAAAAATAAGCTTGATCCACACAGAAGCCATGTTTAGGAAATAAGATGGCACTGTAAGAGCATGCAAAGAGGGGGAGCCATCTAACGCTGCCATGGCAATAGCAGGGGAGTGATCATTCAGGTGCTGATTGGTCAATAATCCATCAATCTAGACTATGGGGTCCAAAGACTGTCCATTGCCTGGACAGAGACAACATAATTTTAGACAGATTTGATCCTTATTATTATTATTATTATTATTATTATTATTATTATTATTATTATTATAGCACTTCAAGATCTATACATGGTAATAACAATGTTCTGCATTATACCTCTCAAAAATGGTAATTTGCAAGCCTTTTTTATGTTTCTGATAATGATAAACTTCCTAAAGATTTTGTTATCAATGTTTTATACAGTATTAACAACAGCACTGTGATTCTTTATAAAAAATAGTTTTTAATTTTTAAAAATTTTATGTACACATTTGGTGTGTATGTAATGATTTTACGCAGGAGATCAAGGTTTCCAGAAACTCTTCCCGAGTTTACAACACATGGGCAACAATGCATACTGTCTAACTGTAGGCTCTGGCCTCCCCCAACTCCTCTTTAATGAAACATTTATTACATTTTATTAATACTGAATAAACACTATGAAAATGCACTTATGACCAATGTATGAATGTGGTTAATATTAATTTATATGTATTTTTTTAAATGTATTACGTATGCATGCCTAGGAGTGTGCACACATGCATACCCACACACACACACACACACACACAATCTGTGCATTTCTTGATGTATATGTTTTGTTCTACAGCAGAGAGACGGTCTATAAATATCCCAGTGTGCCAGCAAATGCAAATAGAGCTTAACAGTTAAAGTCAAAGTGTTGAAAGCCTGGTGGAATATCACGAGCACACTGTCTGTCAGATTTAATGGAGTCAGGCGTGCAAATGTGAGAGTGCAAGTGCGTGCTTCAGTTTCCACGTCAGGCGTGTAGACACACGCGTGTGCGTTTGAATAGCACGAGCACACTGTCAGATTTAATGGAGTCAGGTGTGTACACGTGAGAGTGCAAGCGCGTGCTCCAGTTTCTCTGTCAGGCGTGTAAACACACGCGTGTGAATGCGTGTACGTCAGGCTTTTGCTCTCCGCCGCTTCGGTACGCACATGCACACACGTATGTTCAGCCCTTCTTCGTTATCAAGCAATGGAATTGTCTACATGGGGGACATCAACCATGCGCACATCCTGCCGGTTAAGCACAAAGCTCCATGCCCTCACAGACATTTATTTTTTCATGTGTTTTTACATGTGAAAAAGATAAACGCTGCAATGCATTTTGAAAATGTGTGCCTGAATCTGAAAACACCTTAAAAAAGGTCTTGTTATTCAAAAGAGTGCATCTGCGCACAGTAAATGTCAATGCTGCATGTGTTCATATGTCTCTTTCTGTGGGTACATGTGCATATATGCATATATTTGTGTGTACATGTGCAAATGTGCATATTTGTTTGTCTGTGTATCTAGTGTATTGTTATGTGTGTTTGCCTTTGCCCATCAATGCATGTCTTTATCTGTGTGTGCGCACGTGTGTACAGTAATACAACTCATATTTACAAATTTCAATATGTACTGGTATTCACCTGAATACTCATGGTTCAACCAGCCAATAATTGGAGTCCAAACCAGTCCTTCCAGCAGAAATTTGCATCGCCATTAGCGCACTTTTTATTTAGTTTTTTCCCACCAAGTGTTTTGTAGCGGTTCCACAACTCGGCTTACTGTACTCATCCCCCGGGTCACGGCCCCAGTGCCCTCGAGAAATGTACCTTATTGGCTGCGCTGCGCTTATTACAGCGCAGCCAATAGCACGCGTTGACATTGAACGCAGACGCACACATCGTCTTGAAAGGACTGGCGCGAGCCAATCGAGGTCCCTCGCTTTCTGCCCGGCGTACATTATGACAAGCAATTTAATATGCGTTCTGGCAATGCCTTTTCGTGTAGTCTGTTTGCTTTTTTAAAAACTTTGCCTTCGCCATAAAACACTTAACGCTGAAAATATTTAGCTCTTATACTATGTCCGCATATTTTTCGTTCATTTCAGCGACTCTTAAAGGCTCAATGATACGGGTACAACGAAGACAAAAATAGAAAGCACATGCTTGTGGCTAGACTGAATTGGAATCAACTTTCACGTGTCACATTCTCTCCCAATCGTTGGCTACGTGCATTGACTGATTAAAGGTAGCTTGCCTTGGTAGACTATTAGTAGCTCCCATTGCTACCAGTTACCAGTCCTAAGATATAATGAGGTTCACGATTTTAATTTTGTCCAAGAAAAGCGTCAACTACATCACAACACCAGTGGTCAAATGCATTTACCAATTAATATTCAGGCACACAATTCATATAAAAATAATATTGGACCAATGTAGGACACGGAATAGAGATATGAAGGTCTCCTAAGGTATAGTTTCCAAAACGCATATGTGGTTATTAAATTACGACAGGCCACACGCGCATACGGTGTGTTTGTTCTTTGATTGCCTTTTTTCATATTTATCTCGTCACCCATGGGTTCCGACCAACCATTGTCGTAGGGTGCACGTCCCTATTTTGGCAGTCTACATATTATTTTTGAAAATATTTGTTGCATGTATGGGGGAGAAATGAATTTACATTTTAAGTAATTAAAATATTCCACGGTTACCTAATAAATTTACCAATTATATGCTATCTTTGATGTTAGACGTCACACAATGTCGATATGAAAATACACTGGAGAAATTTCAATGAAGCCGAAGGGACGGTCAGCCTTAAAAAATCAACGCGAAAGCAAAAAAATATTCTCTGATTATTCAATTTAAGCCATTATTAAACATGTACATATTCTTGAATGAAGCTAAAAAGAGAAGATATTTAGATGTGTTTTATTTGTTAATTTTCTGTTCGAAACAATGTAGTCAAATAGAAATGTGCAATGCAGTGCGAAACGTACTACCTCCCTCAGGAAAAATAAGTAAATAACCATAAACAAATAAATAAATAAATTCGGCCGAAGATCAACAAGAAAAAACTAAATATCTTGTACAAAACCACGACCGATAACATCATGCCCATTGCATAACTGATACGTGCCAAATATTTCATTTAAATTAAGGCCAGAAATTTTCCACCATATGAAATTATAAGACACTTAACTACAGCCTTGTTCTCATGGAGAATTTTCCTCAGGCTTAATATGTCAAATGTACATTTTTAGGCTCATAAAAGCTGACTACGCACAAAACTTCAAGGAAAAAATATACCAAACAACCAGTAGCCTACTTTCGCAAGTGAAGAAAATAAAATCCATATGACATTTGGTTAACACACACTAAAGTTGCACAGCCACATTTCATCAAAGCTCATTTAGTTAAAGAATAATATTTACATGTAAACAACAACCCTCGATTTAAACACGTCAAACTAAATAAATAAATAAATAAATAAATAAAAATCGGTCTTATCCACACATTCCTGAAAAGTCCTTCACATGTCAATAGAACGTTCGACATAATGACGTCATCGCATTTGCAGACGTTGGATGCTCTTGCACTGCACGCCTTCACGCGGCACAGCAGGCCTGTCTTTGATTGGGCAGTTATATCCATTCGCACTCCCAAACAACGCTGAAGCCAGAACACACCAACTGATGCTGATGTTTCTTTTGGTGTAAATAAAAAAATAAAATAAAAAATGTATTCCAAACCGTGAATTTCATTCGTGCTCCACGAATGAATGGGTTCTGTAGCCCACTTATGGACCTAAGTATTTCGGTATTCATAAATCATGCATTTTTGTCTGTAAAAAATACAATATCATCTAACCTTGATAGACTAGACGTGTTAGGTAAATGGACATTATAAAGTTATAAATATTATTTGACGGGCAAATATAATTTGTGTGTGATAAAATGGCCACTCTGTCTCCCAGAAAAAAGAAGTTTTGTTTTCAAAAGTTATACCGATTTGTGGAATAACTGTCGGGATCCTGGTGTACAAAGGAACAAGTTTGGTGATAGGTTCAATTTAAATTTAGACTTATGCCGCTTGGTGTATTTAATTAAGTGTGAATTTCTGAGACTTTATTGGACAAGAGAGATAGCTTTATTGCATAGTTCGCCCTGTCTTTATTGCTTTGCGGAGATACGGTTTGAAATTACTCATTTAAATCTGGAAATTAACACTAAATGATGTCTTATATACCAATTCATTGTTGTAAACGGATGAAAAGTACCTAACAGTAAAAAATAACGGAAAAAGAACGCTTCATTCTGCATATACTCCATA
Organism: Anguilla pacifica; assembly: GCA_039654925.1. Classification (NCBI taxonomy): domain Eukaryota; kingdom Metazoa; phylum Chordata; class Actinopteri; order Anguilliformes; family Anguillidae; genus Anguilla; species Anguilla pacifica. The sequence goes on from CM077287.1 coordinate 63,550,426, forward strand.
TTCTGAAATTAACTCAAGCGGTGGCACCCAATACACAACGTAGACTTGAATAAGCTTAGCACTTTGTAGCTAAACACACCGAATTTATTTCCCGTGAATTGTTCCCTTAAAACATTTGCGATTAGTCAATGCAGGCCTGCTAAATAAAAATATGTTGTCTAGCTATGAAATTTTTCCACATAAAATACCGCAAGTGTCCAAATAATACGCGACTGTGTCTTCTTGTCTATTTTCAGTAATTATTTGATTGAGTGGAAATTGCTTAATTTAGCTAATTAATTGTGGAAAGCGGTGTTAAATTCGTCCTGCACCGTGTATGACTGGCCGCGCAAATGAATGTCATATGGGAAATGGATTTCGGAGGAACTCCTGAACATCGAATTGTGGCCGAGGGAACCGCGCGCTGGCACGGCGCAGTACCGCATGCCATAGTGACACGCCTTACCATACTCGGATGGTTCCTCGTGTTTGAGGGAAAATATCCCATTAAAGTTAATTGGAGGACTGAGGGGACCCTCGAACTGGGGGCTGGCGCACTCTGGAGAAGCGCTCTCGTAGAAAGACTCATAAACCCCACAGTAGCTGAGCGGTTTGAATGGCTTGGCGCTGTCCGCGGTCCCGCCGCCGTGCCCCGCGGGTGTTCCCATCTCCGGGCTGTGGTACGGTGGGTACACCGCGTCGTATGGAGCCCTGCCAGTGAAAGACGCGTCCCCGCTGTGATCTGTGATGAAATTTCTGGCGTTCAGCTGCAGACACCCCGCCACTAAATTGGTGGTGGGTTGCGACAGTCCTTTGCACAGCGCCTGCACGAAGGTCAACAGATCGGGTCTCTTGCCGGTGCTGAGGATTTCAGACAGGGCCCATATGTAGTTCTTCGCCAGTCGCAGAGTCTCAATTTTGGATAACTTTTGCGTTTTGGAGTAACACGGCACCACCTTGCGCAGGCTGTCGAGCGCGCTGTTGAGACCGTGCATTCTGCTCCGCTCCCTGGCGTTGGCCTCGAGACGCCGCAGTTTAACCCTGTCAAACCGAGCCTTCGTCATCTTCTTTCTCCGCGGTCCCCTCCTCCTGGGGTACCCGCTCTCGTCTTGACCATCCTCCGGCTCGTCCTCGTCCCTCTCCGACTCTTCCCCCGGGTCGTTTTTGTTCACCGCGCCGGACACTGTTTCAATTTTAAGGAAGGGGTCTTGTTTTCGAACCTTCACCTCGTCAACGCAGTCTTGTGGGAAATCGGCACTGAACTGTGTCTCCGGCATCATCGCGGGGTCTTCGAGGGGCAAGGTCAGCATTGTCCTTTTGGCATAAAAAGCAATAATGCACTGTCAGTAGCTATACCATTCTTACACGCGTGGCCGATCCATCTACGTGTTTACCAATAAGACAGCCTCGTTCATCACCGTTTAGTCGCCTACCTTGCAGCCAGGCGTCCCACAACCAACATGTTAACCACGAGTTTTTACATCAATCAAAGGGAAATAGGTGTTCCGGAGTCAAAACAAGAACAATGGCATTCATGTTATTTTAATATAAGTTGATAACGGTTGTGGGTGTGATACTTTCTAAAGGAATTTTTGAAAGCGACTACCGCCTAACGACAGGCACGACGTGACCACCACATATGAAACAGTCACAGGTTTACAGAATTACTTTTCTCAAAATGAGCACATCAGTGTTACGGACGTCAGGAAAAGCAGTTGTTTAAACGCGCACGGCAATATTTATTCAAAGTCATAACGGATCATAAAGGTGCACTAACTAATTCTCTGATTCACGTTTTTTTTTCTTACTTGGATTGTGTGTCAGCATTCAGTGTTCATTTTCCTCGTTCTTTTAATTCCAGCGCCAGCACCTTCTCCTTCGCCGCGGAAATGTCAGTGTGCTTCTCTAATCTTCTTCCTTTTCTCTGTCGCTTTCTTTCTCTCTTTGAGAAATGACACTGATGCCAACTGCCAGTGCTGGTACCCATGCCATCTGCTGCCGACTGTCACGTGGCTGAGCTCAGTCACGTGGTTGCGTCTCGAGGGACATCCATTCCACAGCGATCATCTGGCATCCGCATTACTGGGAGCCACCTTGGAGCTCTCATTTACCGTCAACAAATCAAACCAAAGAAATATTTATACTAAGATCACCAGGCGACTTGGGCTTTCATTAATGGCTACATTTAGACTGAATTCTTTGCTCAAACTTTGTAAAAATGTGTCTTGTACGCCATAGGAGATTAGAATAACACTTGAATCAATGTCCAAGTAACTGCACATTATAAATAGTCAATATTTATAAAATAAGAAAACGCATCTTGTTTCATTCAAAATGGTCCAAATATCTTTGCGGAGAGACACACTAATGACTACTGGTTACCCGTGGGGTCCTGGCATGTCGTAGGTGGTGTTAACCAGTGCCAGGTTATCTATTTGTTTATTTGCTTGTTTTAATTCAGCCAGATATGTGAACTAAGACCTCTGTTTTCCTTTGTAGTGATGACCAGGGAGCTGAAATGGGTCAGGAATGAAAGGGGTTGTGGAGCCAAGGCAGTATGTAGCAGGTGTAAGGATTTAGAATTAGTAACAGGGAGGAAAACAATTTTATTTTGATATGTTTTCAAGGAGGAAACCAAGTTTATCTGACTCAATAAACCTGTAATGTGTATGTTTGTGTGAACATGGGTTTGCGTATATGTGTATTGACTGGGGTGGTCTGAAATAGTGGATGCCAAGACTTGTACCCCAGGAGAGCAAGACTATCTACTGCTACCAGGCATTCATATAATTGTTCTCTGACACTAAGACTTTCTATCCTGGCAGGTAAAGGTGCTACTCATCTGGGAATCTTGCAAACAATGTTTTCACGCCACAAATAAGCGAATTTAACCTGGAAAATTATGTTTGTCCGTGTACCGAATCTAATCTATCCCAGGGAGCCCTAACTAAGAATACTCCATCTGGGTAGTGAAACTATCTAAATATCCCAGACTATGACCCCTCTCTTTATATGAAATAACACCAGGGCCCATCTGGACACTGACTCGAACAAGCTATCCCGGAGCAGCTGCACTTCCGGCTAGTGAACCTATCAATATGTCCAGGGGGTAACCCAATTATGGTGTTACCCCAGGACCGCATACAAGGTCAATAAACTGACTGGTCCTCGCAGAGATGCACAAACTGGGTCTCAGCCTGGTCCAGGGGGATGAGCGCCTCCTACTGGCCACACAAAACACATCTGTCAGCAGCAACAGTTTCCCAGGTGGACTCCAATCCATGTACTGACCAAGATAACATCTGCTTCAGTTTCTGCAGTTGCACTGCTGTTTCTGTAGTTGTTATACAAGCATGACAATGGTAGTCATGGTAATGCTGTCAGGTGCTGCTGGGATTATTTGAATGTGCTCTGCAGGCGCTGTTAACAGGCAGTTGGATGTTGGGTTCTGCGCCACTGATAGCCACGCCCACTTTCAGTCCAGTTCAGCTCACAGTGTCATGGGTTGTGTGGATGGAGCTACTTGTTGCCTGAGACACAGGTGTCTTGTTCAAGAGGCTCTACATCCTCAAGTTGCTTTATACACCTGGAATACAGACACACAATCTAACTCAATTAGACACAATTTAACCCAATCAGACACAATATAACCCAGTTAGACACAACCCAATTATACACAATGTAATCCAATCAGACACAATATAACCCAATTAGACATAATCTAAACCAATTATACACAATCTAACCCAATTATACACAATCTAACCCAATTAGACACAATTTAATCCAGTCAGGCACAATCTAACCAAATTATGCACAATCTAACCCAATTAGACACAATTTAATCCAGTCAGGCACAATCTAACCAAATTATGCACAGTCTATCCCAGTTAGACACAATGTAATCCTGTCAGACACAATCTAACCCAATTATACACAATCTAACCCAGTTAAACACAATGTAATACAATTATACACAATCTAACCCAATTATATGCAATCTAACCCAATTAGACACAATGTAATCCAATTATACTCTATATAACCCAACTGTACACAATCTAACTCAATTATAAACAATGCAATCCAATCAGACCCACGATCTAACCCAAATAAACAACCTCACCCAATCAGACACAATTGCCATCACACCATGTACTGATACACTTCTGATGTAAATATTCATTAAAAACATTACTCTTTAGTAAAACAGCAACATGCAGTTGGCTCGCTAGTGCCTAGTACAGGTTGCAAGGCATGTGTCTGACCAGAGGGGGCGCTGGTGCAAGATGAGGCACGGACATCCCACCAGCTGCTCATTGGGAGAGAGGCTACAGCCAATCAGGTGCCTCCCTGTGGGGCTCCTCAGCTCTAGTCAGCTTAGGCTCCACACCGGCACCATGGGGCCCGTCCTTTACACTAACAGGATGGGCCCCAGTGTTGCCCCGTGCGTGCCTTATAAACGATTCCTAAAGCAAGTATCCATGTTTTATCAAGTGCATACAGCTGTGCCCTATTCTAAAGTGCTACACGGCTTGTGTGCAATCCATTATCTTTGAGAGGTACCGCGGCTCCGCAGCAGCTCGCGGGAATCAAAGATCTCAGCGGTAGCTGTCCGTGTCTCACTCGACCGCATCGGAGGTACGGAACCAACGCGGTTAATCCCTCGTTATTTGATAATTTGAGGAACACTTTCTTTATTTTTTGAACGAGTTGTCACTAAAACTGCCTTCGGGGTGTGTGCTCATCAAGCGTGAAGGGCGAGTGGACGTCGCATGTCACCGCAGTGCAACGTTAGGAAGGAACGGGCCCATTTTTCAATTTACAATTCAAACATTTGGCATTGATGCCTTTAGACAAAGCGTCTTACAAAAGATTTAACGTGGCAAAGAGAAACGCCACTCCAGCTACAGATAGGCCAGTGTGCAATCATGTGCGTGTGAAACAAAAGGAGAAGGGGTTTAAAAAAAAAAAATTTGTAAGTAAAAACATGAATGGAGGTGTAGTTGGAAAATATGTGTTTTCAGACATCTGCTGAAAAAAACTGCCTGTGAATCTACGTTCATGACTGATAGGGAACGGTCCACCACTGGGGACCAGGATGGGGAAGAAGTTTTTTTTGCTTTTAATTTTACGCTACGCTAGACTTGTTAGAAAAGCGAAATACACATGCAATGTGCTCAAAGCTCACACTGAGAAAGAACAGAGTACACTAACACCAACATTGCATACTGTAGCAGTTGAACAATGTTTTGGTGAATAAATCAGGGTTGCAGTTAGTGATTGCAAACAGGATGGAGTCAGTTCTGTTTTATACAAGTGACTTCCAAACGCCTATACTGGTTGGGATTAAGCCTTATCTTGTGCAATGTAACTTAAAACCGTGTCACATAAAGTGTCAGTATTAAATTGTATTTGTCCCCGATCAAATAAATGTATTCATAATTAATAGCACTTAAACAGGCACGCACACACACCTATGTATGCATGCACACCTACGCACACACAATCCCACACATGCATGCACACACACATTCATATGGACACACACTCACACACACACTCCCACACATGCATGCACACACACATTCATACAGACACACACTTGCACACACACTCCCACACATGCAAGCACACACACACACACACACACACACTCATATGGACACACACTCACACACACAGAATCCCTCAGCAGGTCTCAGCTGGTGACCAACGTTCCGGTCCATTGCCCACACCAACATCTGATGAGTCAAACGTCCCATTTCAGACTCTAATCAGTTGACTGCACTAATTGCAAATGCAAATATGCAAATTTGTATTAATTAATTACTCCGTTAATTAGTTCTCTGCTCTTTTTGGGTGATAAATCATTGTGCGAGGATGAAGGAGAGAGAGAGAGTCATGTCTCATTTTGCCTCAGACGAAAATTGGATGATTTAAAAACCGAAGCTTAAGAATAACTGGCACCCGGTTTTGGAAAGTACCTCAACCAATGGCTAAGACCCCTCCCCCCACTGCCGGCGCCGTCGGCAAAATCGCTGCAGAAGAAATACACTTTAGAAAATAGGAAGCGGGGTCTTTGTCGCGTCTGACGAGCTCTCTCTGCCAGCGATTTAATTATCACATTATCAAGTTTTAAACAGCGAGAGATGCAAAACTGCAAATGAAGTCTGCAGACGCATTCAATGAGTTTTCTTATCACGTTAAAGACGCCGTTTTGTAAAGACGGGCTTCCAGTAGCGGTGTCAAATTAAAGGACTTGCAAAAGGAGTAATAATAACAATAATAATAACAACAACAACAACAACAACAATATTAATAATAATAATAATAATAATAATAATAACAACAACAACAACAACAACAATAATAATAATAATCATAATAATAATACTATTAATAATAATAACTACATTAATAATAAAAACAAATACAACTACATTAAATAAATAAACAGGGCAGCTTTTACAGGCTAATCGCGTGTGTGTGGGGCAGCCGTGAAGGGCCGGGTTTTGAAACTCCCAGTACTCCCGCGTTCATCTGTTACAGGGATGGAAGGAAGGGAGGGTGTTTCATTGGCACCACTGCTCACCCCCTGCTTCGTCGTCGCACACTACTGACCCCTGTTGGTCACTCGGATGCCCTGCGCGCCGCATCTAGCAGCTACGCAAAGAGTAGTCCCCTGCCGCGATCTTTGCAGCTGAAGTAGCAGCCTACTAATTTGAAATAGCTGGCTGCGCGACAACCCTCTCCCAAACCACTTCCCAAACCGATCGATACGCGCAGTTCTAATTGGCCGTTTTAAAGTTATTATAGAACAGTGTGGGTGGAATTAGCTTCCTACTGCAGTCAGAGCAGGAGAAACACTGCCCGTCTTCTGACACACACTGAAGATTACAGCATGGCTCCCTCGGTCCTCTTTAGATACTCTTTTTTGTTTTTTCCCTTTCCTTGAATTTCCCACTGGATAAGTTATATGTACACTGTAAAAAAGACACATATAAAATAACAGCACTTTGTCACTTTTTTTTACGGTCATCCCATAAGATCATAGAATTTATACGGTTAAATAACAGGAGCTAAACAGTTTTATCCCCTTCATTAAATGGCTTTTCATTGGCAATATTGTTGCTGTTTATGGGATTTTTTTATTACTGTGTATAGCCATTCCTTGAAAGTAACTTAGACAGAAGAAGAAGAAGAAGAAGAAGAAGAAGAAGAAGAAGAAGAAATTTGAATGGTGAGATAACTCTGCCAATCGAGACTCTTCTTAAGTCAAGAGTACACTACAGCTAATATTATATCAGTAATAAACAGCATTAGCCAATATTTATTTGCTCCTGAGATTGCATCTAGTGGAAGGGGGTTTGTGCGCTACAGAACTTAATGTTCACAAAACAAAATAATTAAAAATTTGGAGACAATGTTGTTCTTTTCTCTACCCTCTGTTAATTTTTAAAAATAATGCTATTATAGAAATGGGGAAAACTATGCCGCTGATATTTGCAGGGTTTTAATGAGGATACACTAAACAGCCAAAGTTGCCTTGCAGAAATACTACAACATTCAAAAACAAATAAAATTCAATAGTAAATGTTGAGAATTAAGGTATCCAGGTGTAGGGCAAGAGCTTTGCTAATTGCATGGAAATATGCAGCTATGAATTATTTACATGTTTTTAAAACATAATGGAAATCAGAATCAGGAACACCTTGCTCTTCCCCCACATAAACTCCTGTCTCAAAAAAAAAAAAAAAAAAAATTAGAAATGAACAAAGATCACATTAGAAAAAAACACAAACACAATCATTTTTTTTAAATCTCAGTTTGAGAGTTTAGGCTTATATGGTTATATCTGCAGGAAGTTTTGTTTTGAGAGATCGGAGATTCAGTAACGTCAAAGCCCAAACCTTAGCAGTATCTTTGTTTTCCCTCTGTTTTAACGTGTATTGCAGCCCTTTTGTCTGTTATGACGCAATAGAGCATTCGGACGGTATTGACCATTTTGTGACGTGAAACGTCAGATGACAATTCACCTGATAATTCTAAGGCCTCAACGTCACAACCTTCTACTGGGCCCTTTGGAACAGAACTGAAGCAGTCAGTGGATTACATAAAGTCAGCAGCCTGCATTGGCCTGTTGTAAAAAGCAGGAACACCATGCCTGCAACAGCAGGGATCCCAGAATGCTCTAAGCCCATGTAGGACTCAGTCGATGCATGAATGCGAATGCATCTCACACGAAGATGCACGTGCATGTGCAATATGTGATTGCTGAATACAAGTCACCGTAATTTTATACACGCCAATGCATACAGGCCAATGTCATGTTTAGCTTGGCTGGTGGGAAAGTCTGTGGTAAGGGTTAAAATACAGTTATGCAATTTCCAAAATGTTCATCTAGTGACCCAAGAGTGAGTACCCCCACAACAATTTGAAAAGCACTGTGCTAAAGTACCAAATCTGCACTGAGACACCGAAAGGTATTCTAGAAATCAGAAAAATCAAGCACCAGCAAGTATTGTATGTTACAGAAATGAGAATATATTGAAATTGTGCCATAGACGGGCATGTTGTGTTTTATGGGTTGTGCAGTGTGACCCCTGCACAAAAAGGGGTCACTATTGTTCCACAGCAGTCCATGAACATGGGAAACAGAGGCCTGGGTGTTGTTCATTTCTGTGTCATGAAGATATTTGTTGATGGATGTGCTTTTATGTTTTATTTCCTGTCATAGATGTTAATCTAGGTGTTGTCCCTTAGGCACAGTATTATAAACGGTGACCTTGCATGGTGTGGCACGATTTACTGAACAGCGCGTTGCTAATTTGAACTCTGTGCCGAAGTACTTTCCCTCTGGACGCTGTTTATTTCACCATTGCGCTGGTAAATGGGAATTTCAGATCCTGAAATGAATTTATCCTTCTCCAAAACCTTCTCTGGAACTGGGCTTCTCCTTCTGTCACTCTGGCAGTTATGACAGTTATGGCAGTTAAGACTTGTGTTCCATTCCCTCCCTCTTCCACCCGTGGGAAGATGTAGATTGGCCAGGACAGAAGCTCCTCCCTCATTTGTGAGTGCCCAGTCAAGATGAGGAAATCTTCCCTCCAGTTGGTCTGCTTCCTGTAGCCACAAGAGGGGGCTTAGCCAGTGGAAGACTCTGCAAGGAACAGGGAGGTTTGGCAGTTACTTCGACTGTGGTTTCAAATCTAATGAGCAGCTTTCAAAGTTAACGAGTTGAGGTCTTTATTTTTCTCAAAAAAATGAAAAAAGCAAAAATGAGTATTTAAATATTTAAAACAGTGCACTGCAGATTATTACTGAGATACATAAAGTGATAAAATTAATATTTACTGGCCTTTCTTATTCAGAGCAACTTAAATTATTTTTCTTACAATCAATTTATGCAGCTGGATATTTTCTGTTGTGATTCAGGTGAGATACTTTACTTAGGGGAATATCCAATGCTCTACCTGAGATCCAAACCTACAACCTGAGATACAGGCCCAGGTCTGAAAACATTCTGCTACACTGCTGCCCTCAAAAATAATTTTTAGAAGTTTGTTTTGTAAAATGTTGACAGCTTGCCGTTTGTTGTTTGCCCTGTTGTCAATGTGTGGGAAAGACTGCTAAGCGCATTTGGTGCAGTAAAATCCCTTGCATGCTTCTTTAAAAAAACGTTAAAAAAAAAAATAAAAATCTTGGAAACTTCACATTTATTGTGGGTCTTAATATCACCAGTGAGACTCATAAGACCATCCATACAACAGTCAGTGCAGTCAATGTTGCCACTGTCACCAGCCTGTTTCAGTGGTGTTCAAAGATGTCAAGTACAATCTGTGCTCCCAAAATATTGTGCTTGTGACCTAAATGTCCAAATAATCATCACAGCATGTAATTTATCTGTCATTATAACTGAGGATTGCAGGGGTACAGAAAATTTCACAAAATCATTGTTTTTCTAAAAAAAAGAGATAAAAAGGAAATGTTGAGAGAAAGTTTTTTCCCCCTTTCAGAAGCTTCTTGAAATGAGCTGAGCAGGAGAAATAATCGCCTTGGCTCAAGGAGGCATTGGCATTCGCTAAAGGTTGCGGTGGGGTTGTAGCTTAGTTGTGAGAACATTGTAGTTCAGCTGAGCCCCAGCTGGTGCCAGTAAACATTATTTCAGCATTTGCCGTTGAATGCACTTCCAAAAATGAAAACCGTCATAATCATCTAAAACGGAATGGGACCCGCTCGCATTGCGTGGTGTGCATTGCATCAAAGCGCATCGTTTCCTTGCTTGCTAGTTAAATCGGCTGGCAGGCATCCTTTGTTCTTGGTGTCTTGCATAGTGTGTGTGTGTGTGTGTGAGAGAGAGTATGTGTGTGTGTGTATGTGAAGTGTGTGCGTGCGTGTATGTGTGTGTGTGTGTGTGTGTAAGTGTATGCGAGAGTGTGCGTGTGTGTGACGCATTATCCTCCCATCCGCAAATGGGCTTTTCCGGAATCTTGCAGGTGAAAGCTCTATGGTGCTCCAGGGTACACTTGCGACGTCTCCAGCCCGGTTTCTCTAACTGCTAGACACCGCTGCTCTTCTATCGTCGCCGCCGCCGCCAAAAAAAGATATGGCTTTGGAAGCCGTCCCACCTTCATAACGGCAGAAGAAAGGCATTTTGGGCACGTCCCCCAACAGAAAGAAGAGACATAACATTCCATAAAAATAAATAAAAAACTAAATAATAAATTGCAATGCCAGGGGGGACAACCCGGGGGGTTCCAGAAAGCTAGTGCTGGGATGACTATGGCTCCCTAGCAGGGGAGGGAGTGGGGGGTGTTTGGGGGCTTAAGATTATTTCAAGGGGCCCTCAAAAAATATCAGAACATAAGAGTTTCTCTGGTGAGCTGGGGCCCAATGTGAGATCTTTTCATGGGGCCCAAAATCTCTGCTGCCTGGAGTGTGTTTGTGGGTGTGTATGTATGTGTGTCTGTGTCTGTGTCTGTGTATTGTATGTGTGTGTGTGTGGGTGTGTGTGTGTGCTTTTCAGCCCGAGTGAAAGGGAGAAGCCATTGAGCTAATAGAAGTCCCCCGGTCTGATAGCGGTGGCTAATGACCCGTTCAGTGGAATGCCAGTGACACAGTTTGCACCCCGGCTAACGGCTGCCCCCAGAACGCTTACATGCACATTACCGCTCGCTGTGTAACTCACAGCCAACCGCCGTGTAACACACAACGCCGAGTTTAGATCCTGTATGGACACACACACACACGCAGGCACACACACACACGCACACACACACACACAAACACACACACACTGACACACACAAGCATACATAAACACTGGCACATGCAAATATACACACACTGGCACACACAAGCATACACACACACTGGCACACACACACACACACAGACACATCCTCCACTGGCCAGTCTGGTGTAAAGTAGCAGTAGAATGGAATGTAACAGAAATGCTACAAGGGATCTATCACAGCACATAAAATTGGTGAAGCATTTCATTGTGTGTGTGTTTGTAGTTTGTGTGTGTATCTATGTAGCGCACGGTCTTGGGTTCAGTAGAGGTGCATATGCCCCGCCCCCCTCTTATGTCACAAAAGATAGGCAGCAAGGAAGTGATTGATGAGAGGTTGCCAGGCAACGGTTGTGCTTCGCCACCTAATAGAACCAAGCCTGTTGCTTCTTACCATAGGGCTGTGATGTGGCAGTGTTGTCGTTTTGTTATTTGTTGAATATACATTACTCAAACCACTTCAGTGAAATATCAAGCTGTACATGCAGATTATTCATCAGGAAAAAAAAAGAAAGAAAAATAATTCTGCTTTGAAAGTCGTTTCACAATGCAGTGCATGTTTTAATAAAGTTTTGACTTCATTCTCTGTTCACGCCCTTTGAGCGGCAGGTAGTTCCCTTTAGTACCTGTGCAGAGCGTGCTCACCTTCCTGCAGTCACCAGTAGCCGTATTAGCCCAGTCCTGGCAGTGCTGGGGACTCAATCCCAGGGTCACGACAGTGCAAAATAAAGGTTAAGTAGAAATAATCGCTGTGATGGTGATTGTAACTGCGGAGGAGGGGAACAAACAGCTTTGTCTGGCCTCCGTCCACCGAGTCTTTTTCTTTCACCCTCTCCCTCTCTCTCTATTTTTTGCCACCCATCTGATGGGTCCATCTGGTCAGCGCGGTCAGGGCTGGCATCACTCCTTGTCTAGAGCTGCTAATCGGTGGCACGGATTCTGGATGGACAGTGTGTTGCGTTTACTGGTCATGGAGAGTGTGTTGAGTTCACTGATGATGGAAAGTGTGTTGAGTTCACTGATGATGAAGAGTGTGTTGAGTTCACTGATGATGGAGAGTGTGTTGAGTTCACTGGTCATGGAGAGTGTGTTGAGTTCCCTGGTCATGGTCAGCGTGTTGAGTTCAGTGGTCATGGTCAGCATGTTGAGTTCACTGGTCATGGACAGTGTGTTCAGTTCCTTGGTCATGGAGAGTGTGTTGAGTTCACTGATGATGAAGAGTGTGTTGAGTTCACTGATGACGAAGAGTGTGTTGAGTTCACTGATGATGAAGAGTGTGTTGAGTTCACTGGTCATGGACAGCATGTTGGGATTACTGCACCTTTCTGTAAATCAAGTGCTGAAGCCATTTTCACATGCTAAATGTGTTTCATTAAACAATTAACTGTTTACAAGTTTCCACAATTTAAAAATATTTTATTGCCATATGGAGGAACTCACGTAAAAATATACAAGTAATTTAAACTACATTGCTGTATAAACAAAGACATGCCCCAAGGAAAACCTTACAGATGGGTGTCTAGCATTTAAGATTTACTCTTCAGAGGAAAGAAAATTTTAAAATCCTCCATTTGCATAAATTCACCAAACGTTCAAATTGTTTGAGAAAAATTGTAAAATACACCTTCTGTCCACTAAAAACAAACATCTGCCATGTTTCAGATACAATGTCTTGTATTTTTGGTCGAGCTCAGAGACAAGCTTAATAATAATAATAATAATAATAATAATAATAATAATAATAATAATCATCATCATCATCATCATCACCATCATCATCATCATCATCATCACCACCACCATCATCATCATCGTCATCATCATAATTGTTATTATGCAACCCTTGACAGAACAGAACTTAAGATAGCATATGACTCATCTAGGTGCAGTCATGATTGCTGCTATGATTACAGTTATGATTATGATTGTTACTGTTATTTTCCAGAGGTCCACTTTTCTCCTTTTAAATTATACATTTTTTAAAAATATTTCCTCCACCCCCACCCCCACTCCAAACAAAAGTAAAAACATAAGGAGAAATTAAAGGTTTGCTTTCTATATTCCCATCAGTGTGGAATTTTCCCATTGGGATTGAAGTATAGAGCTTCATTAGGATTGGGTAAAAATATGAACAGGGACCTGGAGTTGCCTGCACAGAGAACGAACAGGTGTTCCTTATTACATTACATTACAGGCATTTAGCAGACGCTCTTATCCAGAGCGACTTACACAACTTTTACATAGCATTTTTTACATTGTATCCATTTATACAGCTGGATATATACTGAAGCAATTTCGGTTAAGTACCTTGCTCAAGGGTACAACGGCAGTGCCCTACCTGGGAATCGAACCTGCGACCTTTCGGTTACAAGCCCAGTTCCTTACCCACTGTGCCACACTCCGTCCGTCCTTATATTTGATTAGGCAGTTTATTCAACAGCTCGCTGTGTGTGTGTGTGTGTGTGTGTGTGTGTGTGTGTGTGTGTGTGTGTGTGTGTGTGTGTGTGTGTGTGTGTGTGTGTGTGTGTGCATGTGCTTGCTTGCAACACTTCTGTGCTTTAAAAATTGCTTTTGATCTTGGCACACGGTCAGTAATGCATTAATGGTATCTATAAGATGAATTTTAAACCCTTCCTAACACACACACATGCACGCACGTAAGTTAATTATTTGGGTTAAAATATTTCACTTTCTCTGCCACGTTTTTTCACTGTGAGAAAAAAAAACGCAGCCATTTCTCACTCGCTGCTTCCAAGATGAGAACACCCAGAACGGGTTTCTTTAAATATAATATCTGTCGCACCTTCTGATAGTTATGACATGAAGTTTTCTAAATCGCATTTCTCAAGTTTATATAAGCGATGTCACTGAATTGTCTTATCCACGAACTTTCAGGGAATGCGCCTGAAAAAACAATTTACCAGGGTTCGATTTTAAGATGTATGCTCTGCAAATATCTCTCATATTATTTTATTCAAACATATTATTTTATTTTTCAGCCATTGAGTCGCTTAAAAAAACAACTTAATTTCTTAAAGTTATCTTTCATTTGCTGAACATAAGAAGTGGTTCAGCTCGGCGCTTCAGTGACATCTAATGGTGACTCAGTTTCACAGCATATAATTTAACGCACGAACAGTTAGGCTATATGAATGAAACCCCAGACAAACCCTAACATGAAAAAAAAAGTGAAAAATAAGAAAATGTGTGTGCCGCTTTCAGTTACTGCTCTGTAGCATATTTACCCACGCGATGTGACTAATTTTAGTTCTCGTTAAATTCAAACTATTTAAAATTAGGCGTATGAATTAGTTAGGCACATGAACGATATATGAATGGCTTATTTTGAGCGCAGCTCACTTCCTGTCCACCAAACACACATATTATGTAACGCGTATCACCTTTATGTTCAAGGTACGTAGGCCTATTAAATTTCTTTTTTATTGCCGTGTCGAATATGGGATTTTATCATGAGCTGAGCAAACGGACAGCTGTTCAAGGAAGCCGGGCTTAGACGGAATATTTGCATATTTTGCTGTCCGGTATACGTGAAACCAAATCAGCTAGCATTGTTCCTTATTTAGACCAATATAAAAGGCGAACAGAAAAGACAAGGAAAAGAAAGTAGCCCGTGATCTGCTAGCTGCTGGCTGTACGAAAAGGTTGCATAGAACCGGCAAGCAGCACTGCGCGCGCCCAAGTTGGAATGCGCGAGGGGATTTATTCGGATATTAATTCGCCTGAACGAATTTATCAGTAGGCTGATGTGAGCGATTTGTGTTTCGGTTGTACGAGGTGACCAGCGATCTGCCTGGACTCAGGTAAGCGTTTCTGCGACGTCACCAACCTTTTTTGTGTTTTGTAATTCTAGAAGTTGTTTAAAAAATGCTCACTGCAGATGTGTGTAAGTAGCCTACTGTTGAATACATTACCAGCCTTTTATACCAGACTTTTTTTTTTCTTCAGCCTGAATGTGACCTGTACAGTCTCCTACTTTAAGGGTACATTATCTGTCCCTAACCAACCCAATGCTTAATGGTGACTTATTTCATGACTTAGATGTGTGTGTGTGTGTGTGTGTGTGTTTCCCAAAACTTCCATGACAGATTTGCTAAATGAACAAGTAATCTTCGGACATTGCAGATCACTATAGCAATAAATTCAATGCAAGGCAATTGGTTTCAGACAATTAAAATACATTAAAATAAAAGGCAAAGACATTGATGCAAACAGCCTGCAGATAACAAACAACGAAGCTTCTCAAACACAATACAAACACAAAGTGCAGTAAAAGTGAATAACTGTAAAATAAATAAAGAAAAGAAACAACAACAACAATAATAAAACAGCTTAAAAAGTGCAGCAGCGCTTCTGCTTCTTGATCCATTTCCCACAATGCAATGTGCAACGCTGAACAGTGAAACGTATGCAGTGCTTTAACTGTGACAATCTGCATTAATGCGATATGTTGCCCGAGGCGCTTTCTAACAACGGTGCTTGCGCGCGTGGTTATGGTGACGACAATCGGAGTGTTAGAGCATCAGAGCGGTCTGGTGATGTAAATTAATCAAGATTAATTCGTTCATTTTTTGTAGTACAAGCCTATAATAATAATAATAATAATAATAATAATAATAATAATAATAATATACATATTTTTGTTATATACTTATTCATTTTTGGTGCTTTCCTGTTATTTGCCCATATAGTTGTTTGACATGGATTTATAGTTCATTAAGGCTGTTGTAAAGTAATACCAAAAACAATCATGTAAATGAATGGGGACGTAAAAGTCAAAGTTGGTATGAAAATCTGCATTCTCGGGGCCCTCAATGGCGCGTGACTGGGCACCACTGGGTTAAAGCAACAGGCTCGCAAGTGCATAGTTTGTCGGGAGATCGGGAGAGCAATGGATGGGGGTGGAGGCATCTGGTACAAAGAGCAGAGCCATGTGTTGTCCATCTCTCTCTCTCTCTCTCTCTCTCTCTCTCTCTCTCTCTCTCCTGAACTGGCGAGTCTGTCTGAAAAAAGAAATGTTAACAAGAGTGTGTCCTAGAAACAAAGATTAAAATACATATATCCGAACAGATGATTAATGATAACATGGTCCGCTAATGGAACCACGGCTGCTGGCACTCAAACTTGCTACGGTCTGCGGCCATCTCTCTGGTACCGTGTCTCTGTTTAAAGTCCTGTGTCGTACCGGCTTCCATAGACGGACACAAACGAACGGCCAATCTGTTACGTAAGGCGCAAAATTGTTTAGAACTGTCAAGCTGACATCTTAGCGGGTCAACTTCTGGGAACCGATACGTTTTTTAAATGTGTGTGTTTTTTTTAATTTTTTAAATTTTTTATTTTACATTTATTTGCATATGTGATTTTAGTCGTATTGGGAAGACAATGATCTTCAACGTTCTAGGACTTAAATTTACTCTTAAGCCTGTAACATTGGTATAATTAAAATATTTCATCATTTAATTAATATTGCTAAAAAAACAATTTAAACTTTATAGCCGCGTTTCCACCAAATTACCCGGAACTTTTAGTCCCAGGAACTACTTTTCCAGGAACTAAAAGGTTCCTTCAAACAATGGTTGCCTGCGTTTCCACCGCGGTCTAAAGTTCCGCGAAGATTAGGCAAATTAGCCCACTGACGTATGAAAAAGCGAAGTTGTCGTCGGCCCATCTGTCCTATGATTTCTTCTGTAACCCCATACTACCACCGAAGTAGCCTACATTATTTTCTAATAACCGGGACAGCCCGGAGGGGTTTATTCCACTTATATACAACGGGTTACCAACAATGACTATACATGGTTACTTTTGTATTTATTGATTTTTATCGATTTAATCACCTGGAATTGAAATATTCTTCTGCAGCCATTTGGGCATATTTTACCGTTGTCAAGCAAAACTGTCGTTGGTAGTTGAACTTGGACCGTTGTTATGCAACAAATAGGATATAACAGGCCGATAGTCAGATTGTAACTGTTTTATATATCCTCTCAAACACATTCATTATGTTTTTATGCGAACATTCACTTTCATGTCTTGACATCCGAGGCGACAGAATGCATTCACATTTCCAGTATAACTGGCAACAACAGCAGAAAACATGCACACGTTGTAAACAATTTGCTGTTTTATTACTTTCTCATCGTCAATTCCATATAGGCTAATCGCAAAATGACAAGAATAGAACGAAAACTCGGACTTGCGTGAAAATTTTAATTAGCAGTGGTACAGCCACCGTTTGCTTTCCTTCGAAGTTACTGCTAGCCGAGCAGCGAAGTGTGCCCTCCAGATGCGAAGTATGCACCATAAATTAGCCCATAGTCTTCCTGGTCTTTTTGTGGAATTGAAGAATGGCAGAGTAAAATCACAGCAGTCTGAAAAAGCTAAACGGACGACTACTAGAATTAACCTGTTATTTTACCATGACAAAAAGTGCGGAAGGTGATTTCCAGTTTGCTTTTACTGTATCACCAATGTGAATTACGCAGAACTACCGCATACCTCACATAACTGTAGCAAACGTGTTGAGTCAATTACAACGGGCTAACAAAGAAAATCCGGAAGAAAATATTCAGCAACCGAATTAATCCGTTTGAATGTTTTGGTACGTAATATGCTGTCCCAGCACGAATGCTTAGCATTTTATTAAACGAATACTAAAGCAAGAAAAGAACAGAAGAGCACACGTTATAATTCAAAGACGTTGGCAGGCTATAACCAAAACTAGGCTACTGCGCCGCATAACATACAAGTTTGATTTGAAGTTATTATGAAAATAAATCGGTTTGCGGCTGCATATTTTTAAACATGGCGGTTGAAAATAAACGCAAAAAAATGCTGCGAGTACTCGACCAATCAGAAATGTTCAGCGCTGCAAGCTCCACCCAAAAGGTTCCTGTACTTTCGGAAAGTACTACCCCCCGAGCAGGAACTTTTTGGGGGTAAAATAAAGCCCCCGGAACTAAATTTAGACCCTAGTTCCTGCGGTGGAAACGCACTGAGTTCCTCAAAAGGTTCCTAGTTCCGGGGTAAAGTTCCTGCGGTGGAAACGCGGCTTATGTGTCATTGAAGCTCTTCGAGATTGCTCACAATAAGTTGCTAGTATTACACTGAAACATCAAAGCCACATAAGCCTGCAATAATAAGCTGGAAAAAAATTTAGAATTAGAATTTTAAAAAGGTTTTTCACTTCTCAAATGTTAGGCGTACTATTTTTTCTATGTTAGCTGGCCTGACATTAAGTTCACGGAGCGCACTCCCAAATTATGCTTCCTTTCTAGCTCTAGCTGGGGCAGACAGATATGGCCTGGCACAGGAAACCAGCCTCTGACCTCTGGAGAAGACAGGAAGTGATACCGTTCGCCTGACGCTGGGACGAGACACGCTCTCTCTCCAGAATGTGACGCATCTTCTGTCCTCTCTTGGATTTTCTCAGGGCTGAACGGTCCTGACAGAGGAGTGCGGTTTTGGTTGCCGGGAGAAGCAGAGAGGAGTTCTGTTTGGTTGCCAGGAGGTTGCAGTGCGATTGGCCAGAGAGTCCCTCGCCCCCTGGGAAGGTGGATGCATTGAGGGAAGGTGCAGTGATGCTGGCCAAGGTGGCCCACAACAACAGCAAGGCTGATAAAAGAGCATTGCTGGTGGCTTCGAAAGCAAAATGGAGTCGGGTGGACGAGCAGCCGACGCCCAGGCTGAGTGCTGATGGCAGGGCCGGTAAGGCTGAGGACCGTAGCGACGGCAGGCGCGCATCTGTATGTGTGTGTGTGTGTGTGTGTGTGTGTGTGTGTGTGAGTGTGTGTGTGTGTGTGTGAGTGTGCGTGTGCATTTGTGTGTGAGTGAGTGTCTATGTGTGTGTGTGCTTGTGTGTGAGTAGGTGCGTGTGAGAGTGTCTGTGTGTGTGTGTGTGTGTGTGTGAGTGAGTGTGAGTGTGTCTGTGTCTGTGCGTGTGTGTATGTGTGTGTTGGTGTGCGTGCGTGCAAGCCTGCATTTGTGTGTATATTGCTAGGATGGAGTGGTGCAGGGTCAGCACTACACATTGGTGGGGCCAAGGGGGGCTGCAAGTTCAAATCCTAGGCGTGGAAGTTGCTAGTTTACTCCTCATGTGAGTCAGACTGCTTAACCGTAGCGCCACACTGACGCACTCTTAGGCTTTGAAAATCAACCAGTAAAATCTGTATATTTTTGTGTGTTATATATGTAACCGTCTAAACACACCATTTGTGCCATGTGCTGTTTGACATTTAGTTTTTGTTTAGTTTAAAATGTTCCCGCAATGATCATTGTTAATTCAGCCCATAAGGCTTGTGTGGGTACAAATGGACTGCATGGAGAACACGTTCTGCCCTCGTCTGAGCAACATCCACTCCATCGGATCCAATGTAACGTGAGACATCTGGCTGTGTAGAATCTTCCAGAGGCTCTCGTTAGCAGCAGGGCCTGATGGGGCAGATAAGAGCCTTTATTAGTGCGCAGATCTGATGGTCCTTTTCCTCTTGAACAGGAAACTATAAACAAGACAGTGTGCAGCAGTGGCTCATGTCCAGCTGTCAGTAAGTATGACTCTTTTGGTTCCTGGACTGCAAAGGGAATATTTTTTGTAGCTTTATTGTGCTTTTTAAATAAGAGCCAAAGGCTACAACTCCATTCAGGCCTTTTTATATATAAATGTTATTCTAGTACACTTCTAATGTGGAATTTTCCATTGCTAGGTTGCACCACATGACAAACTTGTCACTTCCTATCTGTCCCGCAGATAATTTCTAATCCATTTTAATCCAATTAGTAATGCTGTTACCATCCAAATACATAAGGCTAACATGATTTTTCTTTGTAGATGAATGAAAACATAACAACATAAATATCCTTGATTCAAGAAAAGAAATGCAAAAAAAAAAATCTGATTTATGTAATTTAATATGAAAATTGTGTTTCACTGAAAAAATATTAAAATACATAAGGAAAAAATTTGAGTCACAAATCAAAGTTTGCTCCCTTCCCGAAACACTTCCCGAGCCAAAAACATTACCCTAGTCTTGCCTTAAATCTAAAACATATAGAGTCTCTAACCCTAAAGATTGATGAAAACATTCTAAATATATAAGGCTATCATGTTAGGTGCCAACAGTTAAAAATTGGGAACATCCAAAATAGATGACCACTCATTGCAATAACCCTTTCCCTAGCTCCCAAATATAGCTGCAATCTTGTCACAACCCTAAAGTTTTCCATATTCATAACCCTATCCCTAATCTCAGTACTAATCATTCATAAGCATCACATTAATTGCCTGTGACAAAATATCAGTCCTTTATCAAAAAAAGAATACTCTGACAATATACCGGATTATGGGAATATTGAAACACATTTAAAATATATATGCACATATAAAATTATTTCGGTTTTCTGAAGATCTAATACATAATGAAGTGGACTCAAAATGTAAACATTTAAACAGTTTTAATACTTGAGGATGGGAGATCAAAGGGGTCACAGAGGACTGCATCTGTGGTCGCCCCCTTCTGGTTCTCGGTGGTATTGTTTTTTTTATTGTTTTATTCCATCTCTACTCCTTTGATGGGATTGGCTGTTTCCTTGCAGGGAGCAGGTGAAATCAGACCCTGACCTGGATGCTTCAGGTAAGATCTATTATCATGATCTCTCTCATTAATGCAATCATCAGTTCTATCAGGATTATTACATGCGGTCATGTGGCCTTCTTCTGCTGCTTCAACATCTTTTTCCTCTTACCTGTCATCATCATCATCACCACCATCATCATCTTTATCAACATATTTATTTTCCTGTCAATTTATCTGTATCTGTCCTTTAAGTAACAATTTTTAGAGAAGAGGCTACACTTTACTGAAGTCATTAATAATAACGTCTGATAAAAATGTACTTATGTTTATCAAAGACTAATAATATTAACGTGTGATGGAAAAGATACGGCTTCAGTTCAGTACTGGCAGCGTGGTTGGATTTTGGATCAAAAATAATGAATCCATGTAACTATGTATGAAGTGTGCAGGTGAATGTATAGTATTATCAGACTTATTCAGAACGCCTCATGGAAACAGTGTACATCCGTGAAACGAAGCGTAAAGAGACGCACTAAACGCAACAGACGATGATTCATAAATTATTCATCACCGCTCGGTGAAGGAGTAGAAGAAATCACCGGCTACCGTAGTGCCGATTTAACGCAGTGATGCAGTTTACATACAGGGCTTTTGCGTGGCTTTGCCACATGATTTCTTGAATCGGCAGACCCCACCGCTTGCGTGATTTTTGCGAGACGGTGAGGTATTTCCGACGTGCTGAGAACTCGCGCTTCCCACTTTTCCACCAGCCTCGCAGAGCGCCGGTTTAACGCGTTCCCTTGGTGACGGCGAGTGTAGCGCACCCTCACGCCTCCGTCAGTCTTGGCGCTGGGATGGTACTACTAAATGCAAGGTCGGTGCATTCAAATGCCATGCAAACCAGGCCTGCGACGGACCCTGGCGACAACAAAACGGGCCAGCAATGCGATGGGCTTGAGAAACCGGCTCAGAACATCTTTACTTTCATAATCACTTATTCTGTTTCGTTTTTGACAAAGACGCGTGGCCGCTATTGTGTAATGGTTCGATTACCACTGCTACGCTGACATAAGGTAAGCGTCCCGCATAGTCACGTGAGGTTAAGTAAGTGTTGTGGTATATCGCAGATCAGGTAAATATGGCTTGAGTGTAGCCTATGGTCCCTGCGTAGTTGCGAACTGAAAGTATGATCGTGCTTCAATGTGCGGCCAAATTGAACATGCAACTTCGAAGGCTTTAAAAGGTTTTTATTTATTTATTTATTTATTTATTTATTTATTTATTTATTTATTTAAATCTGTGTGGATCTTTGTTTCTTTCAAACACCATCAGAGCCACTGAAGAGACAGACCAGTGGGGAGGATGACTTAGTGCTTGGCGTAGAAGGTAAATGCCATCATTTTAATGTTTGTATGTTGTTGTTTTAACAATTAAAAAAAAAAAAAATCAATGTGCCTGGTCATGTGGAAACCTGTTCTGACAAAACTGGCTAAATCAGTTTTGTGAGATCAAGCATTGCTGAGATTTGAAATGAAAGACACAAGCAAAAAGCTACAGCAAACAAACAGGGCTAGTGGTTGGGTAGGAAGAGGGAGCTCGGGACCAGTAATGCTGCTGGTTTTCATTCCTCCCCTCTAATCAGGGACTGACGTACACCTGGAACACCAGGTGAGTGGAATCTCTAGCCAATCGGTGAAATTGATCAATCAGTTAGCCATCAGGTATGAAAGAAGACCAGCGGCACCACTGGCCTTTCAGGCCAGGGTCGAGTGTTCCTGGTTTTGAATGAGAGAGGTGTGCCGGGCTCTGTCCAAGGTTTCTGCTGGTTTCTTTAAGGGAAGGTTGACGGTCACTGGGCAAAATGTCACCAGTTGTCGACCCCTGGTTTTTGGTCTTGCAATGCCTTTGTGAACTCCAGTCACGTTCGATCGAATGCTGTGAATGAATTGACCATTAAACTGTGAGGTCAGAAATGGCCGTTATGTTCTATGTGCAGGTTCAGATTCCCTCATTTAAGTTCTGTTTAGTTCCTCGGTTGGCTGAAAAAGATGGCTTCCCCCTGATGGGTATGTTGGAACTCATTTGAGGTCACATTAGCACAGAGGACACGACAGAGAGAACGGAGCAGCCAGTGGCAGAACTAAATGTCCAGTTCAGTTCAGTGTCCTTTTTGCAAAAAGAGCAGTGTCTCAAAGCACAGCCCCCAGCCCCCAAAGTGCCAGCCAGGGGGGGTGGGGGGATGACGACAATGGGCAGTACAGGCGGTCAAAAGACGGTCAAAGAAAGCTCCTGGCTCAGGGGGGCTGGTCATCACCCCTGACAGACACGGGGCAGAATAAATTGACTGGTGACGATGTGAAGAGTGGAGTGTTGGGTTAGAGCAACGGGTATATACGTGCATAGTTTGCGGGCAGAGTCATGGATAACACGGAGGCATCTGGTACAGAAAACAGAGCCACGTGCCCTCCATTTCTCTCTCTCTGTCTCTCTCTGTCTTTCTCTCTCTCTCTCTCTCTCTCTCTCTCTCTCTCTCTCCCTCTCCCCCCTCTCGCTCCCTCTCTCTCTCTCCCCCTGTTTCTTTCTGCATTGTATAAATAAGGCTGTGGGCGCGTGATAGATTCCAGGCCTTGCTTCTGTCACCTGCTTTAGCAAAATCTGCAGCCTGTGTGTGTGTGTGTGTGTGTGCGCATGTCTGTGAATGCCTCTGTGTGTGTCTGTGCGAGTGTGTGTGTGTGTATCTGTCTGTATGTCTGTGTGTGTGCGCATGTGTGTGTGCCTCTGTGTGTATGTGTGTGTGCGTCTGTGTGTATGTATGTGTGTGTGTATGCGTCTGTGTGTGTCTGTGTGTGAGTGTGTGTGTCTATATGCCTCTGTGTGTGTCTGTTTGTGTGTACCTGTCTGTATATCCGTGTGTGTGTATGTGTCTGTGTGTTTGTGCGTGTGTGAGTGTGCACACGTGTGTGTGTATGTATCTGTGTGAGTGCATTTGTGCATGTTCATGTGTGTTTGTTGTTTGTATGCAGTTTGTGTGCGGGTGAATGTATTTGTGTGCGTGTGTGATTGTCAGTGTAGGTACATAAGAGTGTGCATGTGCATGCACACTCTTATGTACACAGAAAACAACCACTGAACTGATTGCTGGCCTTAAAAAGAAGTAGAGGAGAGAAGAAGGAGAGAGAGAGCGAGGGAGAGAGAGGACAGGGAGTACAGGAGAGAGTAAACAGGAGAGTGTCTTAGGCAGTGTGCCCAAGGACATTTGGCACGCCTCGCTCTGCTCCCAAAACGGCCGGTCACATTGCCAAGACGACTACACCAGAAACAGCCAGTCACATCATTGAGAATACTGAACCAGAAACAGCCAGTCACATTCCAGAGAACACTGAACCAGAAACAGCCAGTCACATCGTTGAGAATACTGAACCAGAAACAGCCAGTCACATCGTTGAGAATACTGAACCAGAAACAGCCAGTCACATTCCAGAGAACACTGAACCAGAAACAGCCAGTCACATTCCAGGGAACCCTGAACCAGAAACAGCCAGTCACATCACTGAGAATACTGAACCAGGAGCAGCTTGTCACATCCCTCAGAATTCTGGACCAGAAACAGCCAGTCACATCACTGAGTATACTGAACCAGGAGCAACCAGTCACTTCCCTGAGAATAGTGAACCAGAAACAGCCAATCACATTCCTGAGAATACTGAACCAAGAACAGCCAGTCACATCCCTGAGAATAGTGAACCAGAAACAGCCAATCACATTCCTGAGAATACTACACCAGGAACAGCCAGTCCCATCCCAGCGAATTTTGAACCAGAAATAGCCAATCACTTCTCTGGGAATATTGAACCAGAAACAGCCAACACCCTAGGAATTCTGAACCAGGAACAGTCAGTCACATCACTGAAGATACAGCCAGAGTATCAGTTATTCACATAAGAGGTACAGCTTTGGGAACAGCTAATCATAGGATATTCTGAAAACAGCCATACACACTAAGGATACTGGACTGGGAACAACCAGTCACACTAACAATAAAGCACATTGGGAACAGACAGTCACAGTTATGACACTGAACTGAGCAAAGCTAATCATTTACTGAGGATGCGTGACAGGGAATAGCCAGTCACAGCCAGGATACAGCCACTAGGTCAGCCACTAGGACTCAGTAAGCATACTGCACTCAGTGCAGCTAATCCCATCACTGATGGACACTACATTTGGAGAAACCAGTCATGACCAGAAAGCTGCGTAGTGAACAGCCAGTCACTAACCCACTGCTAGGCCAGGATGTTCGGATGATCACGTTCAGTTCTCCCCCATACCAACATCTGTACTGCTGGGAGGGGTATGCAGTTGACACCAACTGTCAACTCTCCCTCTCCCTCTCTCTCTCTCTCTCTCTCTCTCTCTCTCTCTCTCTCTCTCTCTCTCTCTCTCTCTCTCTCTCTCTCTCTATACCTCTCCCTCTTCCTCTCCCTCTCTCCCTCTCTCTGCCTCCACTAGTCTCTCTTTGTCTCTACCTCTCTTTTGTGTGTCTCTGTGTGTGTGGATCAGGGCCTGCCGTACGTGGAGGGAATTGAGTGTCCTGTACAGGAATGCGATAGTGGGTGGGGCGGGGGGGGGGGGGGTGGACCCTTGGCTCCCTGAGGATCAGCCTCTCCCCCAAATGGAGACGATCCTCCCTGAGGGTGCAGAGGGGAGGACAGCTGCCTGCGGGCAGGGGGAGGCGAAGATGCTCTCAGCCGAGCTGCGAAAAAAAACAAAAATAAAAAGATGAGCCTGGTCCTGGCTCGATTGGTTCCGAAGCGGCGACAGAGGAGGGAAAGCGCTGGAGAAGCATAAAAGCTGAGCGTCAGACAGGGAGAATCGGGGCGCCGCGCTGACCTGCCGCGCTAAACGCGGAAACTCCGCCGTTTCGCCGTCCCCCTCAGAACAAAACCGTAAATATCAGGGGGTTAAAAACCCTCCCCCCTCCCCCCCCAAAAAAGGCAACAAATAACCTCCATCACTTTGAATTCCAGGTCATTCTGTCCTTTTCTCTCCAACAGCCTCTTTATATGGTAGAAACCCAGAGCTCAAGACTGCTGAAGAGGTCCTGCGGTAAGACTACTTTCTTGTTTGTTTTAACGGTTCTGGTAACTGTTTTCAAATTTACTTATAATTCTTTCCAGTTGTACATTATACATTTGATCATTGAAGATGTAAACATTGAAAAGCTCAGTGTGATAGAAAAGAATAGAGATTATTGACATAGTAAGTCACTGTGTGTAAGGCAGTATTTGCTTGGAAATGGAGGGCATGAATTTTTAAAATTATGTTTGGAAAGAAGCGAGTCAGTCTGAAATTGAAAGACCTGCTGGTACTGTCAGATGAGTCAGCCCGAGCCCGGGGTGCACGGACACTGTCACATCCGTCGCCAGCAGCTCGTATTTACCTTGCAAATGTAAAACACACTCACCTGTGTGACAGCCCTGCCTGTTGCTCCTTCACAGACAGACCATAATCTACGTCACAGATATAAGTTATGAAAGCAAATGAGTGAGATTAGAGCTGTGGGTGAGGAGGTGTCCATTAACACACTGCTCAAGAAAAATAAAGTAAAATTTAATTATGTATTTATTCAGTACATGAGTGTGAGTAAATGCTGTTGTACACACGACTTTGAGAACGTATGTGGCCTCCCGCCTAGTTTCTTGTTTGGGTTCATTTTAAATAAAAGGGATAAGTGAACAACTTGCAAGTCTTATAAGTCTATGCAATAAATGCAAAATAACTTTTTTTTTTAAACAGTGCCCTCTAAAAGTATAGGAATGGTAGAGTGAAATTAGTTATTTTTGCTATATACTTAAGGCGTGTGGATTTGAGATCAAAGGCTGAAAATGAGACAAACGTACAGACAATCAGCTTGTATTGCATGGTGTTTACATGCCTACATGTTTTACCATTTTACAGAAACAGCTGTTTTTGTGTTGAGTTTGCCCACCGTTAGCTGAGGGGTTACATTATTTACAACAATCATTTGACCCAGTTCTACCCTAAAATGTCATTTTTTGATGCCCCCTGACATTTGTTTGATTCCCCCTGACGTCTGTTTGATTCCCCCTGATGCCTGTTTTTTGTCCCTAACCAGGAGTCCGCAGGCGGTACCCCCCCTGACTCGCTGGAACAGTCTGACATCTGCTGTTTCGGGACATTCTGGAGCTCTGAGGTATGACCCCTTTCCCTTTTCTATCACTATAAGAGGCCAGAGTATAGAAACCATAAACAGAAGGGTTATCCGTGAGGTATTTTTATATGTGAAGATTTATCCACGCTGATCGGAACTTCTTCGTCAGCTTGTCCTTCAACCCATTTTTGTCGTCTTTGTCCATCTATAAACACTGAATAATGAAGATGATTCTATGGAATGTGATTACATGACACAGAAAATCTATCAGAATATTTCTGCAATGAAATGTAAACACTGCACAGTGTAACGTAATGCTCTTTAACATGTTACAGAGTGAGGGACGTGATGTAATGCTCTATAATGTGTTACGGTATGATGGATGTAACATGTTAAATGTGATAGATGTTTTGTAATTCCCTGTAGTGTAATGTAATGCTCTGTAACATGATAAACTGTGATGATGTGATAGATGTGTGATGGATAACAGTGATGCTGTGCAATGCAATGTAATGCAATGTAATGCTCTGTAATGTGTTGGAGTGTGATAGATGTTCTGTAACGTTGTGCATTGTAATGTGTTACAGTGTGATAGATGTTCTGTAATGCTGTGCAATGTAATGCAGTTTAATGTGTTGCAGCGTGATAGATGTTATGTAATGCTGTGTAACGTAATGCAACGTAATGCTCTGTAATGTATTACAGTATGATATATGTTCTGTAATTCCCTGTAATGTGTTGCAGTGTGATATATGTTCTGTAATTCCCTGTAATGTGTTGCAGTGTGATAGATGTTCTGTAATTCCCTGTAATGTGTTGCAGTGTGATAGATGTTCTATAATTCCCTGTAATGTGTTACAGTGTAATGGACGTACTGAACCTGTGGCACGATGACCCCGAGGAGCTGCTCCTGGAGCTGGGCTTCGGCAGCGAGGAGCCCGACATCTCGGCCCGGATCCCGGCGCGGTTCATCAACCACCAGTCCAAGGCCCAGGGGATCAACATCCAGGTGTTCCTGGAGGCCCATAAGAACCGCTTGGATCTGGAGAACCCCGACGTCAGCAGTAAATGGCTTTAAGCTCTCTATACTCTTACAGGCAACCGTGTGTTCATGCATGCATACTGTACGGTGGTTTACGGAGCCCCAAAGTGAAACAGACTCGGTGTACTGTGCTGACAGGGGGTCAGCAGCAGGGTCTGATCAGGAGACGGTGCTCGGTTGCAAAGTGTCCTACTGGAACCGCATTATGTAAAACTTAGGTTCTCCATAATACAGTGTATTCATGTTTTGTATTGTTGGAAAGCTGGCAACATGGGGAACAAGTCGATGTCTTTGGTGGTGGGGCGCTGACTAAAGATCTTGATGCTAATGGGTCAGCGCCCAGCCAGATACAAAGGTTAGCCCAGTGTAGTATGCTTGCAGAGATAGCACAAGCAGGATCAGTGAGGTACTGTTTTGTTATCTTTGTGTCTTTATTTGATGACTTGGTGCTTTGCTTTGATCTTTGAATATATATAAGGGGAATGGTGCAATAGTTCGGGGAGAGTCATCAATACAGCCTGCTACGCACCATTCGCGAATAGTCATCTCACTACGCACACTTATGCATCTGTTTATTACCGCCATTGCACATTCTGTAAAATAAACTGCATTCACTTTAACCTGGCATTCCTTTGTTGACTGTTACCTCTGCCCACGTAGCAGGTTTAAGGTCCTAACATACACATAGAATTCAGGATGTCTGCACCCCGTAGTCACTGGACTGTACACTAGTGCCGCAGCAAGGTACACAATTGTATCTCTGCAGGCTACACACGCCAGAGGCACGTCCGCGTCTACTACACTAGATAGCGATCCGTATAGCGCCGCACTGCTGCCGGATCACTTGCAGACTCCTTCCAGCTGTTAGCACAGAGGAAAGGTTAAAATGCTATTTTGGAGTCAGATAACTGAGACAACATTAAAAGAATCCCATTCCAGTGGCACCAGCTTACACCACACACCTTCCTCCACCACTCAGATACTTCCGCTGTTTGTTGTATCTGAGGGGATTTTTACAATACATATATACATACATACATTGTATATACATACTTAAATACATATACATGCACACACACATACACAGTTACTGGGAGATCGCGTGCAGCTTGTGCAAGTCTGCACCGCACAGCTATGTGTGCTGTTGCGAATGCCCTACAATTCTGTGTAGAAGCATATCCCCTCATAGTGGAGCTGTGCAAGTGGGACCTGATGTGGCAAAACAGCGAGGCAGTGTGACAGGAGGATGCTTGAGACCGGCTGATAAGGCCGTACTGTACGCTGGCCTGCGCTAATCGCTCCTACTTCCGGAAACATCTTTCTCTCTGACACTGTCAGATATTTAATTGCCGAGCATTTTTCTGTCTCATGACCCACCCGTTGGACCGCTGTATGACATCATTTGCCGTTGGGTTTTGTGAGGGGCTGGTTGTGATTGGACCAGTCTTTGTTTCCAATTACGTCGTCCAGTTCCCTTGAAGAGGAAAACCTTCTAGGAATCAGTAATTAATATACTTCATTGAGTTAACAGAGGAACTGTGATGCCATGTTTTCTGATTACAAAATAGTCTCTCTCTCTCTCTCTCTCTCTCTCTCTCTCCCTCTCTCTCTATATTTCTCTCCCCCTCTCTCTCTCCCTCCCTCTCCCCCCCATCTCTCTTTTACCCCCTTCTCTCCCTCTCTCTCTCCCCCTCCTCTCTCTCCCCCCCCCCTCTCTCCCCCCCTCCCTCTCTCTCCCCCCCCTCCCTCTCTCCCCCCCCGCCCTCTCCCCCCCCCCTCCCTCTCTCAGGTCGCTTCCGGCAGCTGGAGGTGCTGCAGCAGGTCACCTCGGCGTTCTCCGCCCTGGTCCCGGCCACGCCCCCTACGCCCGCCCCCGCGGCCAAACTCTCGCCCGCGTCCCGGGAGCGGCGGAGGAGGCTGGGCATGCTCTTCCGCCGCGCCTCCAAGAAGACCCTGAGCATGAGCCAGGGCCAGCAGTCCCCGCCGGCCGACCCGTCGGCCAATCAGGAGCCGGACCTGTCTGACAGACGCCCCGCCCGCAAGCACAGCCGGCCGGGCCCCCCCGAAAACGCTGGCCTGACGCCTCTGGTGGAGGAGCAGAGCCCCGACGCCAGCCGGGACGCCTGTGACCCCCCCGCCGCGGGACCCCCGCCCCTCCCTGGGGAGAGCCCCAGGCCCCAACTGAGGCGGGACCCCCCTTGCATCGCCCCCAGGTCCCCTCTCCGGAGGAAAAGCCCTGGAGACATGAAGAGCCCCGAATCCTTCGAAATAGAGGAGGTGAGCACTGGGACAGCCCCCCCCCTTTAAAGCCTGATATTTATCTCTTTCAGGAACGGCCTGATCTGTTTCAGGATTTCAGAGCAACTTCCGCTCTTCGTTATTTAATCAGCCGACCCATTTACACCACCTGACATTCTAGCTGTATTCTGTGGTGTGAACAGCAGCTGACGCTTGCGCTTGTGCCTGTTGTTACATTGTTTCATATTGATTCACAGTGGCCATTTCCTCAAAGTAAAAAAAAAATATATATATATATATAATAAAAAACATTTAAAACAAGATGGAAAAAGTATTGCCCTGACTGTGTAAATTGCCTCACTGAAGTATGCAAATGAATTATGGCATGCAAAGACGCTATTAAAGATAGTGGGGGCAGGGGGAGATTAAATTTAAATGCGCTTTTTGTTTTAATGTGACTGCCGCAGATCCACAGCTTCGATGAGGGCAGTGCAGTTCGGAGCGCTGCGGAGCTCGGAGAGTCTGCCGGTAAGACGCTGCACTTTGCTGTGCTCTTTATTAACCCTTTAAGGTGTGAGATCAGAAACATGTGCTTAGAGCGTTCTTAACTGAGCATTCTAATGCTGATGTCACAATCAGCGCTGGTAACTGGAAGTGGATGGAGTTCTAGAACATTGACTTAGAACAAAAATTTAAAAAACATCTCTCCAAAAACCTACTCTTCAAAGGGTTAAATGTGCTTTTAGTGCAAGGTTGGGCAATACCGGTCCTGGAGGACCAGTGTATGCGCGGGTTGTTGTTTCAACTGGTTACTCTGGCTAAATGAGCTCATTGGCTGTGTACACCAACACTGGTTCACTCGTATAACGGGCTGTTGTTCATGCGCTTATCAGGAAATGTAGATAAAATGCGAGATGGTGTGAACGTTCAGGCTAATTAAGTATTTAAGCCGGAATGAAAAGCTGAAACAGGTATGGCCCTCGTTGCCTAGTGCCAGAGAGCAGCTTCGCTTTGTGGACTAGTGACCCAATCCGGGGACCTTCAAAACCTGCAGTTGCTCGTTAGAATAACAGGTGGGCGAACATTAAAGACCAGGCGATGGGATGTTGTGCAGCTTTGGGTGAAGTGCAGGGAACCAGTGCTGGATTGTGTCCGGATGGGCTGAGACAGTGTTCATTCGGTTTCCACGCGCCGTGTTTAACTTCTTGCAACACAGCGCCCTCTTCTGGTGGCCGTAAAGCAACGCATCCTGCTCAGACCGACCGGCCAATTAGCCGTTTTATATGCTGCATCGCATGGCAATTGCAGACAGATCTCCTGCATTCCTGCGTTCTTTACTTGCCAACCTGGATAATTTTTCTGTTGCTCCTTCCATCGGTTGCCATAGACGAATGTTAAAGTCACAGTTTCTGTTCACACACAGTATTCATGTATGTTAGAGCTTCCCAGGGTTGTTTGGAGAGGCACAGTCCCTAGGGGAGTGTCAGGCCAGTTTTTACACACTGCTGGATGCCGTCTAGCCTGTAGGAAAGATGGTGGGTGAAGGAAGGCTAAATGGCCTGTTATTGTCTTTAAACCAGGACTGGCTCTTGCCTTTTAAAAAAAATATTAATGTTAAAACATCATAGATATGGAAACTGATACATGTGTATCCTGTTTCTTTCCCGTAGAGGCCCGGTTCCTGAGGACGAGCAGCTGTCAATCAGACAGCAGCGGCTTTCTGGAAGAGCCTGTCATCCCCTGTCTCTCCCAGCAGGTCTCCCCTGTACCTGAGCTGTTGAAGGTATAGTGTAACACACAGTTCTGACATCACATATTCTATGACTCGCATGTACCTGAGCTGATGTGACATCACCTGTCCTATGACTCACATGTACCTGAGCTGATGTGACATCACATGTGCTGTGACTCATCTGTACCTGAGCTGATGAAGGTAGAGTGTAACACACAGTTCTGACATTACTTGTCCTGTGACTCACCTATACCTCAGCTGATGTGACATTACTTGTCCTGTGACTCACCTGTATCTGAGCTGATGAGGGTAGAGTGTAACATACAGTTCTGACATCACCTGTTTTATGACTCACATGTACCTGAGCTGATGTGACATCACCTGTCCTATGACTCACCTGTACCTGAGGTGATGTGACATCATCCGTCCTATGACTCACCTGATGTAATATCACCTGTTCTATATTGCACCTGTACCTGAGCTCACATTAAGAAAATATTAAACCTCTAACTGCGTCATCCATTTGAATGCACCACTAATGCTATCATTTACATAATTTATGTCACTGTCTAGAATTTCCACAATAAAATAAACCACACGTTCACACACTCAACTTAGTCAAATGAAATCTCAGAATTTCTTCTCCTTTCAGTGCAAAGTAATACTGTGTTTCTTTTTTTTTTAGGCTTTACACAACCTTTCAGGAGACAGCACAGATAGCCAGATCACTGTGAAAGAAAGCACTGATATCCCCTACATAATGGATAGCCCAACAAGTGTAAAAGAAATGACTGATATTCCCAACAGAATGGATAGCCCGACAACTGTAAAAGAAAGTACTGATATCCCCTACAAAATGGATAGCCCAACATGTGTAAAAGAAATGGCTGATATCCCCAACAGAATGGATAGCCCAACCATTGTAAAAGAAAGCACTGATATCCCCTACAAAATGGATAGCCCAACAAGTGTAAAAGAAATGGCTGATATCCCCAACAGAATGGATAGCCCAACCACTGTAAAAGAAAGCACTGATATCCCCTATGGAATGGATAGCCCGACAACTGTAAAAGAAAGCAGTGATATCCCCTACAAAATGGATAGCCCGACAACTATAAAAGAAAGTACTGATATCCCCTTCAGCATGGATAGCCCGACCACAGTAAAAGAAAGCACTGATATCCCCTACAGAATGGATAGCCTGACAACCGAAAAAGAAATGGCTGATATCCCCAACGGAATGGATAGCCCGACAAATGTAAAAGAAAGTACTGGTATCCCCTACAGAATGGATAGCCCGACAAGTGTAAAAGAAAGTGCTGATGTGTCCTACAGAGTGGATAGCCCGACAACTGTAAAAGAAAGTGCTGATATCCCCTACAGAATGGATAGCCCGACCGCTGTAAAAGAAAGCGCTGATATCCCCTACAGAATGGATAGCCCAAAAACTGTAAAAGAAATGGCTGATATCCCCAACAGAATGGATAGCCCAACCACTGTAAAAGAAAGCACTGATATCCCCTATGGAATGGATAGCCCGACAACTGTAAAAGAAATGGCTGATATCCCCAACAGAATGGATAGCCCGACAACTTTAAAAGAAAGTACTGATATCCCCTACAGAATGGATAGCCCGAAAAGTGTAAAAGAAATGGCTGATATCCCCAACAGTATGGATAGCCAGCTCACTGTAAAAGAAAGTGCTGGTATCCCCTTTATCACAGATATTCAGACCATTGTAAAAGGAAATGTTGATATCTCCTATAGCAAAGATATCCATAGAACTGTAGAATACAGCTGTGATGTCCCCAATAATACTGGCAGCTCCATCACTGTAAAAGAAAGGGCTGATATACCCTCTAACTACAGTCTTATCACCGTAAACAAATGTGCTGATATCCCCTATATCAGGAACACCTCAATCACTGTAAATGCATATGCTGATGTCCCCTATAGCACAGATAGCCCAATTGCTCTGATAGACTGTGCTGATATTCCCTATAAGTACAGCATGATCATTGTAAACGACAGTGCTGATATCCCCGATGGCATGGATAGCCAGATCACTGTAAAAGAAAATGCTGATATCCCCTACAGCATGGATAGCTCCATCACTGTAAAAGAAACTGCTGATATCCCCTACAGCATGGATAGCTCCATCACTGTAAAAGAAACTTCTGATATCCCCTACAGAATGGATAGCTCGATCACTGTAAAAGAAAGTGCTGACATCCCTTACAATACAGAGAATTGGATTCGTGTGAATGAAGTGTCAGACCTCCCCTGCAATATGGACAGTGAGGGGTTAGAGAAGAAAAAGTTGGATCTCCCCTATAGAACAGAGTCTGGAATATCTCTAAAAGAAGACTCAGGAATCCCCTTTGTATCGGAAAGTTGGAGCTTGCTAAAGGAAAACTCCAGCCAGGGGGCAGCAGACTCACCACAGACAGCAGGTCTGGAGACTGATGAGACCACAGACAGAGAGGAAGTGGAGATTTCCCAAAATCCTGTGGTGCAAATGAAAACTGGGTCTGTCCCAAGCCAGACGCGTGACGATGGAAAGGACCCTGGTGCTCCCAGGGCCAACTTTGGAGAAATTAAAACGGGAAGCCGAGTGAAGGAATCAGCCAGCCCAGAAGAGGAAGAATCCTTGCTCTGTTCCAAATGTAAGAACAGCCTCCAGCCACAAGGGGGAAGTGTGGCTCGGAGAGGAGGATCTGAGTGGGCACAGGGCTGGCTGGAGAAGTCTACAGATGCAGCCTTCCCACACCAGGAAGAAAGTGAAACCGATGGTAAGCAGCAGCCCTGAGTTTTACACTACTACTACTACTACTACTACTTCTTCTTCTTCTTCTTCTTCTTCTTCTTCTTCTTCTTCTTCTTCTTCTTCTTCTTCTTCTTCTTCTTTTTCTTCTTCGCAGCAAGAATGTGATACAAGGAACTTCTTAATGATTATTGTTACACAGTTGGTGCGGAGTCCTTCAGACCGGATTGGGCCAGTTTTGGATCCTCTAAGTCAGTCTCGGTGCAGATGCGCTCCTCCCTGCCCTCCGTCTCCCAGACGACCCGCCAGAGGTGCCCGGCACCCCCACCGAACCTCCGAAGGGAGATCGCCGACGCCATGGCGGCCGCAGCAGCGTCATCGCGTGGACAGGGCAGGAAGTTGAGCCAGGGAAAGTCGCGGAAGAAGTCAGCGTCCCTGGACACGGGACGGACTTGGGAGGAGAAGGAGGGGGAGGAAGAGGTGGGGCGCTGGGAGGCGGGGCTGATCACTGGGACGCGGTGCTGCTGCGTGTGTGACCACAGCTGCTCCTGCTGCTCCTGGCACACACACCGTCCCACAGGAGAACACACCAGCGCTGGACTGCCGCTGCTCTACCAATCAGCATCCCGCTCCTCTCCTTTTACTGTGAGTCTGTCTCCTATACACACACAGACACACACACACACACTATACTCACACACTCACACACACATACACACACATACATCTGATCCCTGCTTTTCTTCTTCCCCATGCCCCGCCCCTGGGCAGTTCTCATTGGACGAGCTGGAGGGGATGGTGCGATGTATGCGGAGGTTCCGCGGTGTTCTGGAGGACGTGGAGGAGCAGCTGCAGGAGCAGGAGGCACAGGTGTACAGTGACTTCTCCGACCTGGACAGGTACAGGGCGTGTCTCCTCCAAAATCCTGCCCCCAATGTCTCCCACATTCTCCCCACACAGCCCAACAAAGCTGGTCCACTGCATAAATAACTGTACAAAAAAAATGTTTAAATAAATGCTCCTTACCCATGGAGATTTGCCCAAGGGTTGGTAATAAATACACAAACATACACACAAATGCAAAAGGCGAATATTAATAAATCACACGTGAAATTATTTTTAAAAGAGTATCGCAGACAGAGAGCGGTGTGATAATCACGTACGGAATAGGCGCAGACCTTTCAAAAGGTCCTCCGAGCCCAGGTGTGTGATCACCTTTAGGTCTGGAATGTACACGCGTGGCCAGAAAGCAGGGAGATTCCGCTGATTCCGGCTCTTTCCGCAGGGAGGACGCGGCGTCCATCCAGGCGCTGCGAACGGAGGTGAAGAGGGAGGCGGAGCTCCTGGAGACGCAGCTCACTGAGCTGGCCCAGCACTGCGACACGGGCATCACAACGGTACCCGTTTACCAGCCAAGCCAGGACTTACAGATCCCTCTCTGTCTCTCGTTCCCTCTCCCTCTCTTTCTTTCTCACTCCCTCTCCCTCTTTCTCTCCGTCATTTGAACACTCCCCTCTGTCTCTTTTGTTCTCTCCTCTCTTGCTCTCTCCTCTCCCTATCTCTCTCCCATATAAACACTCCCCCTTTCTTTTTCTCTCTTTCGTATAAACTCTCCCTTCTCTCTCTCTCTCCCTCTCTCTATTTCTCTGTCTCATATAAACAGCCCCCTCCCCCTTTCTGCCCCCTGTCTCGCTCTCTTTTTTTCAGTTCTATTCACAGGTGTCTCATTTTGTGGGATTTTGTTTTTTGTGTCTGCTCTTAGCTCTACTGTCTTTGTTTTTGTTTGGGCTTTGTGAGTTTTCTTTGAGGTTCTCTCTCCCTTTCTTTCCTACCCCTCTTCCTCCCACTCTCTCTCTGTCCTGCTCTGTTTCTGGGTGGTTTTCCTTTGAGAGTGGTTGTTTTTTATCTTTGTTTTTAGCTTTTTTACAGTCTTAATTTTTTCTGGGCTCCGTGACTCTTTGACATCTCTGATCATTTTGACCCAAATAATGGGACTTCGAAAAAGTCTCTCTCTCTCGCTCTCCCACACACCCTCTTTCTCTCTCTTTCTCGACGTCAGTTGTAAGCAGTTTTAAGCTGTTTTACTGTCATGGCCTTACGCAGCTGTAGCAGCTGGAGGTTAATCCTGTTAAGGTGCCGTTCTAGAGTGAAACGATCAGCGTTCGAAAAAAGGCAAAAACTAAACCTGACTCTCCCTCCCCCCCGTTTTCCGGACTGGTTCTTGCAGAAGATGCAGAGGCTCCTCGATGAGCAGTCCCAGCTGTGCATGCAGCTGAGGCTCCCCTTCGAGGCCCGCCACTGGGGCCCCGCCCACGACCGGCGGGCCACGCCCCCCGGCCCAGTCTCCGCCGTGCCCGGGCATTTGAGTGGCAGGTGCGTGGCCACTCAGTGCTGCCTGCTTCCGGACCTGCTGGTGAGCGGCTCCTCCCTATCCACGGATCTGCTGCCGGGGACGCAGTGCCCCTCCCCGCCACCAGAGGGTGCCCTCACACCGGCGCGCGCCACGACCGCCACCCGGCGGAACCCGCCCGACAAACAGGATGTACTGGCCTTCGCGGGTTTCTTTCAAAGCGTGAGTCAGACTCTGGTCCGCTACCCAGAATGTGGCGTGTAGAAAAAAAAAAAAAAACGAAACATTAAAATGTTTATCGTCGCACAGAATTATATTTTCACGTTCTGAGGATTTTTCCGTGTTCTTCTGTCCCTGTTTCCTTTCAGCTCAAGGATTCGTTACGGCACTCTGTCCACAGCGACTGTTTGGAGTGAACAGGAAGATCCAGGAAAGAGCGACTGTGGTGAGTTTTAAAATCAGTTCAATATGTCATTTTAAAATCAGTTGAATTCCGACAGGGTACACTTTTAGAAGTGTGAAATGTCACCTGTTGATTATCTCATTCTGCGTACACCCGGAGTTTCAGTGTAGTTAAACAGTCTTGTACTGAATCGCTATCGTACCCATGGTAACCGTGAATGGTGGCCGACTTGACTGCAGAGGGACTGCGCAGCTCAGCTGGGGGACTGTAGAGTGACTGCACAGTGCAGCTGGGGGGACTGCAGAGCGACTGCACAGTGCAGCTGGGGTGACTGCAGAGCGACTGCGTAGCTCAGCTGGGGGAAATACATAAAAATGGGAGCATAGGAAGTAAAATGGCATTTAAATGATCTGTAAAAATTTTTTTCTTCAGATGAGCAGGGTATAAAACGTGAAATATGAAATTTAAAATGTTTTTTTTTTCTGTTTGTGCCAGGGCATCGAAGATGCAGTTTGTCAAGGAAGATGAGTTCTAACTCAAGATTTGTAATTTTTTGGAATGTTTTTATACATATATATTTTTTCACCTGGCTTGAAGAAATACTTATACATACTATTTTTGTTATGACTTATTGAAATTGAGTGGCTTGTGATACATTATAGATTTTGTTTATAAATGCTAGAGAAGCATTTAAATACCAGTCGGTTCACAGGGATTAGCACCGTTTGAGTTATAGTGAGTGTGTGAACACTAAGTGTAAATAAAAGTCATATAAACATTACAGCCTACAAATCTTTATTTATATTATGTGTTATTGTCTGCTTTTTCACTAAATTCTCTGGAAATGCAGGCTATTTCTTGAAGTAATAAAGCCCTGTATGAGTATAATGAAAGGAGAATTACATTTTAATAACCTATTTGCACTTCTAGCTTAAGCTTTAGAATGGTTTAGAAGTCGCAATTCTTTACTTTGAATTTTTTGTATCGAGTCAGTGTTAGTTTGAGCGTATTTAAAAGCACGAAAGGAAATTTCGAAATAACCGAATGAACAAATGATGGAGAGAAGCTGTCGATTCTGAGCCGCGGGCTTGTTTTACCTTTAAAGGAAATGGCTGGCTCTTTGCGTAATCGCCCGGTGTGTTAATTATGGAAATAAATGCGGGAAGAGGGGATGGGGGGGGGGGGGGTGTCGATTCAGGGCCCTCTTAAAGCCGAAACAAAGGCGGATGGTCCCTTTTCGTCACGAGCAAACTCAAGAGGTGCTGCACCCAAGCAAGCCTTGTGTCAGCATAGGAAGAGATATACACCTTGAGCTCCATAATGTTTGGGACAAAGACTTTTTGTTTTGGCTCTGTACACCCACAATTCTAGATTTATAATAAAACAATTCACATGTGGTTAAAGGGAACATTTTCAGCTTTCATTTGCCGTGTAGAAATGACAGAACCTTTCATAAACAGTCCCCCCATTTCAGGGCACCATAATGTTTGGGTCGCATGGCATCACGGGTGCTTCTGATTAGTCAGGTGCTTCTGTAGTGCAAGTATAAGGGAGTTTATTCTAGTTTGATTGCCTTCGAAGGCTGTTACTGCCGTTTGTGAACATGAGGACCCAGAGTTGCGCCAAATGAAAGTAAAATAAGCCATGAAGGGGCTGGGGAATAAGAGAAAACTACCAGAGACATAAGGCAGACCTTAGGCTTAACAAAATCAACAGTTTGGAACGTCATTGAGAAGAAAGGGTCAGACACACAACACTAATAGACACACTTACAGCCAAATGCAAGATGGACATTGAAATAATTGCGATAATTATGAACAAAAATAATACTGCCAATAGGTATACCTCTCTCTCTCCCTTGCTCTCTCTCTTGGTTTCTCTCTTGCGCTACATTAATTCTGCTTCATTCAAATCCACTTTGTTTGCATGACAAAGATTTTCACATTAAGTGCAAAGCGCACGGTAAAGACACTTGGTACAACCAAAGCATAGAGAAAAAAACACTCAGTACGGACAAACACCATCACACTAGGATAGGTAAGAAAGTTTTGCCCTTTTTTGGTTTTTGGCCAGGGATGTACCCTTATATGAGGCCATCTGAAGCATCTGTGGCTTGTTATACCCCCTCCCCCCATATCTCTCTCTCTCTGTACCCCCCCCCCCCTCACTCTCTCTCTCTTTCGCTTTCTCAAATTCAAATTCAAGTTGCTTTATTGGCAGTAAATGCATATGTAATTATTTCCAAAGCATCAGAAATAATATACATTCATATGTACAGTAAAGTAATAATGACAATGAATATTCTCAAAGCAAAAACAACACAGTAACAAAAAAAAGAAGGCTAATGTTAAATCAACACATGTAAAAAAAATACACATCTCCTGTATATGTTAGGATGGGCACTCATTTTTCTTCCTTTGATAGGGAATTGAAGTTATTTATAATTATTGAAAATTTACGGAAAATATGCTTTTATTATTTTTGTGTATTTTGTACAGTTTAGGAGGAAGGCATCTCTGTCTCCACCTCTCCTGTCTCTCTTTCTCTCAGACTCTATTTTCAACAAACAGGCAATAAATGTGCTACCGCCTACTGTGTGGGTCTTATATTATGAAGAAGCAAAATTGAGTTCTGTTTTATCCCTTGTTGTTTTATCGTTTTTGTTGTTGTTCATTAGATTTAGTTGGGGTTTTTTGTGTTATATTTATTGCGTTAATATTATAAAGTTATATAGAGTACTTCCCCCTCTGCAATCCTGACAATTTATTGAGCCAATATTGCATTAAACCAAGACAAGTAAAACTGATTGGGTTTTTTGGTTTAACAAAGATGAACTCCCATTCATTAATATTTTTCTATATCCTGTCTCTTTATTTTTTTCTCTTTCCTTTTCACTCACATGTCTTTCCCTCTCTCTCTCTCTCTATCTCTCTCTCTCTGATTAGCAGACTGTCTGTCTGAGTCTGTCTGATGAAGCATCTCACTTTCTTTCTATGACCTCAGGCTCAGGGTATCAGGTGACAGAAGCTCACACACAGACACACTCACACATGCACACGCAGACACGCACATGCACATGCACATGCACATGCACATACACACGTGCTCACACAAACACACACACACACACACACACACACACACACACACACACTCACACATTATGTCATCACGTCACTTCACTTGATGCATGCAAAAATCTGTATTAGGGTCCGATTCTTGAATGTAGGGTGACGCCACTGTTGTCCTGACAACAGCAGCTAATGGGAGCGGGGTGAGGTAAGCCCCTCCCATCCAGTACAAAACCCCCCTGTGACCCGTCCTCCTCTGTATCTCCCCATTCTCTGGGTCAGGTAAGCATGTACTCTCTCTCTCTTGTTCTCTTTTTCTCTCTCTTTCTGTTTCTTCCTCTTTTCTTTCCTTTGTTTTCCACTTTTTCCTCTCCCTATTAATTTATCTCTGTTTATTTCTCTCTCCCACACTCTCTCCAGAAACACAATGCATGCCATGTATTTATTTATTTGTTTACTAAACTTTTATTCACTATACAAAAGGAGGAATAAGGTCAACTGTTAACGGAAAGTGTGTTATTGGTTTCCCAAGATTTACTTATTAATTTATTGCATGTTAGAAAGTGCTATCATAATCCAAGGGGATTGCTTGTGGGTCACTATTTTCATTTTTCATAAATTACACTGGAGTTCAACAGGGTGAGACGGATCTCGATGACCTGATGTAGTTACAGATGGGAGCTTAATGTTGTGGGCACTAGGCATGATGTAACTGGAAAATAGGAATTGGCTTGGCATGAAATATGAACGAGTACCTAGAGATTATTCCCTGATTGCCTTTTAAGGTCACAGGATCCATTAAAGTCCACTTACTCTGTCTCTCTCAAAGTCTGTCCTTTTCTTTTGCCTAGACAGGCCAGTTATTGGTGGCAGAATAGCTAAGCTTTTTTTTGTTGTTTAAAACCGTGAAAATGTTTACCATACAGTTTCTTTGTTTTAAATCGCTTTATCTCTTCCATCCAGAGGCCTGGCTGTGGGTTGTCATAGTTACGCAATAAAATGATCAGTGTTAATTCAACTCTGACAGATAACATATGAATCCAATAGGGACTGTGTTTGTTGAAAGGCTCACTCAGTAATTTTGATTGCTAATTGAGGAAAATTATGCGCATAGCAACTGACATGCCTTGGTGGATCATGGTACTTGTAGTTTATAATTTTTATATTTTGCTTTTGCAACCAGCCACAATACAATACAACAAAGCCATTTCCATTTGTATTCTGTAACAGCTGATTTAGCGCTGAACATTTTACTGTGTGTGATATGAGACAGGAGTGTGTGAGATGTTTTTTTGTGTAATGACTCATGAATGTGTGTGAGATGTTTTTTGTGTAACGGTGTCTGGTGCCAGGCCAGCTCTCTCCGATGATGTCGATTGGCTGCCTGCGGTCGTCCCCAGAGACGACTGAACACATCCTGAATGAGCCGGACCTTCGCTGTGAGTATCTACACCATAATAATAATAATAATAATAATAGCAATAATAATAATAATAATAATAAAAAATAATAATAATAATAATAATTATTATTATTATTATTATTATTATTATTATTATTATTATTATTATTATTATTATCATATTAACAACAGCAACAACAACAATAATGATGTTAATAATAATAATAATAATAATAATAATAATAATAATAATAATAATAATAATAATAATAATAACCCAAGGACCCATAGGACCCCTCTTTGTCCTATGCATACAATTTCTTGATTTACGGAAAGCCAAGTGTGAATCTGTGCACTATCTTTGTCCTCATTGTTAGAACTATTTTCGTCCATCCTGGCTAGCCTTATGAATCCAGAAGATGGTTGGATTTGTCTTATTTTTCTCAAAAGTGACGTACCCAGTATTATTACCGTCTTTGTTACTCACAAAGAATGAGATGAGATGGATAGAGTGATGGAGATGCAGTGGGGGTGGAGGAGGAGTGAAGCAGGGAAATCAAGAATGAAGGGAGGGAGAAGAGGGGGGTGGAGGCGGTGCAGATGACAGAACCAGAGAGCGACAGAACAGAGGGGGGAGAGAATGAAAGATTTGGCCCTAATGGGAGCCCTAAACACAGCGACAGATGGCAACATTCTGACTCATGTGTCCCACAATGCCTCTGGGTATTCCAGCCAGGAATGAGCACATGTACACACGCACGCACGCACGCACGCACGCACACACACACAAACGCATGCATGCACACGCCCACACACACATAAACACACACACACACACACACACATGCACATGCATGCACATACACGTTCCCTCCAGCTTGCATTAAATATGGAAGTGAATGGGTATGTTGTTTGACGTTTCCTGTCTGCATCTTTCCCAAAAAAACCCTCTCACTCTTATGTCCAAACTGGGGTCCCAGACGTCTCCATGAAGCCGAGTCCGGAGCCTGGAGGCACACAGCTGGGGGAGACCCTCAAACCTGAACCCCCGATCCCAGAGCTCCCTCGAGATGGGCCGGGACAGGGGAAACCGCGCAGGAAAGACACGCCCATCCTAAACCCTCTCCCGCTCGTCCCAGGTAAGGCACCTCTGCTAAATGCCCCAAATGCCTCAGAGGCAAACAAGGGCTGATCACCATTTGCAAACTGAACATACAACCTCACTGTTACGAGCAAAGGTCCCTAACCATTATGCTACACTTTCACCAAAGTAACTTCCTTTTTTTGTTTTTACATTTATTTATTTTGATGTTTTACCGTGTTCTTGGCAACCAAAGATATCTATTTCGTGTGTATTTTTTTTTTCTGTTGGCCTCTTTCAGGCGTGAGACAGTTGAAAGGAGAAAAACATGTGATTCACCAAGAAGATGAAGAAAAAGAAGAAAAGAACTAGAAAAAACTTCTACTTCTCTTCAGATGTTTTTTTCCTGTTGAGGCTGCTTGACATCCAGTGCTAGTTATCTGTACCTGGATGTTTAAACAGGGGTTCCTATTGGTTCTATCTACTGTGACCCCACCCCTTATTAAAATAAAATCTAAGTTCTGTTCAAATATGGGATTAAACTGTGCCTAACTCATGTTAAGACAACCACACACACACACACACACACAAACACACACATGCTTGTACGCACGCATGCACACACACGCACACACACACACACACACACACACACACACACACGGTCGCTCCCTTCAGTATACATTAAATATTGGTGGATTGGTGGATACTTCCTGCCTGTATGTTTCCCACACAGTCCTTGCTCAGAGGACACATAATTGGGCTACAGTAATAATGACCAGGAACCTTTCTTTTTTCTCTAATTTGGTGGAGAAATTTTTACCATTTTCTTAAAGAGCCTGCAATTGAAATCATCATTTACATGTTAGAATTTTATCTTTCAAAAAAAAAAAAAGTCTTTTTGGTGAAATTGCATACAAAATTCCAAATCTAAAAGTAAATTTTGAAATTTTCCATTTTTTTTCTTATGGCTTAATGAGCACTTAAAATACTAGACATGCTTATCCAGAGCAACTTGCAGAGTTTACGTTTTTCCCAACATGCAATGTGTTTATTTTTATGAAAGGTGCGTTTATGGAAGCACCGTGGAGTCCTCTGTTTGCGTTTCCTCCAATCATTTTTGAAGCCATTTTGCCACTGCAAAATAAAACATGCGAACACCATAAAATAAAGCGCACAAAGAACAGTGTTAGAGCTGCGGTATATTTTATTGTGTAGCTTTTAAGGTGCAGCGTGCAATGTAGCAAAAACAAAT
Organism: Anguilla pacifica; assembly: GCA_039654925.1. Lineage (NCBI taxonomy): Eukaryota > Metazoa > Chordata > Actinopteri > Anguilliformes > Anguillidae > Anguilla > Anguilla pacifica. The sequence continues at coordinate 63,594,804 of CM077287.1, forward strand.
TATATAAACACGATCATTGTTTTCTTTCACCACTCATTTCAGAGTGTGTGAAGTCATAAATTTCATAAGAATCATACCCTGCATGCTAATCTGAAGCACCTGACACTGCTGGTGACTAAACCCCCCCCCCCAAAAAAAACAAAATAAAACATAAGACTTTGGGATCAAATAACAGGCACAGACAAGCAGCAAAGGTTAAAGGTCACAGGAAGCAGCTGCAGTTTCTAGGTTGCCCTGGGAACAGAAAAGAGTGTGATGTCACTTTATAATGCCAGTCGGGGGCAGAGTCTTTTGTGACATCACAGAGGTGGAGGGCAACACCTGAGCGATGCCATTTGCTAGCCAGACAAGGGGTATGGGTGTGCAGATTACATTTTCCGTCATTCTGTTGGAAGACCGCGCTGTGACAGGACGGGGACGACACCGCTTCCCTGCGCACAATGATGTCACTTCCTGTGGGTGATGTCACTTCCCCCTCCGCAGAGAGATGTTCTGCAGCCGCCTGGCTTTGTCCCGGGCGTCCGTGGGCCTGTTTCCAGCCCCCTTTCGTCCCTGGGCTGGGACGTAGGAGCTGGCGCAGTAACTGGGCCTCTTGTAGTAACGGATCAGGCTGTACCCTTCCGGGGACCCTGAAACACAGCAGGACGTCCCGTTTACATCATCAACTCACAACACCTTCCTTATCAGAATACGGACATCTTTAAATTAATTAAAATATAAAATATTTAATACAGTATATTTCGAACAAAATGCTTCTTTTGACAACATTTATGTCAGGAACTTGTTGAAAAATTCTCTGGGATCTGCAAGAGTTTTTTAAAAGTTTTTTTATTTGATCAGCATCTCATGTGTTGAAGAATTTCTTACACCTGTCTGACCCAGGTGTGGACCACACGGGGTGGGATTGCTCATCCAAAGTGACAGCAGGGGGAAAAACCTTTTTTTCAAAATCAAGCTCCTCCTTCTTGTCTCATTCCAGCTCACACTTAAATACACATGCAACTTATTTTTATGAGATGTAGCACTAGAAAATAAAATATCCCCAATTTAATATGCTGTTAACTGGGCCTGTTGCATAACCTTACAGTACTGTGAGCCTGACCAGGCTGCTAGCACATAACCTTACAGCACTATGAGCCTGACCAGGCTGCTCATAACCTGACAGCACTATAAGCCTGACCAGGCTGCTCATAACCTTACAGTACTACGAGCCTGACCAGCCTGACAAACTGAGTTAAATCCGTTAGCTGATCCAAACTCACAGAAATTAACTTGCCTTTTGCTTTTCAGAATAGTTACTGGAATCTCCAACCCAAAATCGTTTTTGACCATTCTGACAGTTAGCTCAAATTTAGCAATATAATTAATAATTTGTGTGACACCAGAACCAAAACTTTTGTCCATATCTTCAAACTATATTCTTGAAGTGATAATGTCTCCGGGACGAAACTCTTCTTCATCTTATAATATAAGTGAACAGAGGCGCCTTTTGAATGGGTGAATACTGTGTTGCGCCAGGTCAACCGAACTAATCATGTTATCCTAATCATGTGAATCAATGTTCTCAGCCATGGAGGACAGGTATCATAGCCGGGTGACATTATTTTCGTGGTCAGTTCTGTGCATTTTCTCTACTTTAGGCTCTGCTTATCACGTTGCATATATTAGAGATGGATTAAATAATTCTTAAAGTGAGTGCCAATATGTGAAATAATTATGTTTCTTTCCCCTTGATGCTTTGAAATAACCACTCCGAGACGTGATCTCAGCCCTTTCAGTTCTGGTTTATTGTCACAACATTGCAACAACGTAGCATTGTAACAAACATGACCACAAGGTCAGCACAGGTCATTGTTTTCTTGGTTTGTGAATAACAGTGGTGTGTTGTTGGTTTTTTATAGCATTATTTATTTGCTGATATATATTTTGTTTTTCCATAACTGGAAACTATATATATATATATATATATATATATATATATAATATTTCTTCAATGAGACAAAACACAAAATAGTCTGTTAAAATGTATTGAAAATGGCACACCTTGCAGCTTAATAATCTATGGCTTTAAAAAGAAACAAACAAAAAAATATATATATAAAAACAAAACTAACAATATAAAAACATGTAGTTTTAGGGATGATTACTTTTCTTATTTATTGGCAAAATAATGGATGGTGAAAGCCATACTACAAGACAGCACATGGCCAGACAGTGTCTCAAATACAGTGGAGTGCCACAGTGTTTACTAGCATTTTTTTTTTTTTTTTTTTTTTTGCGTTTCTAGTGCTTAATTAAAGTTTTTGATTGGCTTAGGAGTTCACACCTCAGTGCCAAGACTTGGCTGATGATTGAAAGGGCACAATCAAAAATGAACAAAAATAAAAATATATAATAAAATTTAAAAAAAAAAACAAAAAAAAAAAACAAACAAACAAACCTGTGGACACCTATGACCATCCAGAAATTAAGTTTGGGATTGAGAAGTCAGAGTCGTGTAATATAAAAATTTGCCAGTAAGTGGCACTGCTGGGACAGAAAATAACAGGAGCTGGAGCACGAAGAATTAGACTGAACCAAGCAGCACAGCTAGGACTATACAGCATATAAAATAATAGCCATGCAATGGAAGTGTTGTACAAGTATTAACAGAGGGAAGACCTTAGATGACACATATTGAATTGGATTAATATATTATAAATTATTCACAGTTTTGCACCAGTAAAGAAACAGAATTTTTGCAGCAGCTTGATGTGAGTGGAAAAAATGACTGAACATATTTCCTTCAATGACTAAATATGTTTTTCTCATAGTAAGTAAAAAATGGCCTAGATGTTTTTTATTTTTATTTTTTAACTTTTTGACAACGCCAAATGCTGCACAGCTCTTTTTCATTTATTTCAAATGTACTTTTTAGCCATTTAGTACTTTTTTTAAAGGAAGTTCAAACAGCTTTGCGGCACTCAGCAAAAGTAGAGAGGAGAACATGTCAAGTTGTGTACACTAGGGGGCAGAGCGGAGCAATAATATGCCATCAGACTCATAGATTAAGGTGGCTTAATTTCACAGTTCTGACATCTGCCAAGTGACTGTTGGTCACAAAAATTTGTTTTCATGCTCCAGGTACCAGAGTTCTATTTGAAAGGAAGCTAGGAACACATTGAGTGCGGTAGCGCATTTTGGAGAAAGAACACTGCCTAGAAAAAAACAAAAAAACAACAATGTCGCCTTATGCAGTAATATTGAGCAACACATCAAACGTCATTTCAATATGAAGAGAGAGAAATTACAGTAACAGGAACAGGAAACTGCTCTCTAAATATGTCTTTAACATATAACTATAACCCAGCGATGTCTTCTGAGACAAGGGGCATTTGAGTCTGGGTTCAGTAAGGTGCTGCTGTAGCTTTTGGAAAGAGGGGTGGGATAGATGAAGATTAACATGTAACCACGGAAACACAAAACATGTGTTTTTGAACATTCTCATCTCACATAAAAGCTACAAAAAGCACTTATGTAAATACAACACAATTACAAAGCTGTGCTGCAGACTGATTATGGAAGGGTGCAATTATGATTGAAATTTCAATGCAACCTTAGTGGCCATACAGAAGACAAGAAAAAAGTAAAACAAAAAAAAGAAGCAAAAAAACTAAATAAAAAGGAAAACGTTTAATAGAAGATATTTAAGTTTGCAAGAAATAAAAACAAAGCAAGAGTACACAAAAAGCACTTCAAGGTTCATGAACAAAGGGAACGATACAAGAAATCAATCTAAAACTAAGTCAGCAGTGCTGGATCCACAGGCCACTGTGTTATACACAAGACTAAGGCCTACATTCAATCAACACTCGTCCTTAAATTGACAATTAAATGCTGGCGTTTGCGCTGTTCTTTGCAAACAAGGTTCAGCAAGTTCAGCAGTCAACAATATTTCAACAAACATTGCAAATTTTAGTTGTGAAAAACTAGTACCTGCAAATAATGACAAAACAGCGTGTTTTTGGAGAAATGTTGATTGAATTCCATACTAACAGCTGAAGTAAAATAAAACATAATAGCTAAAAACAAATTAAGGCAGTTTTACATTTTATCTTTACATTTCTCCCTGAAAAAGAAAAGTTTTTTCTTTCATTACAAAGTTTGTATATGTTGTGGCATAAAGTGTAAATCTGATGCTGAATTTAGTCTTAAAACTTAAAAACTTCAACTTAAAAAATCTTAATTCAGTCTTTGGTCAAGGCAACAAGAGTGTGTGCGCACAGTGATTTCATTGGCCAGCTGCACATGATGACCTCATCCTTAGCCAATGGAGATCCATGGCTTTCTGAACTTGGAGTCACTGATTGGACGAGCCAGCTGCAGTTCCAGGCGTCAGTGAGCCACTGGTTTGAAAGGCATGGCAATACCCTTCAGCCACGTGGATCTCCAGGAACAGGAAAAGCTACCACTCATCTAGAATGCAAAGAGTGTTCTTTTTCATTGGATTGTAAAAAACATAAAACAACCTACCAAAAAAACTAAACAAAACATGCTTATAAGGCTTGTTCTTGTATCTGCTGTCCTGTCCTGTCTGACTGAATAATTATGCTCATGTTAGCTTGGTTGTTGATATTAATGTTTTTGGGGACGTAAGCTGGGAGCACTATTACTCATTAAAGCAGTTATTAGTATGACTGTCACCATAACTGTCCTCAGCATCGTTCCCTCATGAAAAAGTGTCATTTGCCATTCCACTGCTGTGTATCAAAAATATATAATAGTACATTTTTAATGCAATATTTCAAGACGTGGCACTTTCTCATAAGATGTGCTGCGCTGATACAGGTTAACCAAACATTTTCACTTAAGTTTTAATGTTGTGGGGCAGTTCAATCATTTTCGCCATAAATGATCTTATTTTTGAATATTAGCTATAATTTCGCAATGCGTTTTTGAATTTATTTGGAATACTGCATTGTATCTGAACACCATCAATATACGCTTCGGTGAGAAATCTTAGAACGAAATGTTAAGTTCTCTGGGGGAGCAGTTCTGTTGTTGCTGCAAGGATACACAGTAAAACGTCCAGCGTTAATGCAACTCCTAACGGTGTTAATTCAACTCCAGTGGTATTAATTTAAATCTAGCAATGTTAATTCAACTCTAACGGTGTTAATGGTGATAACATTTGGTCCCGCTCTGGAATGTGGGACCAAATGTTACCGGTTAAGAGCTGAATTAACATTGTTAAGCGTTGAATTAACGTGGGACATTTCACTGTATACTCAACCTCAGCCGTGCTTCTGTAGAATAGCCACCTTAGATTGTATGTAAAAATTTAATGTTTGTAATTAGCACTGGAGAGGACCATCTGCTAAATGCTGAAAAGACATGTAACCTGCATAATGTATAAATCTAGAGACGGGTGTCTCCATCTTAAAATCGTGTTACTAATATGTATTAAAATATTAGTAACACGTTATAAATGAAGTGATGCTGTTATAAATGCTGTATTAAGCATTTTTGGTGGCACTGTATTGTAATGTGTTACGAATTTGCTAAATATACAAATCTATCATAAATATCTCAATCATCAACAGACATACTGTTATATCTCTGCAACCCACACACACACACACACACACACACACATCCAGACACACATACACACATGCACACATACACACACTTGAAAGATTAAATGACATAAATTCATATCAATAACTTGAACAGTGATAATGTTTTCATTTACTAAAAATATTTATCATAGTTAATGATGAGTTTGTATGCATCATTTGCTGCAAATGCAATAATTATGAATATGTGAACTTGATTGTTTTTAGATATAGAGAGTACATTCATTCCAAAAGCCAAGAACCACAGGTTACATTTCAAGAAGCTGTAATCTCTTAATAATCCCTCTGAAAGCAAACAGAAAGACTGGACACATATGCAGGTGTACACACACCCACACACACACACACACACACACATAATCACACACACACACACACACACACACCCACACACACAAACACGCACACATATACACACACACACACCCACACACACACACACACACACACATAATCACACACACACCCACACACACACACACACACACATAATC